>CM068835.1:109169578-109727078 GCA_028554795.2 Sinohyriopsis cumingii
TATCGTGTGCTGAAAAATGGCGTTAAACACAACAACAACAACATAATGTACAATGCACTTTATAACTATATTGTCGGGGGTCAATATGTTTGACCTGTCACATTATTCAGTGTGTAAAATTGACAATTCCATAGCACTGATTCATGTTTCCCCCACTCCACCCCACCCCATCTGTCCCACCACTTATCCATATATGTTCCTAATTGACTCATACTATGACTATGTTTACATACCAAAAACTTGAAAATTGAGCACAGTGATGTAATTTTCGAACATAAAATAGGTTTGAATTGACATTGATGAAAATGCATACAAATTGATGTTTTTTTTAATAAACTCTCATTAAAGGAGATGAACGTTCCATTTTGTCATGCTGTCAGTGTCAGTTCAGAAATTTCCTGCATGTAAATGGTCCTGTTTAGTTGCTAATTAATTATTTTTGTGTCCTCTGATGCACGTCTTGTTTGTTATGGTCATCAACAAATCTCCAGGACTGAGATAACCACACGTACTGAGCAGAACATTACTTTTCTTTAAAATCAAAGATGTTTATTGTAAAATCATTTTATAAAGATGTCATTTCCAGTTTTTCGTGAAAATTTCTGAAAAATTGGATGAAAAAGTTACTGGTATAATTACTTGAATGTATATGTTTTATATATATATATATATATATATATATATATATATATATATATATATATATATATATATATATATATATATATATACAGCACAAGTGCTTTGTTTGAGCTGCATCAGTTATACAGGTGGCCTGTCCAGTTCATTGCCTCAGGCATAATTGCACACTTCATACATCATTTTATAAAGAATATATATATATATATATATATATATATATATATATATATATATATATATATATATATATATATATATATATATATATATATATATATATATATATATATATATATATATATATAGCACAAGTGCTTTGCTTGAGCTGCATCAGTTATACAGGTGGCCTGTCCAGTTCATTGCCTCAGGCATAATTGCACATTTCATACATCATTTTATAAAGATGTCATTTGTAGTTTTTCGTGAAAATGTCTGAAAAATTGGATGAAAAAGTTACTGGTATAATTACTTGAATGTATATGTTTTATATATATATATATATATATATATATATATATATATATATATATATATACATATATACTCTTTGTTATTTGTAAAATGCTGAATAAACAACTTGTTGAATGACAGCTGGTGGTAGCTGGGATGAGGTTGAGATTTTGTCATTTAAAGGACACATATTAACACAGTCATTAGTGAAAGTAGCAAAAATGTGGTTCAGACTGATTCCCGAGTTCATTTATTTGTTTTGCACAACTTGCATCATGTATCCATATCAATGTCAGTGTCAGAGTCATCCAGAGTGATGTTGTTAATTGTACATTTATAATAACCCTTGTTTGTAAAACAGGGAGATACAGCTTTTAAATTGTTCATCTGTCTGACTGTCCATAAATATTTTTCTTTGTACACCTGGTAGAAAACCATTCAGGGTACAACTATGAAAATTGGAACATATGTTGGATGAGTAGTCAAGATGTGCATTTTGCTTTGGACCGCTCCAGTGGCCTAAGTGGTCAGAGCATTAGCCTTAGATGCAAGAGGTCGTGGGTTTGAATCCCTACTGAGTCATATCAAAAACTTATTTAAATGGTACTAACAGCTGCCTCGCTTGGCACTCATCATTAAGAGGTTAGTGCTATGACTGGTCAGCCTGGTGTCAGGATAATGTGACTGGGTGGAACGTCGTGGTACATGTCTGCAGCAGGATACCCCAGTGCTAGAGATAAACTACCACACTGCAGACATTGTAGAGATATGACTGATTTTTTTTTAAAGCTACATTAAAATTCCAAATCACAAACACACACACGCACACACACATATTTTACTATGTACAATTTAAGTTTCAATATTTTTCATATTTTTATTGTTTTTCTATGGAGCCACTATGCCAGTTGGTAGAGCATCTGACTCAAAATTGAAGGGTTGTGGGTTTGATACCCACTCAGGCCATGGATCTGCTGTCTTTGTTTTCATCCCTTGGAAAAGGCAATTGATTTCACTCTTTTTTTAAGCATGATACAAAAAATAGAATGTTTTAATAATGCTATATAAAACCAACAACCAACCTGTTTTTATGTCATCCATCTATCTGTCATTCACATTTTCACTTTCTAATGTTGCAGACAAAAAAATGCTGGACATGTATTCAACTCAGTTGTGCCCCACAATTCTTTAATTTCAATATTTTTTATGTTTTTAACCATTGATCCATCATGCCAACTTCCATTTGTGGATTCAAAGTAAAAGTCAGTCAAGATAACACAAAAAATTAGTTCATGCATTAGACATGCCTGTTGCTATTTACAATTTTTAAATTAAAATATTTTTAATGTTTTTGTCAATTTGTCCTTCTGTCCATTAACCATGCTTTCTTTTTCGGAAACATGGCGCCAGGGGTTAATGAGTTAAAGACCAATGGTCATCTAATACTATTGAAAGAAAGCATAGGTAGTACAGTGTATAAATTGAGAATTCTGCACCAAGGGGAACTTTCAGTAGGTCAGTCGTTACGTAAGTTGGGAACCAGGGAAATGGAATATATGCTATCTTTTGATGACTCTTGTCGAAGCCAGAGCTCCTTCTCTTTGTTGTTTCAGCTGCATTTGCTGTCTGTGATAAATTAATAATAGCGAATAATAGCGTGATTTGTATGAATATAGTTAATTAGCGAGTGAAATCTTGAACTAAATATTGACTAACCTTGCATTACATATTTCACCAGTTTTACAGATGAAGCAATTTCTAGGTTTGTAATTAGCTGTTCATATATATCATACATTTAGTGTATGTGCAGATGATCAAAGGTTAATGGATAAAGGACAATCTGTTTTACCAATAGGAAACACCAAAGAAATTTGTTGTATGATGATTCCTTATAAAACCATTTCACTTTCTAATAAGATAACTTTCAGAGCGATATACATACAGCATTACTACCGTACATACTCACTCATTTGTCCAGTCAAATGGAACTAAGATCCTGATCTGTCAGGGCATCATACTCCTGCAGATCAGGGTCCATGTTGTTTATTCTACTGATTACTCCTAAGAAACTGCATAGACCCAGATTTGCTGGTGCAGTATGCGGCCTCAGATCTGGGTCTCTGCAGTTTGTAGTTGGACTGGTCTTATAAGTGAGTATGTATGGTATGCCTATCATGAATCCTTGCTTACAAGTCAAATAAAACTACAAACAACACAGACTCTGATCTGCTATTGCAGAATGCAGATCGGGGTCTGTGTTGTTTGTTCTACTGATTGCTCAGAACAAACTGCATTGACCCAGATACCATGTCTTAGATAAATAATTTCGCATTTATAGTGAAACCTCTTATTAATATAATTTTCCTTTCAATGAGTTATCACACATCTATATGAGTTATCACACATCTGTATGAGTTAACACACATCTGAGTTAGATTTAGAGATAAGGTAGGATCTGGAGAAATCAAAATTGTATGATTTTCGTCTGGTCAGACATTGTAACACTTGATCCAGATCACCAGAATTGTCAAGACTGTGCCGTTTTATTTATTTATTGTCATGCCATCAGCAGATACATAAGCATATCATTTCAATTCACAAGTAAAATGTCAGTAACTTGCATTTGAAAGAATGCCAATTTCCACCAATTTTCGCACTAAATAATCAATTCTGGTCAAATATACATTTTATAAAGCTACACAAATGCACCATAAAAAGGAGGATTGCTGATTGACCCAAAGAATTTGAACATTTTTAGGTGATCACCCCAAGGAGATTTTGACCATTTGGCTGTTGGCTGAAAATTATCTGCTTTGTAAATAGATGACAACAGCATGCATGGTGTGATAGTTGGTATGAATCAGTTGAGCCACTTAAAATACTCATTTCAGATGTAAGTTGGCAAAATTATTCTTGTGAAAAGTAATTACAATGTTTATAGAACTGTCTGCTGGCATTTCCATCTGGTGAGGCAATATGTCAATAAATCTTCATTCTCTAAAGTACCTGTGACCTGCACAAATATAGCATTGCCTCACCAGATGAAATATCACCCAAATTTTGACATTCTCAGCTTCATAACTTCTTAGAGATCTAACTTGTAAATATTTTTGATATCTCATCGAAAGAGTATCTTTCTCCACATCAGAATGACAGCTGAATTACTGAAAAGTGTCACTGTATACAAATGCAAACACCATTAAGAAATTGAGGACTAAGTGTGAAACTGCATATTTACCCATTTGATTAACAATCTCTCATCAGATACCTGTATAAAAAATGAAGTTAATTACATTGCAACACATTCCAGACTGAGAACTTACCAAAAAAATGGTACTAACAGCTGCCTCACTAGGCGCTCAGCATTAAAAGGTTAGTGTTAAGATTGGTTGACCCGGTGTCCAGATGATGTGACTGGGTGGGGACATCATGCTACATGACTTCGGCATGGTGCCCCAGTGCTAGACATCACTATAAACTGTTGCACTGCAAACATGATAGTGATATGACTGAAAAATTGTTAAAGCTATGTTAAAAATCCATATCACACACTGTTGCTGTTGCTGTTGTGGAGTTTAGCGCCATTTTTCAGCACACGATAGGTTATACATGGTGGCCAGTATTAATGGTGGAGGAAGAATCTGGGAAAACCCCCGGAAAGAACCACTGACCCACGAGAAGCTACTGGCAGGCTTTCTCACATACCCACATTGGCTGAATCCGAGACTCGAACCCACGCAGAGGTGAGATGGCAGTGGTCCGTAATGGAGAGCACTTTAGACCACTCAGCCACTCGGGGCCTCCCATATCACACACACATACACACACACGACTGAGAATAGGCAGGTAAATTAGGCATGGGTTATTTATAACTGACACACCCTAAATATTAAGCAATGTTGCAACTTCAGCACCTTATTAAGGGTACAAGATATGCATTTAGAGTTCTAAAGGTGTGAATCTGCATCTACTCTTTCACTGAAAGACTCCTTATGATGCCTTAGATCAGTCCTATTTGAAAATGATGCAGATATGGGGTCCACTATGGTTGCCAGGGCATCCATCTTGAAAATCTTTTCGTCCTACATGGATGGTAATATCAACATTGGGTTTTGCAAAAAGACTTCTCATGATGTCTCGCTGATCCTGAATAAAAATGATGCCAATCTGACATCCATTGTGTTTGCCAAGACAGACATCTTAAAAATCTTGTAATCACAACTCTACATTAACAGAGTCGTATTGATGTGGGCTTTGCCAGAAGACTTTTTTTGATGTTTCTGTTGGTCTAGAAAATGGTGCCAATCTGATGCCCAGTATGGCTATCGCCAAAAAGAGTTTTTATTTATTAATTGGTGCAAATTTTAGATAAGAAGTGCATGCTGCTTGAAGTATTACATTTTAATGTTATTTTGTCTGTCTGTCTGTCTGAGGAAAAACATTTATTGAACTTGCAAAGAGTTAATTGTAATTTTCCCCACTTTTCTCTTGTTACATATTGACATGTAATTTATTTGATAACCTGATAAATCTAACATGCAGCAGGTTGAACGAACACATATTCACCATTTTTGTTCAAATTTTTTTTAAAATGGATTTTCGGTTCTCCTCAAATGTTACAATACATTTCAAAACAAATAATCATTTTTCACATGTTTTTACTTTTGAACTGATTGATATTGTGAATGGGGAGACTGATTAAAGAAAGGCACTGGTGTCATCATTTTGATACTTTGTATCCAAATGGCCTTAACAACACAGTATTATATAAAATTATATAGAATTTTAATCAAAGAATTGAGATCTTACATACATATATATTAATTAGAAATATACAGTTGTATCTATAGCTGTTTCTGGCCATGTTATTAATTTGACTGACCCACTTCTCTTTCTTAAGTGTGTAAATACCTGATATGTATTGTTTCACAGTTAGACATTGGACACAAATTTCTGCTGCCCAGTTTTTTTTATGGTTAAACATGTAATAAAAATTACTGGCAGAAGTATTTACTTTTCATTCTAATGTATTGTTAAAGTATAAATGGACAATCAAAGTTTGGTTGTGTTAATGTGATGTTGGTCATAATGTGATTGTCGCTTTTTTGTGTTTAATATGAAGAAATGACTTCCTGTCACGCCAAGGGCCATTAGTTTTTGCAATAAATGTGTTGACCAGTGACAAGAAAAGAAAAGATTTTATATTCAGTACAGATCAGTGGCTGCTCTATTTATTTGACTAGTTAAATGTACAAAATCCCATGTATTTGATTTGCCAGAATTCTCCAAGACCCTTAGCTGGATAAAGAATAAATAAATTTACATGCATTCAATTTGATGGCATGGATTTAATTATTTTCAGAAGGTTATTTAGTGTATATTGCTTTCAGAACCAGTTTGATTAATAACTAGATTTGTCAGACACTTGTAAAGATTCATAGTCTTCAGATATTTTAGAATGACAGGTCCACAAATCCATAGTAACCTATCAGGATGAGTGTTGCATTTCATGTCATCACTAAAACAGTTTGCTGCAAATGAAGTTTTTCACTTTTGTAACAGCTATAACTGGATTGGTGAATTGAAGGTTAAACAGGATATAACCCTGTTATTGGTGTCCTTCATATCTCCATTTTGTCAGAGATCTCTATTTTATTGTGGGTTTTTTTCTCCAGATCATACTGCTTTACACACACACACACACACACACACACACACACACACACACCATTTTTGAATATGCACGATCTAGTCTTAACCACTTTCTTTTCGGGAGGGGAACGTTTTTTTTTTGTTCCTTACTTTTTATACTTCATTAATTTCAAATTTGGCAGATATTTACTTTTCTTGCCTGGTAGTAATTTTTTTAATTTTGAAGTTGCATAAATCTACAGTGTTCAGAATTCATGACTAGACTTGGTGAGAAAGTCATAAAAATATAACCTTATTAACATACTTATCAACTTGCCAGGTTCTCAGTCAATACAAACGGTACACAGTTTAAACTTACGAAGAAAAAAATGACATATTGAGAAAAAGCTTTAAAATATATGTCCAGCTGAAGAGTGTCATTCCTGTCCTGGGACTCTTTGTTTTGTTCAATGCTTCAGTCATACTGAGAGATGAATGTCATTCCCATCCAGGAACTCATATTTTATTCAGTGCTTCAGACATATTGAGAGATGAAGGAAGCTTGTTTTGATTTTGTGATACAGATGGACCAATGTGGAGTAAGTTTACTTGATAATAGATGTAGGTAATATCAGCTTTTCAGATCTTTGTGTCTTTGCAAAGCCGGTAACTAGGCACATTAAGAATTCAATTATTGGAAGTCTTTTGAATGCAAATAGACAGGAAATGTTGATAAAATTGCTTTACTTGCATTACTTTTATGTTTTTCTTGATGCGTTATTTGATTGTTTGAAAGCATTTTGAGTTCAGACATAAGAAATGATTACATAAAGACATGATTATTATACTGATATACGTGCCTGTAACATTTATTGGCTTCTCAGCAAATGGATATGGTTTGCTGGAGCTTGTTTTGGATTAGATTTTAAAACCATAATGCATGGGCTCCATTTGAATGGTTCTGTAGTTGACAGAATGTGTCTAAATCACAGACATATCAAAGACATAAATTGTCTTCAATGATTATACTGCATATTTGAATTTAAAATATCATTGCTGGTATATATGGTTGTGATATATATATATATATATATATATATATATATATATATATATATATATATATATATATATATATATATATATATATATATATATATATATTCAGAATTGCCATATATGCATGCTTATACATTGAGTCCTTCTACATGTAACATAGACCTTGATCTGCCATCTCAAAGCACCAGGAGATTCTAGGTTCTGTGTTTTTTCTACTGTTTACTTCTGTATCAACTGTCATTAAACTGCATTCCACTTGAAGAGTACTTGTCACTTCTAGCACAAGTGCCACAGTGACCTACATTGCATGATCCAGAGTTAAATTTTTTGAGGGAATTTAACTTGATTTTTTGGAGGTGTTGCTTGTATTTATGAAACTTTGGCTGGAGAAAACAGCACTGTGACATACATATACTTCCTATGATAGTGATAATGTTAATATGAATTTAGCTTCAATGACAGTTGGACATGATATTACATGCCTTTGGCATGAGGAACCAGTTACTAGACATATCTATAAACTACCACACTGCAGACATCATAGTATTATGACTACAATGTTAAAGTTTCATTTATTTCAAAATCACACACACACACACACACACACACACACACACCGACACACACTGATGTATGCACAGTAATGAAACTTATTGCATTCATCATTTGGGATTCAACTTACCATAGGGAAAAGCAGGTGATAGTGACTTACATTTTATGCACTTGTAAAATATCTTCATAGATTGAATTTTGTTCCTTATCCAATACTTTTCATGTCATGGAACTTGATGGGTGCATTCATCATGGTGGACACAACTCACTCTGAGGGGCAAAAGGCAGGTCATTGTGACCTATTATATATGCACCAGTTATTGTGTTACATTTTTGCAATTAATTCCATCATCATTTTACTTGTTCTTTTGACTGTTTGCTATTTTGTTTTAAAACTGGCAGAGGCTAGACATGTTTCTTATTGTTACTTGTACTAAAAATAATAATTTTGTAATGTTTGTTTCAAGTGCATTCAGCAACAGTTTAAAAAGTTATTACACATTACATAGACCATGCTATTTTAAATTGATCATCCCTATTACATACACTATGGTATATTTATGATTGTTATTACATACTATGGTATCTTAATTGATCAGTTTTTTAAACATAGGCATACTATGGTATATTAATTGATCAGTTTTTTAAACATAGGCCACAGTTGTTTAGATTCATCATCACTGTTAAATATTACATATACCATAGTATGTCACATTGATAATCACTGTTACATGATGCATAGGCCAGGGTAAGTTAGATTGATAATCACTTTTTCATGCTGTATAGACCAGGGTAAATTAGTTTGATACTTGATAATCACTATTACATGTGGGGCCTCGAGTGGCAGAGTGGTCTAAAGTGCTCACTGTTACAGATCACTGCTCTCTCACCTCTGTCTGTGTGGGTTTAAGTCTCAGGCTCAACCAGTGTGGGTGTGTGAGAAAGCTTGCCAGTAGCTTCCCATGGGTCGGTGGTTCTTTCCAGGGTTTTCCCAGGCTCTTACTCCACTATTTATACTGGCTGCCATGTATAGCCTATCATGTGCTGGAAAATGGTGTTAAATCCTACAACAGCAACAACGACATAAACTATTACATGCTGTGTAGGCCAGAGTAAATTAGATTATGATCACTATAACATGCGGCATAGGCCAGGATAAATTAGATTATCATCACTATAACATGTGGCATAGGCCAGGGTAAATTAGATAATAATCACTATTACGTGCTGTGCTGGCCAGGGTAAATTAGATTATCATCACTATTAGATGTTACATAGGCCAGGGTAAATTAGATTGTTACTTGATACTCACTGTTACATGTTTTATAGGCCAGGGTAACTTGGATCATAATCATTATTACATGCTGTGCAGGCCAGGGTAAATTAGTTTATCATCACTATTAGATGTTACATAGGCCAGGGTAAATTAGATTGTTACTTGATACTCACTATTACATGCCTTATAGACCAGGGTAAATTAGATTATCATCACTATTACATGTGTCATAGACCAGGGCAAATTAGATTGATAATCACAATTGCATGCTGTAGAGGCCAGAGTAAAGTAGAGTGATAATCACTATTCCATGCTTTATAGGCCAGGGTAAATTAGATTATCATCACTATTACATGTTGCATAAGCCAGGGCAAATTAGATTGATAATCACAATTGCATGCTGTAGAGGCCAGAGTAAAGTAGAGTGATAATCACTATTACATGCTTTATAGGCCAGGGCAAATTAGATTGATAATCACTATTACATGCTTTATAGGCCAGGGTAAATTAGATTATCATCACTATTACATGTTGCATAGGCCAGGGCAAATTAGATTGATAATCACAATTACATACTGTAGAGGCCAGAGTAAAGTAGAGTGATAATCACTATTACATGCTTTATAGGCCAGGGTAAATTAGATTGATAGATTGTTACTCCTTCTGCTTATCAGTTGCTGATATTGATGCAGGGATTCTCTGTATAAAAAACCAAACTTGTTTTGATATCTAGTTGATCCTGAATTCCAGTGGTGATATTGATGCATGGGGTTTTCTGTAAAAAAACACAACTTGTTTTGATACCTAGTTGATCCTGAATTCCAGTGGTAATGATGATGTATGTGGTTTCCCTAAAAGTCTTACTTTCATATCTAGCTGGTCTTAAATTAAA
This sequence comes from Sinohyriopsis cumingii, assembly GCA_028554795.2. Taxonomy (NCBI): domain Eukaryota; kingdom Metazoa; phylum Mollusca; class Bivalvia; order Unionida; family Unionidae; genus Sinohyriopsis; species Sinohyriopsis cumingii. Next base: position 109,180,081 of record CM068835.1, read on the forward strand.
ATTGTGGTATTGATTTTAGGGATTTGCCCTTAAAGACTTATTTTGATCTTATCTAGTAGGTCTTAATTAAATTGGTGGCATTTAGACTGCCAGTGAGTCCATTGTAGCAGACACTATGAAACCTTGTTATCATTTTTCATCTTGGATGTACAGACCTAGCAAAGACTTACACAGACATACATTGTCATAAATGAAAATGATGCCAATCCGACCTCTAATACGGCCTTGGGAGTCTTTATGAAAATTTTGAAGTTGCTACTTCATTGAAAATCTTAATACTGCTGTTACTGAATGGGTGGATGGATCAAGAAAGGGTTTTCACAAAATACACCATACCAATTTGAAAATGGTGCTTAATGAAGTGGCAAACATCTTGCCTCCAACATGGTACTGTGAATGGATGACGATGGAAGAAATTAAGCTAATATGATGGGATGATGATGGTAGAAATAAACTTAACATGGTTGGATGATGATGGTAGGAATAAACCTGATATGGTTGGGTGATGATGGTAGAAATAAACCTTATATGGTGGGATGACATTGATATAAATAAACTTAATATGATGGAATAACAATGATATAAATAAATCCCATATGATGGGATGAAAATTGCAGAAAAAAACTAATATAATCAGATGACAATGATAGGAATAAAATTGATATAGCTGGATGAAAGTTGTGAAAAATAAACTTGATATGATTGGATGAGAATCATGAAAATATACTTCACTCCATGACATAAAAGTTTGAAATTTTGCATACCACTGAGTTTTTAATTGTTGGATTTTGATCCATGGAATTTGTGTATTTCCCATAAAGTTGTTGTCATGCAGTTTACAAGTTAAGATATTCTTTATACAACCTTTCTACCTTTAAAAAAAAGTTGTGTACAGGATTCTTTCCCAGCTAGCCCCTACAACAGTGCTGTCCAACCTTTTTGACACCATGGGCCACAAAAAAGTGTTTTTCTTGAAGCCGAGGGCTGCAACAGAAAACTGAAAAGCAATGACTATATAGCTGCTTGAGCTCTAGCAAGCCATTTAAAATCAGCCCATGGGCCGCATGCAGCCCATGGGCCGTGGGTTGGACAGCACTGTCCTACAGGGTCAATTTAAGTTTGCATGAGCCACATTTTTTATATGGCTGTCATAAAGGTCAGTGTCATTCAGTGATGCCCTCTGTTACAGTCAGAGGTAAATACTGGTATAGGGTAATAGCATTGATCACTAATATTATTAACACTTAAACACAAATACCAGCATATCAAGATATTTATTTCTAAGTTGCTGTCATTGACACTTTATAAGGAGTAATAGGTGAGTTTTGCATAAAAATATTTTAAATTCCTGATAAATCATGTAAATTTTGAATAATAAATATTTTAAAACCATGATAAATCATGTAAGTTTTGAATAATAAATATTTTAAAACCCGATAAATCATGTTAGTTTTGAATAAAAATTATTTTACAACCCCAGTAAATCATGTAAGTTTTGATTAATATACCCTCCCCTTCAAACCAATCTACTAGACATTTCCTACAAAGGAAGAATAGGTTTGTCTCTGTCATACAAGAAATAAGGTATATATCTATAATTTAAAAAAAAAAAATTTTCTTCACTACTGTATTAAATCAGTGAAATGTCATTTGTTATGAAAAACAGAATGTTATTGTACTTATCTTTCTGTTAGATACATAAGAACTATGATATTCACACATTATAATTCAGTTCATTGACATCATAGCAGTGTACACTGTATTGTGGTACAGGTAATGCATACTGATGTACACTGTTTGGAAAAATGTAACTTGCACAGTGGGATCCATGGTGATGCCCATGTTATATCAGGGTTCGTGTTATAATGAGGTACATTATATGGAGAGAAAATATTGCACAATGGGATCCATGACTAGACCCATCTTATATCCAGGTTTATGTTATATAGAGGTAGATTGCATTAAAAAAATAAACATAACTCACACAATGGCATCCATGACTATCTGTGTTTCATCCAGTTTTTTTCCACAGAGGTTACATTGCATGAAAAGACAAACTCCAACAAAGGGATCAGTGATGTACCATTGTTATGACAGGGTTTGTGTTATACAGAGGTACATTTAAATGATGGGCCACTGTACAGTGTAACCTGTCTATTCCATCCATCTAGTGGAAAGAAACTATTTGGCTGCTTAAGGTTGCATAGGGGATTACTTTATTATATATATATATATATATATATATATATATATATATATATATATATATATATATATATATATATATATATTGAAAGGAATGGGACAGGTTGTACCTATCTGTCAATGGGAAGTGGTTGGTTCAGGAGGGCAACACCTGGGGGATTTGGCACTGCATACAGAAATGCTTATGGTTGAAAACATTACACTTTGGTATTTGTCCTTTCACATTATAATTTGCTATTGTGTTTATGTGCTATTAACTCAAATACATATTAATCATTTTCATCTTGTATAATTTGATTTTAAATAAACTGTGATCATCTCCAGCTGTCATGGGGTAGGCAGCCAGTGATGAGTAGGCACAGAGTGATGAGTAGGCAGCCTGTGATAATCAGGTAGCTTGGGATGTGTAGGCAGCCTGTGATGAGCAGGCAGGCAGCAATGAGTAGGCAGCCTGTGAAGAGTAGGCAGACAGTGATGAGTGAACAGCCTGTGTGCAAAAAAAAATTGGCTAGTGCACTGTTCTGTTATCTCAGCCTAAATTCTTTAAAATTAAAAAGAAACAAAATAAAACATTAGAATGACCACCTACTGCAGTTATTGTAACTGAAGCCTCCCTCCCACTAATAAATCTGGCCCCTCCTTTTTTTTCTGCCGAAAATTCCTGACTTATCGAGGCATATAGGTTCATTATGGTCTGTCCAAATAATGAGAACAGTACATTAGTAATCCAGTGACGTAAAGAAAAAGAAAAACAGCTTAATTTACGGATGTTTCAAAATGTGAGGTACAGTATGTAACACCCCTTTACCCTTTGGATACTGCACAGCCCCCTGGGTATTTATTAGAATAACTACAGTACTTTGGTAGAATTAAAATGATTTAGAACAGCAAGCTGTACAATTTTCCAGTGTAAAAAAATCCCTCTGAATGATGACAATTTATATTAATGTGTCTCTGGTATGAAGAAGAACTGAATTATCTCAATTTATGTTGACGTGTCTCAGAATTGAGACTGTTAATGATTTATTAATGAAGTTTAGTCTGTAGTGTTGGACTAACAGTAGTCATATTATCTCGTGTGGGTGTGAGTGTGGGGGTGTTAGTGTGTGGGTGTGGTGGCACATATTTCCTGTCATTGTTGTGTGATGAGAAATAACACCAAATATACAATCAGGGAGATCAGCTGGCAACTCCATCCCAAACAATACCTTGCCAGTGGTGTGTATTACTATTTAGGGTATATTTTTAAAAGCGAAATTTGTTATGGATACAAAATTTGGCTGGCTTTGGTGATTGTTGCATTAACCAGCAGTTTAGAGGCCCAACATAACTTATCATTGTATGGAAACATAAAATACCTCCAACCCATGAAGTTACATAAACCAGTAATTTAGAGTAGAACATAACATAACCTCCTGTGGAAGCATTTTAAAACCTACTCCAGTGCATGAAGTAAAAATGATTTTTTTAGAAAGCATGAAAATAAATAAATGCAAATTATTATTTACAGTACCTTTGATGAGAATTCAAGTTGTATATATCTCGCTGTCTTCTGCTATAGTGGTATGCCTCAGGTGTTTAATTTCCCGTCATAAGAATTAAAGGTAACTTTCCTATGGTTGTATACAACCTCAGGGTTTAGGAACCCAGCATGGCAAGGTTCAGGTGTTAAATTTGCATGTCACGTCAGGTCATACATTATATACTCAATTGTAAGTCATGTCTAGCTGCAGATAAAGACACTGATGTGACTTTATGCACGCAGTTCAGGAACTGTATTATTTGTTTACTGATTACGCTAACTGAACTGCAAGACCCAGATCAGTTGTGTTTTGTGCCTGCAGATTTGGGTCTACGTTGTTTAAATTTTTATGTGAGTATATATGGTACACATTATTCCATCACGTTTAGGAAAACAGGTGGGAAAAGGATCAAATAGATACATTCAAGCAGGGAAAGGACAAATGTTTGTTTCCCCAAGTTGTGATAAAATCATTCTTGTTTACATCAAACTTTAAGGAAGGTAAGCTTATGTTTATGTATATTTGAGGTACAGACCAAAACTTGGGCAATTTTATCAAATTCTTATTTCATTTACATTTCAATCACTTTCTGTTTACATTTAGTTTGTGTTCTGATAGCATTCTATTCAAATTTGTATTTCGTCTGTCATCTCAGTTAATAATAATAATAATAATAATAATAATGACCTTATTTAAAGAGGGTAACACGATTAGCTAAGAACTAATCTACCTTGAGGCCCTCATACAAAGAAAGGAATTTATTTATTTTAGCTGCATCTCTGAAGCCACTGGATATATTGGGTTTGGAAGAAGGAAATATTTGGTTTGGAAATTTTATACTGTTTGGTAGACATGGGTCGCAGGTGGGGAGTATTACCAGGTAGCCTATGCCGGGATAGTGATTGTAAATATTCAGGAGCACTATTATGGGATATCCTGTACATTAATTTGGCTTTTCGTAAACAGATTTGGTCTTTAATAGGTAATATTTTTAACTTACCAGCTAAATTTTCCTTGCTTTCTTTTTGGATTGATATTAGCCCTAATGCTCTTTTTGGTAGATGTGCCAGCTTTGCTATGTTTTTATCATTTGAATTACCCCATACTGTATTACAGTAGTCTAAATAGGGTTGTATGTAACTGTTACAAAATAATTTTCTGTGCCTTTCAGGGAGAAAATGTTTTATCCTACTAAGAAGCCATACACTTGAATTGCCTTTTTTTTACTGATATGTTTGATATCTTCAGTCCATGATAGGTTATTATCTACCAGAACACCAAGTAGTCTATCATGACACACCATTTGCCAGTTTTTATCCATCCATGTTATATATAGTTCATCACTATCAAGATTTGTCCTTTTTTGCCCTGTTGAGATAAGTAATATTTTAGTTTTACCAGTATTTACCACAGTGTCATTGCATGTGCACCAGTTTTCCAGTTTGATTAGGGCCACAATTCTGTAAAGATTGCTTGTGGTATCAAATGCATTTTGATTCTGCATTTATTGCATCCATTGTCTTGGTTTCATTTTCAGAACAAAACTGAAATGCATTTACTGAGGTTTAATTGTTAAAGGTAGATGATTACTGTAGCTTTTAAGCACATGTTGTAAATGATTTGCAGGAATGTATACAATGTCAGAACTGACTTTATGATAAACTAAAATATAACTGTATCTGCAGCAAGTGTAGAGTATTGTTAAGCAACATTTATTTCTTGTTTGATTTCATTGATTAAAGATTGTACAAAATAAAATGATGAAAATTGTTTTCATTTTCTGACCAAAACCAATAAATAACCAATAAATCCAAATTGGACACACCTGTTAAATTCTTCTTATATAATCTAACTTGAATTTGAATTACCCTTTTAATTTGTTGTGATTAAATTTGTTATTTTCTTGTCAAAGGGGGGCTTGTATTGTTTATTTCTTAACAGTGTTCTTGCTCAGTTCTTTGTTGAAATTCCATTCTTCTTTCACTCCCACCAAGCTATAATATTGAGGGAGGTCATCCTCTGGATACTGCAGCCAAACCCAGTTAACCACCCCTCTTTATAAGAGGGCTACGTTACAATGATGATGTCATAATATCAGTGGTGGTTCTTGTTTATGTCTGCATTGAGAAGAACAATGTCATGACTTGTGAGGGGTGTAAAAGGAATATGTCATTATGAGGGGTAAGAAAGGGGACTGTCATTGTAAGGGGTGAAAAAATGATCCATCATTGTGAGGGGTGAAAAGAGGGTCTGTCATTGTGATTGGTGAGAAAGAGGTATGACAGGGGTCAGGGTTAAACACCAAACTACACCCAAGTGGGTTATCCCTGAGATCAATGAGGCTAGGGACCTAAGAGATAATTTCCACAAAAAAAGACATGAAAAACTAGAAAATGGAGGATTGAAGCTAAGCACCGCATAGGCAAAAGAAGAATAATATAAACAGGATATGGATGAAAGTACGAGTACTAAGACATTGTGGAAGCCACCCAAAAACAGGATATGGATGAAAGTACAAGTACTAAGACATTGTGGAAGCCACCCAAAAACAGGATATGGATGAAAGTACAAGTACTAAGACATTGTGGAAGCCACCCAAAACAGGATATGGATGAAAGTACGAGTACTAAGACATTGTGGAAGCCACCCAAAAACAGGATATGGATGAAAGTACAAGTACTAAGACATTGTGGAAGCCACCCCAAAACAGTTGTTTTCAATGTGGACTTAAGCAAAGTGATGACATAGCAACATCTGTACAAGACATTGCTGAAGTGTTCAATAATTTCTTCACAATCCTCTCCGTAACTGTACAGAACAAGACTAACATTCCAATTGAGATTGATGCTTTTCTATTCTTTATAAGAGCTAAAATTCCTAATTATAAATATGTTTCATTAGTTAATGTTAGTGAAGCTGATGTGTTGGAAATGCTCAGTAAGTAGTGTTAATATATCCTCTGGTTTGGATGGTATTGGTCCGCAGATTCTTAAATCAGCTGCACCAGTAATAACAAAGTCATTTAAATGCATACCATACAATTTAGTATAATGAGTGATAATTTTCCAGATAGCTTGAAATGTGCAAAGGTTAAATCTAGCTTATCAAAATTATTTGAAAAGCAAGTAGATATGCAGGTCTATGAATCTTTGTAAAAACTTAACTCTCTATTTCATAAGGCACAGTCAGGATTCAGAAAGTACCACTCATGCCAAACAGAACTTGTCAGATTAACAGATCTTTGGTTACTAGAAATAGAAACTGGTTCTATGACTGTGATTATTTTCCTTGACTTCATGAAAGCCTTTGATCTTGTTAATCAAGAAATTCTGCTACAAAAGCTGAACTGCTACAAGTTTGACAATTGTTCTTTAAAGTGATTTAGATCATACCTAAACCAAAGGTCTCAACAAGTAAGCATTGGCTATATTAGCTCACACATTTACACTATTCATTCAGGGGTCCCTCAAGGCTCTGTTTTAGGACCTCTCCTCTATCTTCTGAACTAAAATGGGTCACAGTGTATAAAAGGGTAGCTACAGCAGAGTGTCTTCAGGACTTTTATTCTGGCCTTATTCAATACAGTGTATAAAAGGGTAGCTACACCAGAGTGTCTTCAGGACTGATATTCTGGCCTTATTCAGTACAGTATCAGTTGAGATCATCATCATATGGAAAACTTCTTGCACCAAAAGTAAGAACAGAGCAGTATAAAAGAGCCTTCATATACACTGGTTCACTTCACTGGAATAAACTTCCACTACATGTAAATTCTGCTGAAAATGCTTGAGTATTTTAAGAAGAGATATCACAAAGATGTTCGTATTTCTAATAGATTATAATGGAATTTAGTATTTTAATACTGAACATATTAAAATGAACAGTAATTACTGTTATCTCTCATATAATGCATATAATTATACTCTTTTTAAGAGAGCCTCAAGGCAGAATAGTCCTTGACAAAACGAGTCATGCTCTTTAAATAAAGTAATGATTGATTTTATAATGTGTTCATGAAATGCATTCATATTTCATTCTGTGTTTCTTTATCATTCATTTTGTTGCAATCTGTGTTTTACCTTGGTGATAGACACTTGCATTACATGTCACTGCCATCTCCTCTATCCATGTAGGTTTGAGTCTTAGGCGTTTTTATGGGTATGTAAGAAAGCTTGCCTGTAGCTTCCTGTGAGTCATTGGTTTTTTTCAGGGTTTTTCCAGGTTCTTCCTCCTCCAGTTATACCAGCAGCCATATTACAGATCATGTGCTGAAAAATGGCAATAAACCCCAAAACTCCAACCTAAAATGCCCATTCCCATTTTACCCACATTCCCATTTTGCCTATTCCTATATTGCCTGTTTCCATTTCACCTACACATTCCCATTTTGCATATTGCTAAATTGCCTGTTTCCATTTTAGCTACATTGCCATTTGATATGCATTCCCCCATGTTGCCTTGTTTCAAATTGCCTGTTTCCATTTCACCTACTTCAGAAATGTGCCTACTGTATAAAACTGACTAGCTGCAAATGTGTTTACTTGTTTTGGATATACTTAATCATTACTTCATAACTGGGGAGAAATACATGAGGATACTCTTATTGTAAGATAAATTACTGGCTTAACTTTATGAAATTACTTGACTCTTTCTGTCTGCTGTTATTAATTTTATTACTCAAGAAAACAAAACACAGGCGTAGCTCAGTATTGCATGAATTCATCTCAGTGCCTTCATTATTGAAGTGGGGTTTCAGTTATTTCCTGAAGACCTGGCTACTGCATATGACTAATGCTTGTGAGAAAAACTCAGTGATTGAAAAGTGCATGCCTACAGTGTAAAGCATTACCATATATTAACAAAGGAATAGACCTTGGAATAGAATACACCCAACAGGAACAAAAGAAATAATTTTACATGTATGTAAAGAAACGTGATGGTAAAAATATGTGGGAACTTTGGAGGCATTCAGTACTAAGAGGGCAGTGATTCAGAAGGGCAGACTTAATTGTAAAAGGGAATAACGATCTTTTCTCTTTTACTGCACGCAATCATCAGTATAACACTGAGCAAATGTGATCGGGAAAGAAACAAAATCTGCACCCAAATATGCTACACTAATACATGTAAGCATGTAACTTCTAAAATGTGAAAAGGGTGGGAATCTTTTTATTGGTTTTACACTAGAAGTGTGGCCATGTATTTTCACCTTTCTGTTATAGTTATGATAAAGTACTAAGTCCTGTAATTTAGTGAGTTTAATTTTTTTAAAGGAGGCAAGTTGTGAGGTAGGAGTGGACAGATTTGGTGTCCAATATTAGGTCAGTATATGGCTTACTTTATACACACTTAATGCAACATCCCTTGTTGAAGGGGAAGATTTATTGCTCGTATTGTCCATAATACCCAGTTATATAGCTTACCACCACGTCAGCCTCGGATGTGGGAGGATGTGGGTTCTATCCCCAGTCGAGTCATACCAGAGACTTACACAAATGGTACTACAGCTTCCTCGCTTAGTGCTCAGCATTATGAGGTTAGTATTAGGACTGGTCGGCCTGGTATCAGGATAATGTGACTGCTTGGCACATCATGCTACATGTCTGCGACATGATGCCCCAGTGCTAGACATCACTATAAACTGCCACACTGCAGACATATAGCAATATGCCTGAAAAATTGTTTAAGCTATGTTAAAAATCCAAATATCACACACACACACACTTACCACCTACATCGATTGTTGGAAGAGAAGATTCTGGGTGCCCACTATTATATAACTCACAGATATGGACCATTGTGGGCAATCGAATTTCAGAGACTTCTTGAACTGGCACTTAGAGATATCCTCAGCGATGATAAGAAATTTCATTATTACTTCCAATGAAATCATGACATCAATATTGTACTAATTGAACAATAAAAAATTGAATGTCGACATAGACGATTGTCTCACGAAATAAATGTTGCATGTTTTTGAAAAAAGGGAATCTTGTTGGGTGTTTTATCAACAGTTAGTCTAGTTTCCTGCTTGTGGACTCCCGATTTGGCAGGATATTATTAAATACCACTATGGGAACCAGACTCAAGAAGACAAAAGCAGTGACATAATACACAGATTTTTCGTGTACAAGTGATAGTTGTTCAAACCAGTTGGAACGATTTTTCATATGTTGGATATTTTGAAAATAAATGTTATTTAAACAGAATAATGAACAACTTTATTAGAAAAAGCACATTATTAAAAATTATTATCAATATGATTGTAAAATGGGGATTCAGTCATTGAACAGCCCAGTTCCCTAATGCTGCTTCCCCCCCCAGTTTTCTCGCTGTCAAAGTGATTTTTTTTTCTTCAATTTATTGTAGGTCCCTCAGTAACTCTCGTTTTGCTTATAGTGCGGTTTATCTTTGCGGACCCTGTTGTGCACGAGTTATCGAGGGAGAGATGTATATGGCTGTCTATCTAGAATTTGAAGTCAGCGATTTTTAAAAGGCACTTAAGTAACATTACTGTACTTTATGTTGGGTATAATGGATTATTTCTTTAGTTCTTCATAAAAGCTTAAATTTCTCATATTATGTAAACCTTTTTTTATATAGTAAGAATGTTCCAATTGACATCCCTTTCTGAGTCATTAAATGACTTTATTATTTCACTTCAAGAAAATTTGATATGAAATTAATGCTTTAGACTACTGTGCAGAATCGGGTCATTGTGACCTAAGTTTAATGCTCCTTTTCTTTTATGTTAAAAGTAAGTTGAACGGCATTGAAATATTATAAATCATTAAAAAACTTGTATGCAGTTGAGTGTTGTTGTCTGTGAAGATTTTTTTGTAGTGTATGTAATAGGCTGTTTTTGTAACATTGCATGATGAATCTTTCAATTGATCTGGGAAAATTGGCAATCACATTTATAATTAGGGCACCAAAGAAAGCCAGCCATACTGTGCAAACCCAATTATGCCCCAAGTCACAATTCAGTTTTAATTGCAGTAATAAATCCTAAATCTGGAAATTTTGTTGCATGACTGGTCAATTTCTTTATTATCATGTTATTTCTTCGTTTCTTATTTCTCATCCCCTGCACCCTTAAATTATTAATTTCATTTCTCTTAACTGCGTTAGAAAATAGTAAGATTTTGGTATAGCTTGTACAGTGGTGTTAGTATGACCATTTTCGTAATCATCAATGCTACGATTCTGTGTAACAGAGCAATGGGGGTTACATTATTTACAATGTTGTTGGTTCCATGTCAGCACGGGTCAGCTGCCTTGATGGCCCTGGGGAAGTTATTTTGCTTTGTAGTGATGAAAGCCCTCATCCTTTGATATACATGTCCAACGTATTTCCATTTGTGTGCTAATATCCATTTCCTTGGATGTACATGTCCTATACACAGACTCCATATCCTAAGATGTACATGTCTGATACATTTCCATTTGAGGTATATACAATCATTGATGGCAGCAAAGTATATGACAGATAAATAAACTACCTGAGTATCTTGTGATACATCATACAAGTCTGGTCCATCTTCAAAACACTGTACAAAGCCAGATATGCTGTTGTGTAATGCACTAGCAGATCTGGGTCTACCCAGTTTGTCAGCAGAAATCAATAGAACAAACAACATAGACCCTTATCAGCAGACACATTAATGATGGCAGATCAGGATCTATGTTATTTGTATTTGGATTCATCTTTTAATTGAGGATATATGGTATACTGTCACTGTACCCCAATGACTTGTACAACTGGACTTCACAAATGCATCACAACTCTTCTGCTGTATATAAACTGTCATGGGTCCTTCCCTAATGTATATATACATGAAGTTAGACTATGTATTTTAATCCTGTTTCATCAAAAATATTTATGTGTACTTTTATTTGGATGAAGCTTATTGTCATCAGTAATAAGATTTTATATCTGACTTTTGACATTTTACCTGTGAAATGCATTGCAGAAATTCTAACTTGACACCGTGCCTTATATTTTATGTTAGGACTTCAAGCCATTAACATGGAAATTCGATTTATTCATTGTTTTTTTTTTCAGACTTGGTCATGTTTTATGCCACACATAAAACATGATGTGTTATTGGAATAAAGGGGGTGGGTGGGAGTGGAATAAAATGGACAAAAGCTACTCTTTTCATTCTTTCCTACTGCTAACTTCTGTCACCGTGATTGATCAGTTTAGATTTTGACAAGCTTAAGGCTAGTTTGGTATGTGTCCCAGAAATTTGTTCCAGAAAGCCTATTTCTTTCCTTAATTTGTTCTAGAAAGCCTATATTTCTTTCCTACATTTGTTCCAGGAAGTCTATTTCTTTCCTAAACTTGTCCAGGATAATCTGTTTCTTTTCTTAATTTGTTCCATGGAGTCCATTTCTTTTCTTAAGTTATTCAAGAAAGCCCATTTCTTTTATACATTTATTCCGAAAGCCAATTTCTTTTCAAAATTCGTTCCAGAGGACCTATTTTTGTCTAAATTTGTTATAGAAAGTCTACTTGTTTTCTTAAATTTATTCCAGAAGGACCATTTATTTGCTAAATTTGTTCCAGAAAGCCATTTCATTTCTTGTATTTGTTTAAAAAATTTCTTGTAAGTACCCCATGTTTTCAGACAGTTAATGTTTGTGATCTTATTATTGATATTAATTGTTACACAAAACAAGAGTAGTTATGGTGTACATGTAGAAGCAGAAAAGTAATTTGATGTCATACTGCATCCATTATTTTAAATTTACAAGTATTATGTATGCTGTCCATAAAAAACTTTTTGCTAAAACAGGTGTAATGGTGAATGACATTCATGTACATTTTGGAATTCCTCAGACATTAAGGCTCTTCATGTCATCATTAGGTAATGGTGAATGACATTCAGGTACATTTGGAATTCCTCAGACATTAAGGCTCATCATGTCATCATTAGGTAATGGTGAATGACATTCAGGTACATTTGGAATTCCTCAGACATTAAGGCTTTTCATGTCATCATTAGGTTTATAACATAATTTAATATAAAAAATTATTGTTTTATCAACATAGCTAGCTCAGCAGTCGTGTGATAAAAAGTATTTATAAAATATATAAAAAAATAAAATAGCAATTGTTGCCTTGTAAAACCTCAAAAGGTGTTAATTTGTAAGGAAACCCAGTCATCATTTTGTTCATCTGTTGGTTAATGCTTCATTTGATACCCCAAGATCTTTACATTGAAGATACAAAAGTTATAGCCTGGAGCAAAATAGGAAGCTGTAGAGCACCACCTTAAAAGAATAAAGATTTATTGGCCTGGTTAAGAATACATATATTCAGAGGTTTTATTAATAGCTGCTTTGATTAAGAATCAAAGCCATTTACAAATATAGAACGTTGTGTTTTGCTGGAAGTGCTTCAGGGATACATTATAGGTGATATATGGCAATCTTTACAGGGTATCGGTAACTTTGAAGATTACTGTACATATTGTTTTGAGGCATGACTTGCTCACTGAATCATTCCTACAAATTACTTTGGATACAGAATCTCTGTGAATGACAGATGAAGCAATTAGCTTCTTTGCAGCTAAGGCTGGTATCATGATGGAAGAACAACTTCAAATAATGCTGTGAATTAGAAAATATTCAATAGTAACATACTGCGCCACAGCCTATTGCTGTAATGAAAGCGCTTTACTGTCTTGAGTTGTCTCGTCAGATTCTTCAAATTTAATGAAACTGAATTGCAAAATAATATTTAATCTCATTTTGTAGTAATTTACTAAATCTGTATAGATTATTTAAAATCCGAATTCCAACAGGATATTTGTACAAATGTATTTCAGTCCATTACAAAGTGTTGAATTATATTTTGGCAGAGATGAAATCTCCCATTGTTTTAATTCTTAATGTTATGATGTGTTGACATAAAAATAGGGGGCTGACATAGGATCTCACATCATTATAATGAAAAAATGGGCTGTCATATTATAACATTATGATGATAATGGGGTTGACATAGGATAACATTATAATGATAATGGGGTTGACATAGGATGACATTTAACAATAATGGGGTTGACATAGGATAACATTATAATGATAATGTGGTTGTCATAGGATGACATCATTTAATGATAAAGGGGCTGACATAAGATAACATTATAATGATAATGGGGTTGACATAGGATGACATTTAACAATAATGGGGTTGACATAAAATAACATTATAATGATAATGGGGTTGACATAGGATGACATTTAACAATAATGGGGTTGACATAAGATAACATTATAATGATAATGGGGTTGACATAGGATGACATTTAACAATAATGGGGTTGACATAAGATAACATTATAATGATAATGGGGTTGACATAGGATGACATCATTATAACAATAATGGGGTTGACATAGGATGACATAATAATGATAATTGGGTTGACATAAAATAATGGGGCTCAGAGTGGCCGAGCTGGCTAAAGTGCTCACCGTTCGGGATCAATTGCCATCTCACCTCTGTCTGCGTGGGTTTGAGTCTCAGGCTTGGCTAACATGGGTATGTGAGAAAGCCTGCCAGTAGCTTCTCATTGGTCAGTGGTTCTTCCTTGGGTTTCCAGGGTTCTTGTCCACCAGTTATACTGGCTGTCATGTATAGCCTATCTGTGCTGAAAAATGGTGTTAAACCTACAACAACAACAACTACAATGGCAACTACATAAAAAAAACATCATTTTAATAATAATGGGGCCGACATAGGATAACATTATCATAATGATAATGGGGCTGACATTGGATGACATAATTACTATGATACTGGGACTGACATAGGATAACATTATTACAGTGATAAATGTCTACTTGGAAATGCACCAGAGTTTCTTTAGGACTTATTCAGGCCTGTTTCAACACAATACTGGTTGAGATCAATGTCACTGGAAACCTTCTAGCACCAAAACCAAGAACAGAGCAATTTAAAAAAAAGCTTCCTATACTCTGGTACAGTTCTGTGGAACAATCTTCCACTACATGTAAAATCTGCTGAAAATATTAGAGTATTTAAGAAGAGATATCATGAGCATGTATGTGCTTCTAATAGATAATAGAATTTAGTATTTTAATACTAAACATGTTAAAATAAACAGCAATTATTGCTATCTTCATATAATGTGTATTGTTATGCTCTCCTTAAGATGCCTCAAGGCAGAATAGTCCTTGACTAATGAGTTACCCTCTATAAGTAAAGCATTATTATTATTATTATTATTATTATTATAGGATAATATTATAGTGATAATGGGACTGACATAGGAGAACAACATAATGCTAATGGGGCTGACGTAGGACATCATAATGATGAGTGGGATGACATAGGATAAACACCACCATAATGATAATGGGTCTGACATAGGATAACATCATTAAAATGCTAATGGGACTGACAATGATAACGTTATCTTAATGATAATGAGGCTGACATTAAATGCCGTCTAAATAATTATTGGCTCTGGAAATGCATCTGTGTCAACAGTGATGAATCTTTTAGGTTTCAATGTTAATAACTACCATAAGAAACATACTACATGTATTCACTATTGCTATTGCCAAATTTCTTTCCATTCCTTATTTGAAACATCAGAGAGGGTTTCATATTTTGATGAAGATAAATTTGTATCATGGATATGTTTATGTATTAATAACAAATCTCTGGAATTAGAAATGCAGATTTCCAGAATTGGACATGCATATTCTTGCATTGGAAAAACAGATCTCCTGCATTTGCACTTTGGACCTCTCATTATATCTAATAAAATGTCATTCTCCATCTTTGTCTAAAGAGGATTTCTTCAAAAAAAAGAAAATAAATCTGAATCTTTGGATTTTTCAGAATCTCGCAGTGACGTATCAGCTCAGATGTATGCAGATATATTGAAATTAGCAGGGGTCATACACATTTTGTATTTTGTTTATTTGGTTTTTGTAGTTTTACCAGTCATAGACCAGAGGAGTTTATGAGATGGGGTTTCATCATTTGTCTGTCCATCAACATAAGTTGGGTATCCTACTACTCTTAAACTACTTGCAGGATTATGGTGAATTTTTTCATAGTTATCGAGCTAGTCCTAACTGAAAGTTGTGCTGCTTGAACATCCAATATGGCCACCATTTGAAAAGGATATACAATGCCATTAATCATTTACAAAACATACATACAGTAGTCCCCCTCTTATAAGGCCACCCCTAATGCAGCAGGGAAGTGGCCTTATAATGCGGGTGGCCTTTCTAGAGGGAGATGACAAATGCGAATAGTAAATACATATGAAAAAAGTCACAAGTACATTTAATTTTAAATATTTAATATTTTAATTAAAAAATTACATGCATGATGTGAAATAAATGTAAAACAAACTTTGTCATCATTTGCAAAAGAATGCTATGAATAACCATTGATACAGTTTTAACACTGTCTTTATAATTATGTTACAGTTCACATCACGTCACTTTGTTGGTAACAATCTAAAAAACAAACCAGTCTCATCACATTAAAACTATCCTTGCTGTCATATCCCCTGCATATATCGTTTAGTCTTTTGTTCCAGTCTTCAACAACTTCATTATTAACATCAGCTGATTCGCTGCTAATGACAGAACACTTGATACTGTGTCACACTTGAAATCTGTGCAACCATCCGTTACTTGCGGTAAAGTCGTCATATCCCAGTTCAACTGACAAAATTTTTGCTTTTTCTTGTCTTTCAAATCAGGATTCAAACGTCTCCTGGCTCAAACAATCTTCCTTTCTCCGTCCATTTCACCTTTCCACTTCTGCAGAACTGTTTCATTATCTTTCACGATATTGTTTATCTGAGTCTTCCCGACGTTAGTTTTCTGCAAGGATCCTTGACGCCCCCCCCCCCACGGTCAGTTGAATTACTTTCACGTTCTCCTCTAAACTGAGAATTTTTATTTTCCTCGATGACATGTTGATCTTTTTGCAGTAAGTTATTCATGTTGCCAACTACAATACTGATAAAACAATTTTGTATGCATCTAAACAAATTGCCGTGTGTTTTTAAAGGAAGTGATCTTGTCACGTGATTCGTTAGTCGCAGTCTGGTACCCTATTGTTTTTATACATTTCTTGAAACTAGATGAGAGAAGCCAAAACGTCTTCGATATGTACCATTAACATCACGCAGATTTGACCTCGCGGCCACTAGGATTCGTAATTTTGACAATTATTGTCAGTAGTAATAGCCACTGATTACCAAAGTGAACAAGCTCAACATCTTACTAAGGGAAGCCATAAAGGCTATTAAACCATTTTCCTGCTGACTTGGGTATTGTACATCAATACTGCCACTTCTCAGCTGTTTCTACTGTTCGATAATTGTATTCTTAACAATTATCAGAGTGACTAAACCGGACATCTTATGATAACACAGCAGTAAGGCTAATTGGATTACATGTATGTACCCTTTTGATTGGATTAAAATTTGAGTCTTTCTCAGTTTTTATGGAATAAATTTGGCTTCTCGTGAGGCGTAAATGATATAATATTAACCTTAGTGGTAAATGTACTTTACTCAACACTTCTTTCAGTAACGAAAACCTGACATCGGGAAACAGAAATCGGATTACTTAACACACGTTATGAATACAATACTGGTTCTGGATACATATTCAAATAAAATGCGGCCGCTTGTGAGGGGTACATTTTATGATTTTGCACTAATATGCTGGCCGCTGGTCGCGTTAGCTGGGTGGCCTTTCGCGAGGGGTACTTTTGAACACAAACTCGTCGGTGCCAACGGATTCTGGCCATAGGGAGCGGGTGGCCGCTGGTCAGGGGGGCCGTTCAAGAGGGGGACTACTGTACTTCCATCAATTACTTAAGGGCCCCGAGTGGTCTAAATCGCTCTCCATTGCAGATCACTGCCATCTCACCTCTGTCTGCGTGGGTTTGAGTCTAGGATTCGGCCAATGTGGATGTGTGAGAAAGCTTGCCAGTAGCTTCTTGTGGGTCAGTAGTTCTTCCCAGGGTTTTCCTGGGTTCTTCCTCCACCATTAATATTGGCCGCCATACATAGCCTATCTTGTGCTGAAAAATGGCATTAAACCCCACAACAACGACAACAACAACAATATCAATTACTTAAAAAGAATATACAATTCCAGCAATCACTTAAAAAGAATATACAATTCCATTTTTTTTGTTGGACTATGTTGTTCTTATGAATATATTTTTCCTGCAAAGTTTCATGTGATGTTATGTTTGGTACATGCTTATTTTTACCCAGTTATTATTCGGATTTTCAATATGTAACCTAGACTGAGCTATAAAAATGAAGTTGTTGCTCATCCCTTCATTTAGATATGCAGGTTGTATATTTGCCCATTCAGTGTAACTCGTTTTTTCGGGGTTCTTCAGTCCTGCACTTTTAAGAGTACATAACACCGATATTGGAACTGTTGTAAAAATGTGGAACTAGTTTTGCAATCAACATAGTATAGTGTAGTGTAGTGTAGTGGTTACCATTGAGGTATACAAGTAATTTTACTAACCAGTCTTCCTGGTGCACTGCCACACAAACAAACTGGGTTTCCCTGATAGCCAGAGTCCTAGACTTTGTATCACCTTGTTATATTTGGGGCTTGGCCAGCTTGCAATACCAGTAGATGGTGTCATGTTAGACAATGTAAACCTGAGTGAACTTTGAGGATGAATGTCAATGTATAGAAGGGTTTAAGTCCACTGTCTGAGGCATACAAGACCACTTACTAAGCAGTCTGTCTTGTCTGGACATTTAAGTCAGATGGTCTGTGCACTGGACTGCAAACAAACAAAACACAGGTTTGATCACTGATGGCAGCAGTTATTAAATTTGTTTGATCCTGCTAGAGTATGAATAAAATGTAACGATAACTTTTATTTTTTTCTTTCCAGGAACACACGCTAGTGGGTTGTCCTGGCGGTCCTGATGCAGATCATATAGAACACGATATTCAACTTAGTGGTCTGGGTATTCAACCTCAACATTGTGTCGTAGAAATCGTAAACAATGAAGTGTTTCTTACTCCTTTTGAAGGTGCCAGGTAAGCATCTTTTACTACTTTATTCAGTGACTTATATTGACATAAAAGCTTTGCATCTTGCTCATATTTTCTGACACTGTTATGAACAGTCATGAAACTTGATGGGTGTGTTCATCATCAAGACTGCTGTTATGAACAGTCATGAAACTTGATGGGTGTGTTCTTCATTGAGACTACTGTTATGAACAGTCATGAAACTTGATGGGTGTGTTCTTCATTGAGACTACTGTTACGAACAGTCATGAAACTTGATAGGTGTGTTCTTCATTGAGACTACTGTTATGAACAGTCATGAAACTTGATGGGTGTGTTCATCATCAAGACTACTGTTATGAACAGTCATGAAACTTGATGGGTGTGTTCTTCATTGAGACTACTGTTATGAACAGTCATGAAACTTGATAGGTGTGTTCTTCATTGAGACTACTGTTATGAACAGTCATGAAACTTGATGGGTGTGTTCTTCATTGAGACTGCTGTTATGAACAGTCATGAAACTTGATGGGTGTGTTCTTCATTGAGACTGCTGTTATGAACAGTCATGAAACTTGATGGGTGTGTTCTTCATTGAGACTACTGTTATGAACAGTCATGAAACTTGATGGGTGTGTTCTTCATTGAGACTACTGTTCATCATATGCACCTATCATTATGTCAAACTCTCACATTTAGCTCATTTTCTCAGACTGTTGAGAAGACCCCAGATGGCTGAGTCGTTCCTCTTTATCAATCACTCCTAGACCAATCCGGTGACCTAGTGGTTAGAGTGTCCACCTCAGATGCAGGAGCTCGTGGTTTTGAACCTCGTCCTAGTCATACAAGAGGCTTATAAAAATGTTACTAACAGCTGCTTCACTAGGTGCTCAGCATTAAGAGGTTAGTGTTAGGAGTTCTGTATAATGTGACTGGGTGGGACACCAAGCTACATGTCTGCGGCATGATGCCCCAGTGCTAGACATCACCATAAACTGCCACAATGCAGACAATGTAGCAATATGATTGAAAAATTGTTAAATCTATGTTAAAAATCCAAGACACAAAACACCCAATCACTCCCATCTCACCTCTGTCTATTTGGGTTCTAGTCTCAGGCTTAACCAATGTTGGTATGTGAGAAAGCTTACCAGTTGCTTCCCATGGATAGGTGGTTCTTACCAGTGTTTTCCTCAGTTCTTCATGCACAAGTTATACTGGCTGTCATGGCAACACTCACATACATACATTGGCTTCCCCAATATTCAAACCCATGCAGACAGAGGTGTCAGTGATCTGTAAAGGCAAGTACCCTTGGACCACTCAGTCACCTTTGACCCCCTACTCTTAAATGAAAATCATACTGACATGGTTTTTACCAGTTATATTATCTGCCTGGTCCTGAATAATAAAAAAATGGTGCAGATGTGATCTCAGATATAGCTACCATTGTAGCCATCTTGATAATCTTTAGAGTTGCCTGCCCTGAATGGAAAGCCATATTGACATAGGTCTTTTATCAGACATATGCCTATGGTGTGTCCTGAATATATGTGCTGCATGAACTGAAATTCAGTATGGTCACCTTAGTGGCCATCTTTAAAACTTCATGTAGCTACTCCTCTGGAATTATCCTGTCGACATACCAAAAAAATTCCTATGATATCTAGTTTGTCGTAAATGAAAATGGTGTCCTGCAGACATCCAAAATGACTGCCATGGTGAAGATGTTGAAAATCTTGTCACCAAATCTAATTTCTCCTAAATGAAAATGGTGGCCATCGTAATAATCAGTATGGCCATCACTGCAGCTAATTTGAAACCCTTGTCCCTCAAGATGGTTTAAACACTCAGTATTTAAAAAGAAGAAATAGTATCATTTTAAATTCCTGGAAATTCTTTTTCTGTAGTAGAGCACGAGGCCTTTCAGGAAACTCCTGTTGCAGAGCATTACTCCAATCCCATTTTGACCCATTGCCTTAGCCTCAGATTTGTTACATATATTTTTCTTTTTGTGACTGTATGCTTAATATTTTGGAACAGAAAATATTTATCAGAAATGTCAGCCTAAATGCATTTCTTTAAATTTGAGCTTTGATGCCCATCTTGGAACTGGTCCTGGATGGTGCCAAAATGAAACCCCATCTTACAGATGGTTGTCACAGAGGCAACCTATGTACATACAGTTTATCATTTTAGGAGGAGTTAGAGTTATATAGAGATGGCTGGTAGGACGGTGATGCAATGACACCCCCCCCCCCCTCTTAAACTAGGTGATGAAGGTTGAGAAAGCAATGTTAACTAACCTGTGCTGGTTCTATCACAGATATGAAGAAAGAAACCTTCTGTACATTGGTAGACTTTCCAATCCAAGATAACAGTTCATCACTTGTGATAAAGTCAAAAGCTAAGGCAACATAACCTGTTATACTACAGAAAAGTATTTATTCTTCATTTCATTGACTCCAAATGGCAGGTAACATTATTCATCCTAGTTTACTAGCTTATTTCTCAAAAAATAGATCCTTTCTTGATGATGGGACCTTCCCCAACTTTAATAAAATTAGGTAAATTCAGGCTAAGAAAGCTTTGCTTAATAGCCCATCTCTGCAAGTAATCCTATTTAAAAGCGCAGGGCCCTCTACTGAGCATTTGAGAAATGCTAGTATAATTTATTCAGTAAAGTGAAATAATCTGCAGTGGTGAGTTTAAACAACCACCTGCCCTGTTAAGCCAGCATCTGACTTTTCGGAGAAGTAATTTTTGATACCTCACAATGGCAGTTGTAGGACTGGTGTTACCTGTGTTTGTCCATCTATGACCAAATGGATTCTTAGCATATATGACAAAAGGGATTTTAGTGTGGGATAAAGTAAAATATATCGCATTACCAATATCAGATTTCTAACTAATAATATGTTTGGGGATATGAATAATGTTAATTTCAGAGATAGAGGTGAGGGAAGCGATGATAAATCTGGGTAACTAAGTTGGGTGTGAGAACATATCAAGTAAAGTTTTGGGGTTTCAGGAAGGCTTTGACAAATCTGGGTAAACAGGTCAGCATCATGACATATCTGGATAACTGGGTCATATTCCTGCTATTTCAGCACCATTTAGTTATGGGATGATCTGGGGGGAAGGGAGCTGTCATTCATCTAGTAATGGTTAGTCAGTCATATTCTGTATGTGGGGAAAGGGTGTGGGATTATGATATGTGTATATAGATAGATACAAGATATATAGTGTTGAGTAAAGAAGGCAGAAGGACACAAAGCAGAAAGAAAAGCAGAAACAGGACAGAGGACAGAAAAGGGGCAGCAGAAATAAGATGTAGTTGGAAATAAGAATCAGAGAGAGATATACAAGATGGGGAGTTAAGAGAAAAGATACCTAATAGACATAATGGAGTGATAGATAGATATTGTGAGTGGACAAATATCGTGAGAAACAATGTAGATAAACACTAGTGTATAATTTGGAGAGGTGGACAGAATTTAGTGTGTATATTGGATATAAACAGTAGAATAAAATATGAATTACTGTTTTAATTAGTATACCACTGGTCCCTGCCTCACCCTGAAGTCAACAGAAAGACCCAATAGGTCAGACTGACCACACCTAACGGGTCAGACAGTTTGGGAAAAATGAGGTCTTGAAAGTTTGGGAAACTTGAGCAGATTACCCATAGGTCTTTAAAAGTCTGTGAAAATTGAAATAAACCCAAACATTTTAATTTCTTTCCTTAATCACAAAAAAAATTGTCCAAGGTTGTTAGATTCGGATGTAGTTGAGTTTTCCTGGTTTCTTTCTTTTGATTAATTACAGTTTGAATTTCATCATTAAACAGTATTGTAGTATTTTGCGTTCATTGTTTTCTCATATAACATAATAGGTCTTGGAAATCTTTGTTTGTGGTCTTTGAAAGTTTGGGAAGTCTTTGAACTTATCATTCAGAATTCTGTATGAACCCTGTTATATAATACTTTGTTGAACGTAATAACATCAGAGCTGCTTTTTCTCACATGTTTAGCTTTCAAGGATGATGTACCTGTTCATTACATCCAGCATTATAGACAGTGGATGACATTTGAAAATGAGAAACACCTTGTGAAAAGAAAAAAAATTTCTTCTGCAGGGACAAATCTTGCAAAGCAAAAACATCACATTGCTTTGCTCATGTCTCAGCCATGAGAATTGGTCCAGCCATTAGATTTGGTCATGAGACATGGTACAACTGTGAGAATTGGTCCAGCTGTTTAAGATTTGGTCATGAGAAATGGTACAGCCATGAGAGTTGGTCCAGTTATTAGACTCGGTCATGAGAAATGGTACAGCCATGAGAGTTGTTCCAGCCATTAGATTTGGTCATGAGAAATGGTACAGCCATGAGAATTGATCCAGCTATTAGATTTGGTCATGAGAAATTATACAGCCATGAGAGTTGGTCCAGCTATTAGATTTGTTCATTAGAAATGGTACAGCCATGAGAGTTGGTCTAGCCATTAGATTTAGTCATGAGAAATGGTACATCCATGAGAGTTGGTCCAGTTTTTAGATTTGGTCATGAGAAATGGTACAGCCATGAGAGTTGGTCCAGCTATTAGATTTGGTCATGAGAAATGGTACAGCCATGAGAGTTGGTCCAGCTATTAGATTTGGTCATGAGAAATGGTACAGCCATGAGAGTTGGTCCAGGTTTTAGATTTGGTCATGAGAAATGGTACAGCCATGAGAGTTGGTGCAGTTATTAGATTTGGCTATGAGAAATGGTACAGCCATGAGAGTTGGTCCAGCTATTAGATTGGTCATGAGAAATGGTCCAGCAATTTTACCATATAAATTTATTTTCTTTAGATTGCCACTGTTTTTATTAATTATGTTAGCTAATGCGTGACAGGTATATTTAAGTTCTGTGACAATTTAAGGGAAGGAATAAATATGCTGTGTCTTTCCTGTGTTTTGTGATCTTAGTAATCATGAAAAACTTAATCACTGGCAGTTTATGCTGATGAACTTGTTTGATTGATGTTTTTACTGTGAACAACCAATTAAAAAAACATGGAGGACTGCTTTGCTTGCTTTTATTGATTTCTATTTTCCAATTCATTTAAAACAAAGCTGTAGTGGTATTTATTTTATCATTTATGATGGTGTATGCCGGAGATTCATTTTGATGCTTAACAGTGTGCATATCCGTATAGATGAGATTTGTGGAATTCTTTTAAAGCTTGACAGCATACATGACAATATAGAACGGATTGTGCGATTCTTTATAAAGCGTGCATGACAGTATAAATGGGATCATGGGATTCTTTTGAATGCTTGACAGTATACATGACAGTATAGAAGGGATGGGGGATTCTTTATAAAGTATGCACGACAGTATAAATGGGATCATGGGATTCTTTTTAATGCTTGACAGTATACATTACAGTATAGATGAGATTGTGGGGTTCTTCGTATGCATGACAGTATCAGTGGGATTACGGGATTCTTTTTAATGCTTAACAGCATGCAATGCTGTTTACATGGGATCATGGGATTTCCTTTTATGCTTGACTGTCTGCATGACAGTATAGATGGGATAATGGGATAATTATTGTTTGGCAGTGTACACCTTAATATGCATGTTAGTGGAAGCCTGGATTAGGAGGTATTTTGATTGATGTGTGTGTGTGTTTGTGTGTTTATGTATGTTTAATGGCACATCAGCACAATCTTGGCTATATGTTGCCAATTTAGCTTAGATGTCCCCAGAAGGCTTACATGTAGTATAACTGACTATGTTTGATTTGCAGAACTTGTGTCAACGGGTCAGTAATCCATGAGCGCACTCGTGTGAAACATGGTAACAGGATACTGTGGGGCAACAATCATTTCTTCAGACTCAATTGTCCCAAGAAAAACAGTAAGTAGTTTAAAATTTTGTATAATTTGTATGAATGAGTCAGAATAAAACATGTAACAAGTTAAAGGGATTATTTCTAAAAATAGCAGTTAGCTAGCCCTTTAACTGAATAATAACCAAAACTTTTAAACATTGAAACAATCAACATTACATCCAATTTATATTGTCATCAGATTCACATCACATACAATTTCTATTTGGTCATCAGATTGACATTGCATACAGTTTCTATTTGGCCATCAGATTGACATTGCATACAGTTTCTATTTGGTCATCAGATTGACAGCACATACAATTTCTATTTGGTCATCAGATTGACATTGCATACAATTTATATTTGGTCATCAGATTGACATCACATACAATTTCTATTCATTAAATTTCCATTCAGTGTACAATTTCTATTCATTAAATTTCCATTCAGTGTACAATTTCTATTCAGTCATTAGATTGACAAATGCAGTTTCTGTTCAGTCATTAGCATACATGCCAACCATTATGCTTTTGGCGTAATCATTGTTTATTTTCATTTAATTACGCCTTCCATGTAAATGTGTTTGGATTATGCTTTTTCAGTATATCCACCTCCCCAAAATATTATTAATTTGTTTCCTCACTGTTATTAGCATCCCATTAACAGTATTATGTTCTATTTATAGTAGCTGCCCTATTTCCAAGAAACATGCTGGTTTCTACTTTCAAACTTTTGACCTCGGTTTCTATTTATAGCAGCTGTATGGCTTAGTTAGGAAAAAACAGACTGGTTTTCTAACTTTAAGCATTGCCTGCAGATTCTTTGTTCTAATTCATATCTGGTACAGAGCCAGTCTGTAGGTGTTTGGTGCTAACAGTCATCAGATTTATTCTAGTTAATGCGTGTGTTAGAGCAAAATTGTTTTTCAAATAATTTCACAGATGGATTAGAAAAAATGAAAAATAGATTCAAAGATGAACATATGAATTACACAACACATCGTTCCGTTCTAGGGCAGCTTCACACCCATTGCAGACTGTGTGGAAATGATTTAAATATTGGTCTTGGTGGTAAGACAAAGAAACCTTGAATTAGCTCGTTTTACTAAATCCAATATTAAGAGAACTTAATTTTATAGCAGAACTAAATTATGGACACAAATTTATAAATGCAGAGGCATTATTTACAGAGTTCTTAATAGAACATGGACTACCCCTAGCGGTAGAAGACTACTTTAATCCTTTGTTCAAATGGCTGTTTCCTGATAAATTGCAGAAAATATGCATGTGTAAGAACAACATCATCTAATATTGTTAGGTGTTTAGAGGAAGATACTTCACTTAAAATTGCAGAAGCCATGAAAATTGGGCAGTGTAGTATTGCAACAGACAGGAGCAGTGATTGTGATGACAAAAAGTTACAGCCAGTCTAAGAGACTTTGACAACAAAAAGAGCAAAGTCAGAGTTCTCTTCTTTCATTACCAGAATTAACAGTTGATTCCACTGGAGAAAACATTCTTTGTTTGCTTAATAATGCTTTAAATAAACATAAGTTGGCAGAACTGTATAGAGTTTTCATCTGATAATGCATCAGTGATGACTGGAATTCATAAAGGAGTTGCATTCTATATTTTGAAAAATGTCTCCATCACTGTGCAAATCAGGTTGTCCCTGTCACATGATGCACCCTGCCACAGGAAAGGCTGCCAATATATTAGAAGGAAAACTCCTGAAGTATCAAGTTGGCATTCTACCTGACAGTGTACTTCATATGGACAGAGTTGATGTGCAATGACACCTTATTTCCCAACTAAAAGACCCAATAACAAGATATACATTTCCTCTTCTTTGTCAGGTTATGAAAGGAATATTGGTTCTTTACCATTCTAATACTGACTATGTGAGATTGTTCAGTATTGTTAACAAACATAAAACTGAATTCAGATCCAGGCTCTGTAACCCAGCACTTAGTGCTTACTGGTGTGCAAAACATTCATAATGTCAGCTGGTACAAAGTGTTTTGAAATGTAATATGAGAGACTCTTGATTTTTAAAGCTCAAAGTGCTGTATATGAAAGTTTGAAGCAGTAAGTGATGATAAAAGACCAGAGGGGTAAATAAATCATTTTATACAGATGTTCATTGAATTTTATTATGTTATATGTGGATTACTCTTTTTCTGCTTGGATTACTCTTTTTGTCCACTCGGATTACACTTTCTCCTCACCATGGGGTTGGCATGTATGCATTAGATTGACAAATAGAGTTTCTATTCAGTCATTAGATTGACAAATGGAGTTTCTAATCAGTCATCAGATTGACAATTACAATTTATATTCATTTATCAGATTGACGTTCCATACAGTTTCTGTTTAGTCATTAGAATGACATCACATACAATTTTAAGTTCTCATTGAATTGGCATCACACAAATTTTCCATTAATTGGTCACATTTACATTGGCTGTCTCAAAATCAAAAACCCAGCAAGCATAAAATTGCCTTAAAACTGTATAGTTTTTCTGTTCTAACATTTTCCCAGATAATATAAAATAAATCATTACACCTAATCCTCTTCTCTGAAAATTGAAAGAAATTTGCTTTGGCACAAGTGCCAATTTTACACAAAAATAAACCCTTTAAAGCTAAGTGTAATCTGAGTTTGTTGTCAGACAATTCATTGGAAAAATGTTTAAGGTCATGAATAATAAAATGGAAACCAAGACAGAAGCAGATATGTAAACCAAGATCTCCCATCGCATATTGTGCAGACAGATATGGGTCTGTATAGTGTGTTAAAAGTAATCATTAGAACAATCAACAAAGACCCTCATCTACAGGTACATTTTATGCTGGCAGATATGGGTCTGTACAGTGTGTTAAGAGTAATCATTAGAACAATCAACAAAGACCCTCATCTACAGGTACATTATATGCTGGCAGATTTGGGTCCATGTTGTTTGCATTTGGACCTGATTTATAAGTGAGTATATACAGCATACATGGCTTTTTTTAAATATCCCCCCCACAAACCCCAAGACATTTGTGTGCTTATTGATGTTTTATCCATTAAAACACTA
This sequence comes from Sinohyriopsis cumingii, assembly GCA_028554795.2. Classification (NCBI taxonomy): domain Eukaryota; kingdom Metazoa; phylum Mollusca; class Bivalvia; order Unionida; family Unionidae; genus Sinohyriopsis; species Sinohyriopsis cumingii. Next base: position 109,207,835 of record CM068835.1, read on the forward strand.
TAGCATTACTCGTTTTTTAAAAATAAATTAACATGATTAGAATAAGGTATATAGTCATTAGCAGGAATTTCAAAAAAAGAAGCCTGTAGCTGGCAAATTTTCACTATACATTTTTACAAAAATGGCTTCACTTGGTTCTAAAATTTCAGAAAAAGTTCATTTATAAAGCTTCGTAATACATCACAACGATCTGTCAAGAATGATTCATCCAGTTAAGATGAGCACCATCTTCTTCCATTCAATACAGATTGGTCCAAGTCTTGAAGATACTTGATATGTCTGATTCAGTATCATTGAAAGTGCTTGGCTTACAGACAATTCAATCATGGCAAAAGAAACAAGATATTTCAGTCTCTTTTCTTACACACCCATTGGATCAAGAGTTGCAGAGCTGGACATGTTGCAATAATGTGGCAAGGAAGGCAGACACTTGACATTTCGCTAATACAGTATTCAGATAGTTATATGTAAGGTGTTATCAGAGGTCTGTAAATTATGCAGTACAGAGGGGATACCTTGGTAGGTGTATTACAGTTTTAACTAAATACAAGAGATAAAAGCACCTGATGAAAATAAAATACAGCATGAATACAAGACACACATTTTAAATACTTATTGAAAGTGAGTCTATTTCAATTCATTTTGAGCCAAGTCTGTAATTTATTTATTATTTGTAACATTTTCAGTACATACACAGTATTATAAACTAGCTGTACAATATATGATGAGTCAAGGGCTTTTCCCACATCACAATACATTGTCTTCCTTAGCTGTACAGTATCTGACGAGTCAAGGGCTTTTCTCACACCACAATACATTGTCTTCCTTAGCTGTACAGTATCTGACGAGTCAAGGGCTTTTCCCACACCACAATACATTATCTTCCTTGGCTGTACAATATCTGAGTCAAGGGCTTTTTCCACACCACAATACATTGTCTTCCTTAGCTGTACAGTATCTGACAAGTCAAGGGCTTTTCTCACACCACAATACATTGTCTTCCTTAGCTGTACAGTATCTGATGCGTCAAGGACTTTTCCCACACCACAATACATTGTCTTCCTTAGCTGTACAGTATCTGATGAGTCAGGGGCTTTTCCCACACCACAATACATTGTCTTCCTTGGCTGTACAGTATCTTATGAGTCAAGGGCTTTTTCCACACCACAATACATTTTCTTCCTTAGCTGTACAGTATCTGATGAGGGCTTTTCCCACACCATGTACATTGTCTTCCTTAGCTGATTCTTTTTAATGTTGATTTTAGTTTGTGTATTAATTAGTTTAATTGCTACTTATATACACCTCTCTACACTGTATACTATCCAGTTGTTACAGATGTTGTTGTTGTGGTGTTTAACACCATTCTTCAGCACATGATAGGCTATACATGGCGGCCAGTATTAATGGTGGAGGAAGAACCCAGGAAAACCTTGGCCAAATCCAAGACTCGAACCCATGCAGACAGAGGTGAGATGGCAGTGATCTGTAATGGAGAGCACTTTAGACCACTTGGCCACTCTGAGCCCCTGTTACAGATAGAGTCAGACCTAAGCCACACTGCTGTGGAGTTAGATTTTGATTTAAAACCTTATGTGTACCCATCTGGTGTGAGTCATACAGGGGATATAATACAGCAAATAAGAAAATCTACATATTGGCCAGGTAAATTCCACTGTGCCTGTGAGGTTGGGTGTAATTTACACCTGGTGAGTGTAGTACAGTGAGTGCCAGAATATGCCTTACATATCGCTGAACTGCTCTCATATTATTCCTACACTAACATAAGTGGAATTTGGTTAGTCCACTTTGTTACACGTCTAGTCAGGCGTAAACTGCATTGTATTATGTATTAAAAACCCTTGGAGTTCATGTCTGCTGTGAATCCTTGAGGAAATATAATTAACTTAATAAGCCACATGTAATCTACATGTTAGTAAGGTCAGTTCCACTGTCAGTGAAGTTGAGTGCAATTTACACTTGTTGAATGTTATGCAGCCAGTGCTAAAATGACACTTGTCACTGAATTACACTCAGATACATCCTTATTCTACACCAGCAGAATTGTAACTTGTTTAATCCACGTTATGTGTACTGTATTGTTTTGCATAGCCATTTTTGTTGAAATAATTGAGGGTTTTTAAAAATTTCTTTAGATGAAACCAAATTCAGACTAGTACAGTAAAACCACTTTTGAGGGACCACTGTTATGAGAGACCACATGTTTTGAGAGACCAGGATCTCCATGCACAGATTTATTGACTATAATTGCGGCATGATGTCTCAGTGCTAGAAATCACTATAAACTACCACACTGCAGAAATTGTAGCAATATGACTGAAACATAAAGTTACATTAAAAAACACTTAAGGGTTGGTCTTTCAAGACAGGTTCTACTATACTATGTTTGGTATTTCAGGTCCTCATACCATGGAGCCAGAACAGAAAATTGACTTTGACTTTGCCCAGCAGGAACTGATGATGAATGAATACAGCAATGATCCTATATCAGAAGCCATCATGGCCATGGAGAAACAGTATGAAGAGGACAAACAGGGTGAGACATGTGCTTTATATGCATATTGATTCATATACCACAGTTTATTGTGCATAACGTCTACCTTACTGTACATGACCTAGATGCAGAAATGCACCAGCATCGCAGGGTTTACAATGCAATCTTGAAATAGTGAGAAAATTACAGTACAGCCTCTAATTTTTTTATGACATTTTATGGGATGGCATATATGGAACAACCCAGCTTGCATTTTTATGCATGCTGTATGTTGGTATTTACAAGAGGTACAAAGCATAGTCTCTGCGCTGTGGGAACATTTTGTGCAGACTGCAGACTTTTTTGTTATCTTAATGCATGTGTATTTATGCTTTTGTTTTAGTTACAAGGTTTTTGCAGTTCCAATCAAGGTCAGTTCTGACACATGTAAATGTTCGGTCTTTTGATGAAACATTTCAAGTTCAGTGACATGAAAAAATGTCACATTTTGTTTCTGATGCCATTAGCCTCTGAGAAGCCCATCCTCCACTTTTTCCAAATATTGGCAGATATTTCCGAAAGAGAGCCTTGAAGTTTTGTTGAGTGGTAGCCCCCACCTCTTTTTTTTATATAATGATTTTTAAAGCCAGCGATCTAGGTTATCAAGAGAGAAATAACATATTTTCCTGAGAATGTGCTTGTTGAACCCATTTGTAATCATCTCAAATATAATTAATATCAGCCTGTAAATCATCAAATAGGGAATGGTGTTGTAGGTTGGTATTTAACAGCAATTTTAACACACTGGTGTTACCATGTCAAGGAAGTTAAAGTGAATTGTGTTTTTCAAAGGCAAACAGAAGGTGCTCATCAGGGATGGCCTGGGTGGTATCAGACATGCAACTTTTGTGTTGCATGTTTTGGGCTTTACCAACTGAGCTTCCATTGGGATTGAAAATAATAGTATTTGATTTGGTATAATAATAAATAAATAATTGGCATGTTAAGAAACCATATATCTTTTCAAGCAACAAAGAAATGAATTTTGATTATTATATATTTTAACTTCTATTTTATTTACATTTTGCCGACTTGTAATATCTCTACCTTTACTCTTACTGTAGTTGATGATTTCATTTTTTGGGATCTTAAAGATTTTGTGTAATTCATTTTTTACATTTTTGGAACTTAACTTTTGATTGACACCATATGGTCATTATTGTGAGGAGGTGCTGTTAAATTCTTGAACATACATTTTAAGTACAAGCTTTAACATTTCTTAGGTATGAGCAACATGACAGTCGTAGAAGGAACTGCAGTTCAACTGTTCTCAGTGTTAATTAATTAATTGAAAAGTTTCTAGTGCATGATTTTGAGATGTTTGGCTGACTTGGAAATTTAACAAATTACAAAGTGCAAATTTATACAAATATTTATGCTTTTATGCCAGGCCAAAATATAAAAAAGGAAAGATAAAGTGTTGTCTTTATTCATCCATCCATTAGTCTGTCCATCACACATTGGTCAAGTATTTTATTTTGATCAACTTCACATGCACCAGTGATGGTAAGATCATGCAGTTTTTAGCTCTACTGGCAATAGACTTGAAGAGTTACAAAATTATCCATCTGTCCATTTGCACAAGTTTGTTATCACTACCTAAACTTCCATACTAATGTATTTTCTTACTTATAAATGCCCCCCAAACATTTTTGGGGTTATTAAAGCCTACAGTAGTTCCCCTCTTAGTAGGCCACCCTTATTGCAGCAGGGAAGTGGCCTTATAATGAGGGTGGCCTTTCTAGAGGGGGATGACAAATACGAATAATAAATACATATAATGAAAGTCACAATTACATTTAATTCTAAAACATTTAATATTTTCATTAAAAAATCACATGCATATTGTGAAATAAATGTAAAACAAACTGTTTCATCATTTTCAAAAGAATGTTATGAATAACCATTGATATAGTTTTAAAACTGTCTTTATAATTATGTTACAGATCATATCAACTGTCACTTTTTTGGTAAGTCTAAAAAACAAACCAGTCTCGTCACAATTTAAAATATCCTTGCTGTCATATCCCCTGCATATATCGTTTAGTCTTTTGTTCCAATCTTCAACAACTTTATTTATTAACATCAGCTGATTCTCCACTGAGGACAGAACACTTAATATTGTGTCGCATTTGAAATCTGTGCAACCATCCGTTACTTGCGGTAAAGTCATATCCCAATTCAGCTGACAAAATTGTTGCTTTTTCTTGTCATTCAAATCAGGATACAAACATCTCCTGGCTCAAACAATCTTCCTTTCTCTGTTCATTTCACCTTCCCACTTCTGTAGACTTGTTTCCTTTTCTTCATGATATTGTTTATCGAGTCTTTCCGACATTAGTTTTCTGCAAGGATCATTGACCACCCCCCTCAGTCAGTTGAATTACTTTCACTTTCTCATCTAAACTGAGAATATTTCTTTTCCTCGATGACATGTTGATCTTTTTTGCAGTAAGTTATTCATGTTGCAACTACAATACTGATAAAACAATTTTTTTGCATCTAAACAAATTGCTGTGTGTTTTTAAAGGAAGTGATCTTGTCACGTGCTTCGTTAGTCGCAGCCTGGTACCCTATTATTTGATACATTTCTTTACACTAAGTGAGAGAAGCCAAAACGGCTTCAATATGTACCATTAACATCACACAGATTTGACCTCGCGGCCATTAGGATTTGTAATTTTGACAATTAGTGTCAGTAGTAATAGCCACTAATTATCAAAGTGAACCAGCTCAACATCTTACTAAGGGAAGCCATAAAGGCTATCAAACCATTTTCCTGCTGACTTGTGTATTGTACATCGATACTGCCACTTCTCAGCTGTTACTACTGTTCCATAATTGTAATCTTAACAGTTATCAGAATGACTAAACCGGACATCTTATGATAACACAGCAGTAAGGCTAATTGGATTACTTAACCTTTTGTATGGATTAAAATTTGAGTCTTTCTCGGCTGTATGGAATAAATGTGTCTTCTCATGAGGCGTAAATGATATAATATTAACCTTAGTGGTACATGTACTTTAGTCAACACTTCTTTCTGTAACGAAAACCTGACATGGGGAAACAGAAATCGGATTACTTAACAAACATTATGAATATAATACTGGTTCTAGATACAGAGTAAAATAAAATGCAGCCGCTTGTGAGGGGTAAATTTTATATTATTGCACTAATATGCTGGCCGCTGGTCGCGTTAACCGGGTGGTCTTTTGTGAGGGGTACTTTTGAATACAAACTCGTCGGTGCCAACGGATTCTGGCCATAAGGAGCGGGTGGCCGCTGGTCAGGGGGGCCGTTCAAGAGGGGGACTACTGTATTTCTCTTTGCAAGTCAGATCCGTCTGAAGGGGTGATGTTTTTTAAGTGAATCAGAGTTGTACTTTGGAAAATGAAACAAGCCAAAATAGATATATAGAGAAAATAAATACAAAACCAGTGTAAAGTAGAGTTATTTTTTGAGTGGAATATGTCACGGAAGAAATTGACAATTTACAACTTGTTCAAATTTAATCCATTAAAATCCATAATGCTTGAATTTCAATACATTTATATGATAAAGCCATAAATTCAATTACAGTTCAGAATGATCTGATTCACCTTGTCCATTGAAATATTAATTACACGTCTTACAAATAAACAATAAAAGTTAAGTCTACATTTTGTTTCATATCTGTAAATGTCGATATCTAATGTCATCCGGTACAAAGTCCAGAAATTCAATCTCATTGTCGAATAAAGTTCTGAAATCCACCTTTGTCATCTAGTCATTGCAAATCGTCATCTGGTTATCATAAAATAGTCTGACCCCATTTCCTCTACTCCAGTGTCATATGGAGGTGCTTATGAAAAACTCGGCTTGGACTCTATAAGTAACACTTAGATTACACAGTCTGTGAAATATATTTTTGTTGCAACTGAACATGTGTCAAATGTATGGCATGATCACAGACTTTAGATAACCATTTTTTACTTGGCACTGAGCAAGTATCAAACTCACAGCTTGATCAAAGGGTTGTCAGATGCAAAAACAAAGAGGGTGCTGCCTTTACAATCTAAGGAATTAAGGTGAAACATTAATAGAAGATGTAGAACTATAATTGACACTGAACATGTACATGTGTTAAATTTGTGGCTTCATCACAAGGATTGACAACTTGAAAACACAGTGAATGCTGCCTATATAAGAAAAGGTCTTATCAGGTCACATGCATTATGAGCAACTGTTTTCACTAAAAGACTTCTTATGATGTCTACTTGACAATACATTTTTTTGCCAGTAGAGCACCAATCCCTTCGAGGGACTTCTGTTTGTGGATGCATCAACATGTTTCCCATTTAAATTTGCTCAGTTTGACCTTTATTGTAGGCATTTGTCACTTACTGTTAGTTTTGCAAAAGACGGAAGTCATTTGGCATTCATCATTGTTTCTTCCAGAAAGAGCATTTGTAGAATTTGCAAAAATATTTATGCCAAGTTCTTCAAAAAGAGACTTAATGCAGCACGAATAAATAAACAAAGCACAATGTTTTACATTTTAATCCATTGAAGATGTGTTTACTAGTATGAATTGCTTGTTGATTTTTTTCATAGAAATGAACAAAATCCATTTTTCTAAATGCACTCAGCTGTGTAATTCATTATTTCATGTCCTTTAAAAACAATGGTTCAATCCGATTGGAAATTTTATGACAAGCACTACATTTCTAGCTTGTGACAAGTGCACATCTAATTTTATTGCCTTTAACATACAGTGTTATAAATCTAATGAACTAGTAACCAGATTCCACTTCCTTCATCTTCTTATCCATCTTAGTTTGGTGGAATTAAGACTGAACTCAACAATTATGGCTGCAAAAGATTAAATACAGGTCAGTGGTGTTTGCATATTTTTTCAGTGCATTTTTTTATATGAGTATAAGATAAATATTTTCTCAAAAAATTATGTTGCTGGTCACTCATGGTAGTGTGTCTATTTAATAAGATGCAAGAAATTGTGCTGGTCAATGACAGGTGGTCACACAAATCAGATATTACCCTACTCCATTAAAATGATTAATAAAATGGTCAATGATTAAGTTATGTAAGCCAGGTGAGAAATATCGGGTCTACTTGGGCCTCTTTTTTGCTTTTTAGTACCCGCTAGCAGTGTGTAGTATTACCAGTATACCGGTTTACTGTGTATTGTTTCTGGTGGTAAGCTACCACGTTACTTTTTCACTGTACGGGTACATTGGTAGTTCCACCAGTAATGAATGTACAGAAATTCTCAATAAATCTTGTTACAAGTTTAATGATATTAACAGCTTTATTTTTAAATATTCATGACGAAATAGATTTCAAATATATCCTTTTTACAAAACGGTTGTATCTGTCACAGATTAGTTGTGACACATATAATTATGATACTTTAATCACATCTTTGACAGCTGTGATGGGGCCCCGAGTGGCTGAGTGGTCTAAAGCGCTCTCCATCACGGATCACTGCCATCTCACCTCTGTCTGCGTGGGTTCGAGCCTCGGGCTCGGCCAATGTGGATATGTGAGAAAGCTTGCCGGTAGCTTCTCGTGGGTCAGTGGTTCTTTCCGGGGTTTTCCCGGGTTCTTCCTCCACCATTTATACTGGCCGCCATGTATAGCCTATCTTGTGCTGAAAAATGGCGTTAAACCCTATCACAACAACAACAACAGCTATGACATATGCCAGCATGTAAGCCAAATGAACTGGAAAATAGAGTAAGGCAAAATCCAACTTTCAGAAAAATTTCACGATTAAATTTCTCTCCCAAAACAAAAACATATCATTTAAGTTTGTTACTATAGAAGTGTTAAGTTTATGTATTCCTTTGTAAAACTGTGAATCTACCAATGATTTTCAAGAGAAAATTATTTCTTTCTGAAGTTTACATTATTTCTCATGCCCTCTAAATATTTTCTTATTCACTGAGTAACTGTGTTTTATGTTTACTGTTTCTTTCTGATAAATCTCTTGCCCAGTTGTTGGCATCCCACACACATTGTTTGTTGCAACTTTACAAGAATTTAACAAACACACAGCAAATTCATCTACTTTAAGGTACTGGCCATTTAATTATGGGGAGGGGCTGTAATTTTCTTTTGACCTAAAATATTTTCTGTTCTTGATTTTTCCTGATTATATCATGGGTATAATATAGTGTTATTTTGCTATAAGTCAGAGCTTGATGTTTTTTCCACTTATTAACAGACAGAATTTAATGATAAAGGAAGCATCAGGCTTCGGAACCAGAACATTTAATTTTTCGGTCCTTAATATGATTGCGGTATAACATGGTATGTAGTGCATTACGTTGAGAAATACCACGGCTTGAACTTTTTTGCTGTACCCAGCTCTAGTGCCAGCCCACACCACCCAACACCTACCGTTTTCCCAACCCCATGTGTTCCGTTTGTACCGTGCTTATTATGTTATATAAAAGCAACATAAATAACTCTATAAAAAATAAATGAAATAATACAAGGTATAAATGTGTAGTCATGTAAAGAAGTCTTCTCATTGTTTTTTAATTAGCTGGCACAAACAGAGAATTACAAGTCATTGCAATGATATAGCAAACTGTTACAGTATCGTAAAATTAAACATCTCAGCTCCAAAAGTAGGGGGCATTTTAACCAGCTGCAGGTTGATAACCAGAAAGTTAATAATGTTATAAAAATATGTTTGTTAAGTTGACACTGCTGTAATACAGTTCACTAATGAAAGGTCAGAGGTCAGCCTATTCCTGAATTATAATTAATAATAATAATAATAATAATAATAATACTAATAATGCTTTATTTATAGAGGGCGACTCATTAGTCAAGGACTATTCTCCCTTGAGGCAGAATGGTAGATTTTTTATATGTATTCTTAAACTCAATGTGATTATTTTTTGGGAAAGTCTGCTTTAATGCATGCCAATATGGGTTGTTGTACTCAAAACATCAGAATGAGACATGCTGCCTCGAGATTATTATGTTTTGAGTACAACAACCCATATTGGCATGCATTAAAGCAGACTTTCCCAAAAAATAATAACGAGTTTATGAATACATATAAAAGCGTCTACCATTCTGCTCAACTAATACCTGAAAGCATCCAAATTATCAGAATATGATCTAATTTTCAATTGAGACATTATGTGGACTCATCCTTAGGTACTTTCCCCAGTGTTTTATATCATAGAGTGTCTACACTCAGCTGGATCATTCATTATAGGTATTTGGTATTACACCACTCATTATAGGTATTTGGGATTTGACTACACTCTTCATTATAGGTATTTGATGTTTAATTACAATCCTAATTATACATATTTGGTATTTAATTATACTCATTATAAGTATTTGGTGTTTAATTACACTTCTCATATATATTTGGTGTGTAATTACACTCCTCATTATAGGTATTTGGTGTTTAATTACACTTCTCATATATATTTGGTGTGTAATTACACTCCTCATTATAGGTATTTGGTGTTTAATTACACTCATCATTATAAGTATTTGGTGTTTAATTACACTTCTCATATATATTTGGTGTGTAATTACACTCCTCATTATAGGTATTTGATATTTAATTACAATCCTAATTATACATATTTGGTATTTATTTACACTCATTATAGATATTTGGTATTTAATTATACTTATTATAAGTATTTGGTATTTAATTACACACCTCATTATAGGCGTTTGGTGTTTAATTACACTCATCATTATAAGTATTTGGTGTTTAATTACACTTCTCATTATATATATTTGGTGGGTAATTACACTCCTCATTATAGGTATTTGGTATTTACACTAATTATTAGTATTTGGTGTTTAATTACACTCCTCATTGAAGGTATCTGGTGTTAAATTACACTCATTATAAGTATAGTGTGTTTAATTACACTTACTGTAGGTATTTTGTATTTATGTACAGAGTGTACTAATTATAATTTAATAATACATTGTTTGGCAGTGAGTAAAGGTTTGACAGAGCACAGCAAATCATGTATCATCAGTTCTAAATCTTTTTTATATTTATTTGGGTTCTGCAGATATGGTACTTTGTTACAGTACTGGGTGTGTGACAGAGTTTGATGGTACTTTGTTACAGTACTCACAGTGTATGTGACAGATGGTACTTTGTTATAGTACTGTGTATGTGACAGATGGTACTTTGTTACAGTACTGTGTATATGACAGATGGTACTTTGTGACAGTACTATGTATGTGACAGATGGTACTTTGTTACAGTATTTTGTATGTGACAGATGGTACTTTGTTACTGTAATGTGCATGTGACAGTTGGTACTTTGTTACTGTAATGTGCATGTGTCAGATGGTACTTTGTTACAGTACTGTGTATGTGACAGTTAGATGGTACTTTGTTACATTACTGTGTATGTGACAGTTAGATGGTACTTTGTTACAGTACTGTGTATGTGATGGTTTGATGGTAGTTTGTTACAGTACTGTGTATATGACAGTTTGAATATGCCTTCTAAAGTAGGACAATGGCTGGTTTCTTTAATGTATGTATTCTATTACAAGTCGAGTCTAACAGTAAACTTCACAGACCCAGATCTGCCATCATGTAATATGCAGGCAGATCTTGTTCTATGCAGATTTTGAAGGAGTAATCATTAGAACAAGCAGCATAGACCCTGATCTGTTTCCACATAAAACATTGGCATATTAGAGTCTATGTTGCTTGCTGTTGAACTGTACTCATAAAAGATGATGCAGTTTTAGCAAATATAATATTATACTTTGCCCAGTCAGATATAGTATAATATGAAGTCTTTGGTGCTATTTTTTTGTTTTTAATGCTATCTTTTTTAAAAATATCACATCATAAAATTCATTCAGTTAAGCATTCCATGAAATTTGGAGTCTCCCCAGTGGAAGCAAAGCCCATCGCAGCCGTAGAAAACACTGCCATTAAATTTTGAATATATAGAACCTAATAAGGTATGAGAGCATGATTCCTTTTCCATCTGTGTAGATGGGCCCCGAGTGGCCGAGTGGTCTAAAGCGCTTTCTGTTAAGGATCACTGCCATCTCACCTCTGTCTACGTGGGTTCGAGTCTCGGATTCGATCAATGTGGGTATGTGAGAAAGCTTGCCAGTAGCTTCTCGTGGGTCGGTGGTTCTTCCCGGGATTTTCCCGGGTTCTTCCTCCACCATTAATACTGGCCGCCATACATAGCCTATCGTGTGCTGAAAAATGGCGTTAAACCCCACAACAACAACAACAACAACCAGCTGTGTAGATTTCATTCTGTGCAGTGATTTGTGGGTCCTGTTCACTTTTGAAAGTGATGAGACAATGGTCTAGAGATTCTGATACTATTATCTTCTAATTTTGAACAAAGAAGTCCTTTTTCTTGAAGAATTATTATTGATCTCTTAAAATTATCATCCATTCTACCTTTATTAAATTGAGGGAATCATGATTGCACTTTGCTGTACAATTGTTTGCTTGATGGCCTTAACTTCTTCTGAATCTTGACTATACATCAATGTAAAACTGGCTTTAAAAAAATGAAGGCTTGTGATACATTCATTTTACTCACCATATTTCCTCATTGTAGAGGAACAATGTTAAATTTGAGTATGCTATTATACCACTGAGAATATTATTACAAGATTTTTGTAACAACAAAACCAGCATTTAAGTTTTGGTGCCAGTTTGAGGAACTTGATCAGTGGAGGGACTTTAGCAGTTCTTGTACAATGCATCAGGATGCCAAGCAACCATTGTTTATATCACATTTCCTCAAATTATGTCATTGCCATGAAAAAATGGGATATACCTTGTTCCCAATTTAAAGTAGGTAACATTCCCATTATGCCCAAACTCAGTGATGTTTCTTCCCAATTTGAAGTGGAGGATATGCTTAAACAAAGCAGTATTTCTTCTCAGTTTAACTCATTAACCCTGGAGGTTTTTGTCATTTTCACCTAAATTTCGAGTAGGAAACACATTTTGAAAGCTATTTCTGAATACATCCTAATACGTTGACTTCCATTAGTCTAATGCCTAGTTGTGTTAGAAACATCATTTTCCATTGGTTGCGCATGAGCAGAATTGTAAAAGTTGGATGTTTGATTTTGTTTTTGTTTTTTTGCTTAACAGATCCATCATTTTCATATCAAGGCCACTCTTTATTCCAAATGTTCCCCTTATCCTTCATTTTGGAAAGGGTCATCTGTCTGTGTTCAGTTTAGACTGGTCTGCCTTAGATATAAGGCCCAAAAGTCTAAAATCCTGACAAAAAATCAGATTCCAACCACGTGCAGATTTTGGATGAAAAAAAAAAAAAAACGGGTCAAAAAAATTAGGTTTTTCCCTCTGTATGTTGTAGTGCAATTTAAACATCTGGATTATTTGGTATCATTATAGAGCTACATCTGTCTATCTTTCTATAATACCACCTACTTTAGTGTATCATACATTACCTTTACACTACAAAGCTTGGCGGTAGGCTACACCTCCTGCCACGTAAACATGGCACCAGGGGTTAATGAGCTAAAGTAGAGGATATGCTTAAATGCAGTGGTGTTCCTTCCCAATTTAAAGTAGAGGATATGCTTAAATGCAGTGGTGTTCCTTCCCAATTTAAAGTAGAGGATATGCTTAAATGCAGTGGTGTTCCTTCCCAATTTAAAGTAGAGGATATGCATATACACTGATGTTTCTTTCCAATTCGAAGTGTATGCTTGAACACAGTTATGTTTCCTTCCTAATTTAAATTAAAATTTAAAGTAGAGGGTTTGCTTAAACACTATGATATTTGTTCATTCTATGCAGTAGAGAATATGTCTCAACACATTCCCAGGGCCCCGAGTGGCCGAGTGGTCTAAAGCGCTCACCATTCCAGATCACTGCCATCTCACCTCTGTCTGCGTGGGTTCAAGTCCAAGGCTCGGCTAGCGTGGGTACGTGGGAAAGCCTGCCAGTAGATTTTCATGGGTCGGTGGTTCTTCCCTTGGTTTTCCAGTGTTCTTCCTCCACCAGTTATACTGGCCACCATGTATAGCCTATCTTGTGCTGAAAAATGGCGTTAAACCCTAGAACAACAACAACAACATCAACACATTCCCCCCCCAATTTAATGTAGAAATAAGCCCCAGCACAGTAATGTTGCTTCTCAAGTGAACAACTTCAGTCACCATTTATGCTGCTAAAGTGTGTCATTCAGCAAGGTACTTGACTCAGTGTGCTTGGTATAATATAACCTTCAAAGTGTTAATGTGCCATAAAAACCCAACCCACTTCAAGCTTTAGATGAAAAAGTATAAGCTTCTTAATACAGCATGACAGTTTAAGAGAGGCATTAATAAATCATAAGCAATCAACTTGTCTACTTGCATTCTTTGCAGTGGTAATGAATTTTTTATGTCTCAGACTTGGCTATAGATAATGGATGATGGGGCCATCATTGACAGTAGCTTGCTTCCTTATTTTGTTTTATCGCATGATTCATAAATTGTTCTTGACGTGAATAGAATTTTCTTTTAATAAAAACAAATTCCAACTAAGTTCATTTCTTGAGTATTCGATCTTTCTAATTGTTTTCAAGCCCCCCAACCGACCGACTGACTGAAGCGTGTTTAGATTTTAGGTCAAAGTTTTTCAGTGGTGCTTTGATCAATGGCATGACTGACATCTTATTTTATGCTTTCATTGTCTAAAAGAAAAATCAAATTCTGGATTGTATGTGGCAGTTTTTATTTTTAAATGCTTAGCAATAAAGAAACAATGACAACAAGACAGAAGAGTTAAGTTAATAGTTTCATCCTGTATTCATTTATAGAACTTTATTTTCATGCATGTAAAATCAAATAGATGGACATTATTGGCCAATGGAAATTAAGATCAGTTTTTGTTCCTTTGAAATAACTGATCTTTATTTCAATAAACTAACTTTTATAATTCATCAAACTAAACTGAGAAATGCTGTTGTTGTTGTTATAGGGTTTAATGCCATTTTTCAACACACTATATGCTTTACATGGCAGCGAGTATAATTGGTGGAGGAAGAATCGTGGAAAACCCTGGAAAAAGCCACCGACCCATGGGAAGCTATTAGCAAGCTTTCCCACATACCCACATTGGCTGAGCCCAAGAATCGAACCCATGCAGAGGTGAGATGGCAGTGGTCCATAACAGTGAGTGCCTTAGACCACTCTGCCAATTAGGGCCCCCTAGAAATACTGTCTTCAGAGGTATTTTTTTCAAAATGCTGTTTGAAGAAAACAAAACTCACTTTGATGAAAAAAGACCACTTTGAAGAAAAAAACTCACTTTGAGGTATTTATGTGCAAGTGAGTCGTGGTGGCTTAGTGCCTAGCAAGGGTGCAGTTTGAATGCTGCCCAACTCCAGGCCAGTTCTACTGTCATGTCAGCATGGTACTTTCCTCCATTTGCTGCATCACAGTATAACCTTTCATGTGTTGATATTCTTTTAGAAAAAGAAATTTATACCTTACAAAGTTCACTTGAAAGATTTTCAGATAAACCAGTAAAGGTATTGAAGTTGTACAGCAGAATTCCTGATATACCAATGAAGCATTGAAGTTGTACAGAACCTCAGATATGCCAGTAAATGTATTGAAACTGTACAGCATCTCAGATATACCAGTAAAGTATAGAAGTTGTACAGAATTTTTACTTCCCACTTTATTTCAGTTTATTCTTTCTCCAGTGTCTTACCTCCAGTTTGGTAATTTAATTGATTTCTGCAACTGACAGTGACAGAATTTACAAGAATAAATGAGATAATTGTGTATTGCTTTTTGTGTGTTTTTAGAAGTTTTCATTTATTATCATGATCATTATATCCTCAGGGAACTTTCTAATCAGTATCAGACTCCAGACTCTATACTGCAGAGCTAATTTGGTGGCATTGAACAGGAATTCTTACAAAAAAGTTTTTTTTCTGATTGAAGAATAATCTTGAAATGGACTTAATGTGCTCCAGTTGATTCATTCTTTGCTTGAAAATATTATGTTTGTTAAACAAAAACAGTTTCATAATGGGACATGCCAATTGCTAGCTTCAAGGGACATGTCAGTTGTTAGTTTAAAGGGACATGTAAATTGTTAGCTTAAACAGACATGTAAATTATTAGCTTTAGACTTGGATGAAATCACCCTGCTTATGGGAATTCAGTTGCCCATCAGTACTGTAGCTACCTGCTTATGGAAATTATGTTGCCCATCAGTACCGTAGATACCTGCTTATAAGGCAGATCAGCTGCAAATAACATAGACCCTGAACTGCTATTGCTTAATGTTCCAGCAGATCAGGGTCTATGTGTTTTGCTCTACTGATTACTCCAAAGAAACTGCATAGAACCAGATGTGCATTATCTGCAGCAGCAGATTTGGATCTATGCAGTTTACACTTGGATCCAACTTCTGTATATGAGCATATATGGTACTAATCAGTATGTGGTATTGACCCCCTTTTGCGATCACATTTACTGGGGTGATTGCTACAACCTCAGTATAAATTGATGGAGTTGTTAAGGAAAAAGAAAATAAAACATGGGTCAGATCAATAGATAGAATAACTGGACTTTGCATTCAACGTTGTGAATAAAACTGTGTCCTGTTTTTAATATAAACATTGTTATTGTCCTAAATTAGGTCAACTTGTGCCATAATTGAATGTAATACATTTGCATATCAGAAGGAGGGGAGGGAGACAGAGCCTTTTTTACAGAACCTTTTGTTCAAGTTAAAAGAATCCTTTCAGTTAAAAACTGAGAAAGTTAGCATTCGAAGCAAAATGAGTGGCCCATATTTTATATATAAATGAGTAGCCCATATTTTATATATAAATGAGTGGCCCATATTTTATATATAAATGAGTGGCCCATATTTTATATATAAATGAGTAGCCCATATTTTATATATAAATGAGTAGCCCATATTTTATATATAAATGAGTAGCCCATATTTTATATATAAATGAGTAGCCCATATTTTATATATAAATGAGTAGCCCATATTTTTATATATAAATGAGTAGCCCATATTTTATATATAAATGAGTGGCCCATATTTTATATATAAATGAGTAGCCCATATTTTATATATAAATGAGTAGCCCATATTTTGTATATAAATGAGTAGCCCATATTTTTATATATAAATGAGTAGCCCATATTTTATATATAAATGAGTAGCCCATATTTTATATATAAATGAGTAGCCCATATTTTTATATATAAATGAGTAGCCCATATTTTATATATAAATGAGTAGCCCATATTTTATA
Organism: Sinohyriopsis cumingii; assembly: GCA_028554795.2. NCBI lineage: Eukaryota > Metazoa > Mollusca > Bivalvia > Unionida > Unionidae > Sinohyriopsis > Sinohyriopsis cumingii. The sequence continues at coordinate 109,224,695 of CM068835.1, forward strand.
TATGAATGAGTGGCCCATATTTTATATATAAATGAGTAGCCCATATTTTTATATATAAATGAGTAGCCCATATTTTATATATAAATGAGTAGCCCATATTTTATATATAAATGAGTAGCCCATATTTTATATATAAATGAGTAGCCCATATTTTTATATATAAATGAGTAGCCCATATTTTATATATAAATGAGTAGCCCATATTTTATATATGAATGAGTAGCCCATATTTTATATATGAATGAGTGGCCCATATTTTATATATAAATGAGTGTCCCATATTTTATATATAAATGAGTAGCCCATATTTTATATATAAATGAGCACCAATAGAAAACCACTTAGATTTTCCATAATCAAACTTTGTTTTAGTTATGCCAACTAAATGTGACTGCCAATTGATTTAAAAATTAAAAACACAAATTCATGTTTAAACATATTACTGTAACAATTCTTTTAGTCAATAATGGAATGTTGTATCTAATGTGTCATGTTTAGTTGAAATCAATTCAGTTTTACAGAACAAACAAAGACTTGTCAAGAAAACCCTCTCTACACAAACAAAAGCAAAATATTTATCTTGAAAATAGTGTGATTGACAGGCAATTTACCTGCTGGATCCGTGTCAGAAATGGGCATTTCTAGGGTGATTGGCTATTAATTTTTCAAAATTGCTTGGAAAATTGATATTCAGGAACAAGAAAACAGGCTTGTGGATTGGTTTCTGATAACTCGAGTGCACTTTGAAAGATGGACATGTGTCTGCTAAATCTAGTGATCCATTGAGTTGTGGTAGACAAGAGCTGACACTGTTGGCTTCAGATCAGAAATAGAACAAACATGGGTGACCCTGACCTTGGAGTCCATGACATGATGATAGATTATAGTCCTCACTGTTGCTTTGAAATAAGAACATAGTAGACCCTGACCTGCCAGTCAACTTCATAATTGCAGATCAGTCAGCACATATGAGTGGCTATTTTTCTTATTTTGCTTGAGGTAAAAATGGGTAGCATGGCCCAAAAAATGGATATTTTTTGGTCCTCCTTTGTCCTTAAATAGTGGGACATGTTTTCCACATTTGTGACTTTATCATCATATCAACCAGTCATTATTTGAATTCAGGTAGTGGCTTAGAGTTTAACAAACAGAGAGCTGTTTATGTCTATGATTTCACCATAGTTTTATGGAATAGTTTACATAAATAAGGTATTATGGAATTGTTTACAGAAATAAGAGATGGAATCAATTTTGAAGGCAGAGTATTTTCTGCAAAAAGAAATGCAGCATGTCAGATTTGTTTCTCTTTCATTAGGATCTAAAGCTCTATCACTAAAGTGCTTGGGAATGCTGTACTGCATTCACTTCAATTAGTTTTATGATTATGAACAAGACCACTAATTTTAAATGCTGTGAATTTGGTGTAGAGTTGAACTATTGTCAGATAAAATAAAACACTCTGGAAGCAAAATGGTTTTAAAAAAGACAAATATATGGATGTAATATAGTGACTTTGGTTCAGCTAATTGTTATATATATTTAGTTTGTTTGTATGTAAGTTTTTTAAAAACAAATTTTTATTTCATGATATGTTACGGTTAATGTAAAATTTTATAGCTGACCATGTCCAAAATCAATAACAGTATTGTGAACAATATTGTTTACTTTTTTCTGACTGAAGGATACATATTAGGATTAGTATCTTAAAATGAGTCAAGGACATTTTATTTACCACGTTCTTTATTATATTTTTAATAACAGACTTTCTAATTATAACAAAATTTTTATCTTTGGTTTTTTTTTTTTTAATGCTAAGTGTGACCTATGTCAGATAGAGGAGTATAAAATCTTGTTCATTAGAAACTTATTCCTGGATCAGAAGTCAGTCTTTGTTGTGTCGAGTTTTTCATTTGGCCTGAATTTATTTATTCACTGGAAATGCCTAGTGCTCATCAGAAACAATATCCTTGGAAATTGAGACGTGGTTATATAGTGAAATTCAAACAAGGGTATATTCTTGGATATTTTTATTGTGATTCAGCAAAATAGTGTTGGATTATCACTATGCCATCTCAAGCATATTTACATTTGCAGAATTATATTTATTTTGGATGACTGTTATATGTTTAATCAGAACTTTAACCATTACATCTAGTTTAAGAAATTCTAGGTTAATTTGGTATTTGATTTGCAATACTGTAAGTTATTTCTTTTTGAATCCTCACTTTGTAGTTTTAGGAAATAAATTGTCTTGTTGAATTTTACGAAACTTTTTGGTTTTCACTGTTCTGTTACTTTGTTTGAGATGCTTGATATATGAATAGCAGTAGTAGAAAGAGGTGTCAGCTGATCAGAGAGGATCAGTTATGCTATAAATAACACCATGCATGTTGTGTTAGTATCTTTGCACTGTTGATTGAATACCAGATGTTTTATGCTGGCTGTTGATAGAATATTAGATGTCTGTGTCATCCTAGTAAATAATGGACAAGCTAAGTGGTTAAATTTACTGGTTGATTGAGTACCAGCTATGTTTGTATGGCATAAAATGGACAAGGATGCTAAATTGACTGGTTGATTGAGTACCAGCTATGTTTGTATGGCATAAAATGGACAAGGATGCTAAATGTACTGGTTAAAATTTGGGAAGGTACTGATGCACATTTTTCAGGATAAACAGGTCTGCATGCAGGGCTCTTGACGAGAAGGGAGCTGGGGTTTTTTACTAGAAGGGATCTGGTTTTTAACCAGAAGGGAGCTAACTTTTTAACAGAAGTGATCTAGTGTTTATTACTTTAAAGGGAGCTGGTTTTCTGACCAGAAGAGAGCTGTCCAGGCTATGGTTTGTCTTGAAGATGCTCTATTCCATTTTGCCTTTGCATTTATATATGATCTTTTATGTGTTAATGTGACATTGGATATCAGTCAGTAAATGAATCAGTCATTGAATTCAACATTGGATATCAGTCAGTCAGTAAATGAATCAGTCATTGATCAGTGAATGAATCAGTCATTGAAGTCAAAATTGGATATCAGTCAGTCAGTAAATGAATCAGTCATTGAATTTAACATTGGATATCAGTCAGTCATTAAATTAATCTGTCATTGAGTTCAACATTCAATACCAATCAGTCAGTAAATGAATCAATCATTGAATTTACTATTGGATACCACTTGGTCAGTTAATGTGACTGTCATTCACCATTGGATACCATTTAGTTAGTAAATGAATCAGTCATTGAATTAACCATAATAGCTGGTCAGTAAATAAATTGGTCATTGAATTTACCATTGGATACCAGTTGGCCAGTAAATGAATCGGTCATTGTTATTCAAAGGTGTAATTTAGAATTTGTTTATTTTTTGGCATCCTTTGCCATTTTTGCACCTTCAGCATACCTAGGGATATTTTCCCGACTCAGATTGACCATTTCTCACAAATTTTAGCAAATTTTCCTATTTTGATCATTGCAGGGGTACATATGTACATAAAATGGCCACCTCCATAGATTTTCTCAGGAATATGTGTTTTTTGTCTACAAGAATAATCATCATTTTCTTGCAGAGGCATTAGAGAAACAGCGTCAGATGTATGAACAACAAATGCAAATGTTACGCAATCAGCTGATGTCTCCAGGAACACCATCCGGACCATTTCCAGCTCTTGATATAAACCGTCTTACCCCAACTAGCTCACAGAGTGGAATCCAAAAAAAATATCAACAGTGGGCACAAGAGAGGTACAAAGACAATCCCAAATTTTAAGCCTGTACTGATCATAAAGTAGGCTTCCATTACAATTTTTGGTGATCAAATTTCCTTAATCTCATTATTGTGATATGTAACAATTATTCATCCAACTATTTTTCTATAGCAATGTATTGACAATAACTGAATAATGTAGACATAATTAAAATAACAGTTTGGACTGGGTATATGCATTGACACTAGCTAGAATGATGTGGACAATTAAAATAACCCATTTTTATTGGGTATATGCATTGACACTAGCTAGAATGATGTGGACAATTAAAATAACCCATTTTTATTGGGTATATGCATTGACACTAGCTAGAATGATGTGGACAATTAAAATAACCCATTTTTATTGGGTATATGCATTGACACTAGCTAGAATGATGTGGACAATTAAAATAACCCATTTTTATTGGGTATATGCATTGACACTAGCTAGAATGATGTGGACAATTAAAATAACCCATTTTTATTGGGTATATGCATTGACACTAGCTAGAATGATGTGGACAATTAAAATAACCCGATTTTTATTGGTTGTATGTGTTGACACTAGCTAGAATGATGTGGACAGTTAAAATAACCCCATTTTTACTGGGTATATGCATTGACACTAGCTAGAACGATGTGGACAGTTAAAATAACCCCATTTTTACTGGTTGTATGTGTTGACACTAGCTAGAATGATATAGACAATTAAAATATCCCAATTGTTACAGGTTATATATCCACTTATAGCCATAGTGGTCATTTTTCAAATGCTAGTGTAAGCATCAGGATAAATACTTTTATTCAGGTTTGGGTTAAATGTTTGAATTGAATCAGTTGTTATTTAAAATGTTAGAATCTTATTCACATGCAAGTGTTCTACATATACTTCAGGTTTAGATTTTTTCCAGAAACATTTGAATTACACAATGATCTTCAATATGTCAGGCAGAGAACTATTAAAAATCTTTTAAAATCAACTTCTCTGCCAAAGAGCTGTTAAAAATCTTTCAAAATCATGGCAGTTTTAAACACCATTGAAATCACTGATTGATGATGAAAAATTTTCACAGAATGTTACTACTGTTCCTTACTGAATTAAAGCCTGACTATTGGATGAAACCTCGACTTATAATACATCGATTAATATGATTATTATTGACAACCAGTATTTTTCTCAGCATTTACCCATGACTGATAAAAGGATCATAGATAAATCATTTAATGTTTGAACAAGGGGTTGACTTGTATACAAGTAGAAATGACGAATTGCTCTAAATTCATTTTACATTCAGACAGCCAATAGTCACAATGTTTTACTAGCTCACCAGGATGTAAGTCCGTGTGAAGTTATAGTAGGATTCTGTGACAATCAACTGTGTATCCGTTAGTAGGACTCCATGACAATCAACTGTGTATCCGTTGACTGTTCCTCATTCATCATCCATTAACATTTATGATTTTCAGCTTCTCTGAAGCCATTGGATTATGAACCAAAATTTTGCTGGAGCATCCTGGCATGTTGACCTTTTAAATTGTTTTACAAGTGATTCAGAAACACCATAAAATATGACTGCCATTACTTGAAATAGAAAATATAAAAACAAATATGCTGAAGATGATTTGACAACATTCTGGCATGAAGACGTTCCAAGATTTTCTCACAATATTGTTCGTATATTTTTAACTAATAGTAAGAATACAAAAAAAATCATGATGACTTTCTGTTGAGGTCAGCTGAAGTTGACCGAAATGATGCCAATTTGTTCTCATATTTGCCCGCCATTACTTAAAATAAAAGAAACTTTTGAACAACTTCTTGAAAACTGATCAGAAGAATTTGACCATATTTCTTATAAAACATCATGGCAGCAGGCCTTCCAAGTTTGCACAAATAATCCTGATTGGACCGCTCCATTGGCCTAGTGGTTATAGTATCTGCCCCAGATGTGGGAGGTCACGGGTTCGAAAATGGTACTAACATATGCCTGGCTAGGCGATCAGCATAAAGAGATAGTGTTAGGACTGGTAGCCCTGGTGTCAGGATAATGTGACTGGGTGGGACATGATGCTACACATTTGCGGCATGATGCCTCAGTGCTAGACATCACCAAAAACTGTCCACTGCAGACATCGCAGCGATGCGACTGAATTTTGTTTAAAAATCCAAAGCACAAATGATCCTGGTCATTCATTGAGTATGTGTGTCACTACTAAATAATAGAGGAACCTGTCAAAAATGCATCATGCTCTTCCAGATTTCTTGCTCAACCGTCCTGGCATTTGGTTTGAGGTAAATGTCAGTATGATAAATCATCTCAGGCTTACTTCAGGCCTTTTGTTTTGTAACAAAGATGTCCCAAAGTTTTAACATTCAACAACATTTATTGACACCAAAATATTCTTTTGGTTGAGTGGTTAGGACACTGGGCTCACCACCAGAATGGCCAGATTGTGCTGACCACTGTGGAATATCTCTGAACAAGGCTTTACTCCAGTTGCCTTGGCACCATATAGCATTCATTGCATATGTAATCAGTCAACCATATTTTTTTCAGGGACAAATTATTTAAGCAGAGTTTGGCCAAGCTACGAGAGGAGGTTGTAAAAGCCAATTCTTTGGTCAGAGAAGCCAATTTTCTGGCACAGGAGATGGGCAAAAAGACAGAATTCCATGTCACTCTACAGATTCCAGCTTCGAATTTGAGTCCAAACAGAAGGGTAAGTTTTCCGGTTTTTTTTGTGTGATTGTGACAAATTACCACTGATGCCCTTAATACTTCATATCTTGCATTTTTTGGCAAATTACAATATTTGCCTTATGACAGGAATTGTGATATAGTGAATTACCTTATGAAGAGTTTGAAAAAAAAATCCAAACCCAAAGTGTAATTGATCATGCATTCCATATAACAGGAGATGTAATATAGCGAAATGCTTTGTAATAGTTTGAAAAATGCAAATATAAATACAGTGTAACCCCACTATAGCGCACTCCATTATAGCACAAATTTGTATATACATATAACATAGTCATGGTGTGGCTCCCAAAATTTAATATGCATGTATGTTTTGATGCTCGAAAAAAAAAATCTTTCTTAAAAGTTCGAAAAAACAAAAAAAGTTAATTATCAATTTGGGGAAGAGATCGTGTATGAATAATACACGAAAAAATAGTTTCTTTTTCTTAAAAGTATAAAAAAATAACATGTAAAAAGTTTATTCAGGGATTGTGCAGGGCTTCGCCAATGTCGCAAATTGATTTGTTTTCCTTATTGGCAGTAAAATATACCATCTGGCAATTCTTTTATTTGGCAACATTGTTGGCTGTTTAACACATGCACCCATCATCAGAGATATCCGACTACAGTCTTCAATAAAAACAAAGAACATTTCTTCAAAGGAAGTCAGTACCAAACTTAAATAAAAGCAATATAGTCGGATGGATTGTTTATTTTCCAACATGACTGGAACACGTTTACTGTGCTTGGGAAATACTAAAAAGTAAATGTGCTTCATAATCCGTTACATGATTGTGCTTTTTTTTCTCTCACTAAATTCAGACCTATATGACCTGCAACAAAATTATTGAATATTTTAAATCTTTGTGTGCATATTTTCAATGGAATTACTTGTACTGTAGATTCATTTTATGTGAAGAGATTCACGGTTGAGTACACAGTGTTGATACTGTATTCATGCTGTACGTTAGAATATATATAAACAATATACATGTATATGAACCAGTGCGTGGTTCTCTGAATAAAGTAAAATATTACATATGCCATCTCTGTTTTCACTACAAGTGTATTTCTCGTTTAATATGTATCGATTTAAGATGGTAACTGTGCCATTGAACCACATATTTTAGTGCCCACATTTATTACCTAAAACACACACACACACAAATTTTTGAAGGTACATGTATTATTTTCTTTAGCTAACTGACCTCATTGCATATAACACAGTTCAGTCTATAACACGGTTGAGTTCTATGGTTCCTAACTATTGCGTTTTTCCATGGTCACATTGTTTAACTATTTTTGCCATATACCAGGAAATGTTGTGTAGTGAATTGCCTTATAATAGTTTGAAAGATCCAGATATAAAGTATAATTGAACATGCAGACTTTTGAGTATTGAAAGTGCATGAAAAATAGAACATATTAGTGAGAATGTACCTTTTGAATTGCATTTCTGGTAATTTTCTTGGCCTGTTTTCTGGTTGAAATTCGTCTACATCCACAGTGACAAAATTTGGCTTTTCCTAATTTGAGTATATATAAATTTCCTGTTAGATAAAGTTCTAAAAAAACGAATTCCACGTTTTTTACCTCAGAATTTCAGAGAGAAATTATTATTTTGAGTGTACCAGCAGATCCTAAAAGTCGAAGTAACCTAGGTTATTGAATTATTTAAATGTTTGAGACTCTTTAATTTGCAATTCAGATGTGTTGTATTCTAATTGTAACCATGTGATAAGTTGTATAGATCATTGATTCTAATTGTAACCACCATCACAGACATGTGATAAATTGTATAGACCATTGATCATTGATTCACTTTTACTACATATTTTCTTAAACCACTGATTGTTACCTTTCTTGGTTCCCATGTGCTGTAAAGGGAGACTAATGAGATTCATGTTGGAAATATATGTATTGAACCCATATCACTACAGGATTTTACTGCTTTCAGTTTCTCCAGTCTATGCCAGATTACCATGTGCTCACTGCTGTCAGTTTTCCTTCACAGAGAGGAGCATTTGTGAGTGAACCAGCCATTTTAGTACGGCGCAAAGGCCGTGGCAGTCAGATCTGGTCCATGGAAAAGTTTGAGAATAAAATCATTGACATGCGGGACATGTATGAGGAAAGGAAGAATGAGGGACTTCCAATGCGGGTAGAGGAGAATGATGATGACTCTGATTCGGTTTGTGTTTGCTTCGTGCATGGCTTTTTTTATTTCGTTTCTTCTGTCTTGCCTGTTCTTTGCTTTAGAGAAGGATGTTCAGATTAGACACCTTTGAAAGTTTCAACCACAAAAATTGACTTCTTCAGGTTAAAGAAAAGGAAAACAATTCCGGTATGTTACTCCATCTTTCATGCCTATACTACTTATTTAACTTGTCAAGAGCTACCAGGTAAACCATGTAAAAGAACTGGGTTTCATAACAACAGAAACAATGGAAGTAAACCAGTTAATGGAATTCACATAACTGTACCTGTTAAGTAGCATATTTGTGTAATTATGCCAATTGAATTAAAACGCATACATTTTTAAATACATTCAAATTGCACAAAAAGACTTCATGTCAGCATATTTCACCTTCCTTTAGCACAGTGCATGTCACATTTGGACTATGCTGTTGGAGCAAGTTCTGGATGTTTCATGCATATTTCAAAATGATAGTACTTGATGGGTGTAATAACACTGAAATACAGCGATATATTAATTGAATATATCCTAAATTAGTCATGGTCATTGAGATGTTTTATACATTCTTAAAAACATGATTAACACTTTGACAATTAAGATTGAGTCTGCTGTAGTTGGTTTATTTTTGTTTGTTTACAAAATATCCTTTCTATATGTAAAAAATTTGGTTCCAAACCAGGGAGTAAGTCATTAAATTCGATCTACATTTTTGGAATTCTTAATAAATTAAATAGAGCAGTTAAGTCTGAGCATATATATATATATATATATATATATATATATATATATATATATATATATATATATATATATATATATAAGGTAACTTTGAAACTTAAAATGCTGTCAGACCACATGTTTAGTAGTTTTGAGTTCTCAGAGGTCACAAACATGAGAATGGTTTGTACAAGTTATTTTAGTAAAGTCAGGTATCTGAGGGATTGTTTTTGAGTTAGCAAAATTTCATCATGTATATGAGTAAATTTTGCAGAAGAACTTATTATATCTGCATTAGAAAATGTAGGTACATTTCATGAAGGGACTTTGGTAGAACCATTTTCCAATATTTTAAGTCTACAAAATTTGTGAGGATAACAAAAGAATTTTTTTTTCAAGATAAAGACGTCTAAAGTTTTTCAGATTATTCACAAATTTAAGCCAGATGTGATAAATACCTGGTCTCTTGTATTTCAACACTAAAAATATAATGCGTAATAAAATATGTCCCGAGTGGCCGAGTGGTCTAAAGCGCTCTCCGTTACGGATCACTGCCATCTCACCTCTGTCTGTGTGGGTTCGAGTCCAAGGCTCGGCTAGCGTGGGTACGTGGGAAAGCCTGCCAGTAGCTTCTCGTGGGTCGGTGGTTCTTCCCTGGGTTTTTCAGGGTTCTTCCTCCACCATTAATACTGGCCGCCATGTATAGCCTATCGTGTGCTGAAAAATGGCGTTAAACACTACAACAACAACAACAACAACAAATATGTCAAGAGGAAAACATTTTATGACATTTAATAATCTCTGAATCAATAGTGAATTTAATAGGTGTCTTGGGAAATTTAATAGGTGTCTTTGGTGCTAAACAATCAAAGTTTAGTTATTAACATAAGGAGAGTACAGATACATCACTGGTAATCAGGGTAGCAAATTGGAATTAACTACAGGAGGGTACAGATACATCACTGGTAATCAGGGTAGCAAATTGGAATTAACTACAGGAGGGTACAGGTACATCACTGGTAATTAATTGTAGCAAATTGGAATTAACTACAGGAGGGTGCAGATACATCACTGGTAATTAAGAGTAGCAAATTGGAATTAATTACAGGAGGGTACAGATAAATCACTGAGAATCAGGGTAGCAAATTGGAATTAACTACAGGAGGGTACAGATACATCACTGGTAATCAGGGTAGCAAATTGGAATTAACTACAGGAGGGTACAGATACATCACTGGTAATCAGGGTAGCAAATTGGAATTAACTACAGGAGGGTACAGATACATCACTGGTAATCAGGGTAGCAAATTGGAATTAACTACAGGAGGGTACAGGTACATCACTGGTAATTAATTGTAGCAAATTGGAATTAACTACAGGAGGGTGCAGATACATCACTGGTAATTAAGAGTAGCAAATTGGAATTAATTACAGGAGGGTACAGATAAATCACTGAGAATCAGGGTAGCAAATTGGAATTAACTACAGGAGGGTACAGATACATCACTGGTAATCAGGGTAGCAAATTGGAATTAACTACAGGAGGGTACAGGTACATCACTGGTAATTAATTGTAGCAAATTGGAATTAACTACAGGAGGGTACAGGTACATCACTGGTAATTAAGAGTAGCAAATTGGAATTAACTACCTGAGGGTATAGATACATCACTGGTAATTAAAGCTAGCAAATTGGAATTAACTACAGGAGGGTACAGATGCATCGCAGGTAATCAGGGTAGCAAATAGGAATTTACAGGTGGGGTATAGATATATCACTGGTAATTAAAGGTATCACACTATGTAAGCATGTGCTGTTTATTTACTTACATGAGCAGAGTGTACAAGAATGATTGCTCATGTGTATTTTAATTTAGTTTGGCATGAATATAGCCCAGATTTTGTATGTAGTTGTGCATCTTGTCATATACTGGTTTGTCCATCCTTGTTTTTTACGTCTTGCTGTAATAGTATGTGAAGTTGATTAAGAAAATTTATGGTGAGGTTCTACCAAGAAAATCTCTGACCTCTTGTAGTGAGTACAGTTTATACAACAAACTTTAACGGTATATTTTTCGTTTTTTGTTTGTTTATATTTTTTTTTATTTGCATTTAATATACCTTTAATTATTTTAGCTTTTAATTGTTAATGTATAGATTTACAATGCTCCGTTGACAACTCATTGCCTGGATAACTTGTAAACCTGTTTATTAAGTAGGGGCAGGCATGGATCCCATTCTTTTTTTAGAAAGTGCCAAAAGAATTTACTGTTTTTTGTTTCATGTGAAGAAAATTGCAATAAAAATTGGTAAACGAAACCGTGATATATTGCTGATTTTATCGTCAGACATGGCAGTTAGTGTCAGGAAATTTGAATCAACATATTGAAAATCTCAGCTTTTAATAAGAAGTACATTATTTTTTAAAATTTTCTTTGCTGTAAATAGTTGTTGGTACAAATGTTATCAGTCTAAATGTCACTTATGCATACTGGTAGTAATACTTTAAGAATTAAATAGCAATGAAATAAGTTTTATCTGTGTGTTTTAGTTGTGTTTTAATTCTGTTTCAGTGTAATAATTTTATCTGTGATATTCCCTCTTGTATTCAAATGTGAAAAGTGTCAATCTACAGTCTGAGAACCTTATTAACTACCAACTATATTTTAATCTCTGGTTTGCATACGTAATTGTTATATTAATGATATTTTCTTAAATAATTTTATTTACAGAGTATTTGTTGAATTTTTTAGAAAGAACAAATTTCACAAAATACATGACTTTTTATCCAAAGTTCCAGATTTCATGTTGCTGATTCCAAAGTCTGGGCACTTACCACATTTTCAATGTATACCATGGTTACATTTACCATTTTTTTGATGAATTTTTCAAGTTCAACTTCCATGAATTATTTTCTACAAGAAAAAAATGTAGTCCATACCCCCCCCATCATAATGATGAAGGAACAGTATATACATACATACATGAATGCATAGACACAGTTGAACTAATAAGAAAATATGTATGATTTAGGTAATGTTGAATCTTCATTTGTATGCATACTGTTTCAGTGACATTATAAGCCTGTTTTATAAACCAATAGTACTCATTTTTTATTGCAATTCTCTTTTTTTCCGATAGACAGATATCCAGGTAAATAGAAAGTTTTAAGCTTTTCATGCTTTTTTTTTATATGGGTACCATATATTTTTCCATGGCCATTGGTGGTTACAGAAGCTTTGCCTGCAATCTGTCATGAACTGCAAATAGAAAATTGAACATATGCTGCCATTGTTGGCTGTATTGGAAAGCAGTTGTGACCTTTGTATTGATTGTTTGACATCTAGCCATATGCATGTGGTTGACACTTTGGTAATGGCTCTGTTTCTAGGACTCTGCAACCTGCAGTGTTCATTTGCTTGGAATATAGATGGATAATGAGGTGTAATACATGTGTCAATAAAATTTAGGTCACTGTGACCTGAATTTCATGCTTCAGTGATATGCATTAACCAGTAAATTTACTTGAGTTTCTGAAACAACTTTGCCAGTAGTCTTATCACTTGGTATTAAATGCCAATTGAGAAGTATCACACACCTGGATCAAACAGATACTGTTTCTTCAGTTTCACCTGAATCAGACAGATCACTGTGACCTCTATTTAATATCTCAATCAAGTAGATCACTGTGTCCACATTTTCACCTGAATCAAACAGATCATTGTGTCCTCATTTCCAGCTGAATCAAACATATAAACATTGTGTCCTCAATTTCACCTGAAACAGATAACTGTGTCCTCATTTTCACCTGAATGAAACAGATCACTGTGATCTCTAATACCTCAATCAAACAGATTATTCTGACCACTAGTTTACCCTCCAGTGATCTGTATTAACCTTTGTCTTTAGCTCTGTTTCCTTGCCTGCATATTAAAGTACCTTGTTGCATTGATGCACTAGAGGAATACTACACCATTTATGTAAAATAAATCTTTGCATTTGAACCATATTGCTATTGGTGGTATGTGCAATCCAGCAATATTGTTATTGTCAGTCAGTGCAATCTAGTAATATTGCTCTTGTCATTCAGTGCAATCCAGGCATATTGCTGTTGTCAGTCTTTGCAAAATCCAGCCATATTGCTATTGGCAGTCTTTGCAATCCAACCATATTGATATTGGCAGTCTTTGCAATCCAGCCATATTGATATTGGATGTCTTTGCAATCCAGCCATATTGATATTGGCAGTCTGTGCAATCCAGCCATATTGCTGTTGGCAGTCTTTGCAAAATCCAGCCATATTGCTGTTTGGCAGTCTTTGCAATCCAGCCATATTGCTGTTGGTGGTCTGTGCAATCCAGCCATATTGCTATTAGCAGTCTTTGCAATCCAGCCATATTGCTATTGGCAGTCTTTGCAATCCAGCCATATTTGCTATTTGATGTCTTTGCAATCCAGCCATATTGCTATTGGCATTTTTTGCAATCCATCCATATTGCTATTGGCAGTCTTTGCAATCCAGCCATATTGCTGTTGGCAGTTTTTTCAATCCAGCCATATTGCTATTGGATGTCTTTGCAATCCAGCCATATTGCTATTGGCAGGTTTTGCAATCCAGCCATATTGCTATTGGCAGATTTTGAAATCCAGCCATATTGGTATAGCTAGTTTTCCTGCTATCATTCTCATGTTAGTGGGAAGGAAGACATAGTGGTTGCCTTTCTGCTGTCATCATCATCATCACTTTTCATTGCCTTGTATTACAAAACCTGTAAATGGATGTTCTACATGCTTGGGGTGAAATATTATGGATCTCATCTTTTCCTTTTGGATTAAGGTCACAGTTGTAAAAAAAAATTGCATCATATGATTGCAGGTTATGGAGACTTTGCTTTATGATACGTTTGCTTACCACTATGACCTTGAAAGCTAGTAAGCTAAAACAATTCATTCTGTAACATGTCTTTTGTTCAAGGTCTCAGTCATTCAGAAATGTGCATTAAGGTTTTGGCTGACATTTTTTCATTTGCATATGTTTACGAAATTTCTTGATGGATTTTATTCATACGTTGGATGAAACGTTATAAAGTTAAGACAGTTGGAATCAAGATCGTGTTATATGCAATGCTTTTGTTGTGGGCTTGACATGCAGGTACTTGATCTTCTTGTTTAATTTGCAAAAAAAGTCTGAATGTATGAAATAGATCTGTTACAGAAGGGAATAGTGTCATGAAAATGATGCTCTGTGTCGCTGAGATGCTTGGCAGAGTCAGTGAAAGCTTTAGTCAGATTGCATTGTGACCTTGCTTTTGACACGCTATTTGTCCATTCCATGTCATTGTGGATATGTCAATTTCATTGTTATATACTGGATAATTAATTCAGGTTATATCATAGATTTACTGGTACCAATTTATGCACAATGTTTTGTTCAGTACAAGAAAGTAATTTTGTGTTCATGACAGGCATGTACTGTTAGAATAGTTTTGACTATCCTGTTCAGGTGGTGGGACATTATTCTTTGTCTTCTTACTAACTTTTTCAGCTAATGTATCTTGTCTTCTTTTATTTGGATAGTATTTATTCCTTTAAAAAGAATTTTTTGCAGTAAATTTTAGAAGTGATGCTGCTTGTAGTGCCATGGGCAGCCAGTGCTTGTAGTGTGATATGGCTTTTTATATCCCATCTCCCAAATAAAGTTTGGAGATCTATTGGAGACAGATTATGTGTTTGTCTCTCCATCCATCTATCCATCCATACCACTTTACTAATATCTCAAGAACTCCTTGTGATATCAATGAAAGATTATGTCCTTTTATATCATGACTGGCTTGATGCCCTTTACAAGATGGCGGCTGTCTGATGATTTGAAAGGTTAATCCCATTTGGATTGAACCATGTTAATGGTCAGCAGGACGTAACAGATACACATTAGTGGACAGTGAGACATAGCAGTTACACATTAGTGGACAGTGAGACATAGCAGTTACATGTTAGTGGACAGTGAGACATAACAGTTACACATTAGTGGACATTGAGACATAACAGTTACACATTAGTGGACAGTGAGGCATAACAGGGTGCCCATTAGTGGACAGTGAGACATAACGGTTGCACTTTAATGGGCAGTGAGACATAACAGTTGCACATTAGTGGGCAGTGAGACATAACCATTGCACATTAGTGGACATTGAGACATAACAGTTCCACATTAGTGGAAAGTGAGACATAACCATTGCACATTAGTGGACAGTGAGATATAATAGTTGCATGTTAGTGGACAATGAGGTATAACAGTTGCTCATTAGTAGACAGTGAGACATAACAAGTGCACATTAGTGGACAGTGAGATATAGCAGTTGCACATTAGTGGACAGTGATACATAACAGCTGCAGATTAGTGGACAGTGACACTTAACAGTTGTGCATTAGTGGACAGTGAGACATAAGAGTTGTGCATTAGTGGAAAGTGAGACAACAGTTGCACATTAGTGGATAGTGAAACATAACATTTGCATATTAGTGGACAGTGAGACATAACAAACACATTAGTGGACAGTGAGACAGAACAGTTGCACATTAGTGGACAGTGAGATATAACAGTTGCTCATTAGTAGACAGTGAGACATAACAATTGCACATTAGTGGACAGTGAGATATAGCAGTTGCACATTAGTGGACAGTGAGACATAACAGCTGCAGATTAGTGGACAGTGACACTTAACAGTTGTGCATTAGTGGACAGTGAGACATAAGAGCTGTGCATTAGTGGAAAGTGAGACAACAGTTGCACATTAGTGGATAGTGAAACATAACCTTTGCATATTAGTGGACAGTGAGACATAACAAACACATTAGTGGACAGTGAGACTTAACAGTTGCACATTAGTGGGCAGTGAGACATAACAGATTGCACATTAGTGGGCAGTGGCACATAACAGTTGTGCATTAATGGATAGTGAGACATAACAGTTGCACATTAGGGGATAGTGAAACATAACATTTGCACATTAGTGGACATGAGACATAACAGAAACACATTAGTGGACAGTGAGACATAACAGTTACACATTAGTGGACATTGAGACATAACAGTTGCACATTAGTGGACAGTGAGACATAACAGATACACATTAGTGGACAGTGAGACATAACAGTTGCACATTAGGGGACAGTGAAACATAACAGTTGCACATTAGTGGATAGTGAAACATATCATTTGCACATTAGTGGACAGCGAGACGTAACAGTTATACATTAGTGGACAGTGAGACATAACAGTTGCACATTAGTGGACAGTGAGACATAACATTTACACATTAGTGGACAGTGAGACATAACAGTTACACATTAGTGGACAGTGAGAGATAACAGTTGCACTTTAGTGTGCAATGAGATGTAACAGTTGCACATTAGTGGACAGTGAGATATAACAGTTGCACATTAGAGGACAGTGAGACATAATAGTTACACAGTGGAAAGTGAGACATAACAGTTGCACATTAGTGGACAGTGAGATATAGCAGTCCATTTTCTTTCAAAAGTTATTTCGAGTGTGCAACTAAGTTCAAATTTATCTGGGCAGAGTTATGTGCACATTAATAATGATATCATTGTGTAATGAGAAGTCTGTGCTTGTGTATTTAGTTTGGAATATGGCATTCATTCATTTACGTTGTTTCTTGTAGTGTATTTTGTTTATATAATTAAACTTTAGGTAGAATAAAAAATGAGCATATAATAAAAAGGTTACTGCATTTGTATAGGAAAATATAAACTCATTTTGTCGGAAGGATATACTGCACTCCCAAGGTCATGCAGTATTCCATCCCAAAACTTGTTCATATTTTCCCATACAAATGCAGTAACCTATAAGTATTAACTTGTATAGTATATACTGAACCAGAAGTATTAGTATTAACTTGCATAGGGTATACTGAACCAGAAGAATTAATATTAACTTGCATAGGGTATACTGAACCAGAAGAATTAATATTAACTTGTATAGGGTATGCTGAACCAGAAGTATTAGTATTAAATTGTATAGTATATACTGAACCAAAAGTATTAGTATTAACTTGTATAGTATATACTGAACCAGAAGAATTAATATTAATTTGCATAGGGTATACTGAACCAGAAGTATTAGTATTAAATTGTATAGCAGTGTTTCTCAAACTTTTTTGTCTTGCGGCGCACCAGAAAGATCTAAAAAGTTTCATGGCACACCTGTATAATGGGCTGCATGTATTTATTATTACAGTGTTATTATAATTAGAGCGATCAAGTTCTCCAGAGATCTCGCACAAGTCTTGCGTTACAAAAGAAACCAATGAATGACAGACTGACAGAGTTTTCGTTTTTATATATGTTACTTTTTTAACTTTTGCGACATTGATTTACCATTTAATTTTTCGACATGTACAAGGTTTCAAAACGCTAGCAATTTTAAATATTTTTCAAAACTCCCTCAGCACACCTGCAAATCTCTCGCGGCACACAGTTTGAGAATCACTGTTGTATAGGGTATACAGAACCAGAAGAATTAATATTAACTTGTATAGGGTATACTGAACAAGAATTATTAGTATTGCATAGGTTATACTGAACCAAAAGTATTAGTATTAACTTGTATAGGGTATACTGAACCAGAGGTACATGTGCATGTGTGTATGTGTGTGTGTGTGATTTGGATTTTTAACATAGCTTTAAAAAAAGTTCAGTCATATTGCTACGATGTCTGCAGTATGGCAGTCAGTTTATAGTGATGTCTAGCTCTGGGGCATCATGTTGCAGACACGTAGCATCATGTTCCACCCATTCACATTATCATGACGCCAGGCCAACCAGTCTTAACACTGACCTTTTAATGCTGAGCACCAAGCGAGGCAGCTGTTAGTACCAATTTTTTATAAATCTTTGGTATGACTTGGCTGGGGTTCTAACATGTGACCGCCCACATCAGAAGCGGATACTCTAACTGCTAGGCCGTCATAGTGGTCAGAAGTACTAGTATTGACTTTTATAGGGCATTTTGAACCAGAAGTATTGGTAATGACTTGTACAGGTCATGCGGATCCAGAAAAAAAAACATGATAAAAGTGGATACATTTTGTATAATGACTCATTTTATGCTGTTCTTTAAAGACAAACACAAAAAGATGATAACACAAACAGAGAGGGTGACCCATTTTATGTTCATTTTATAGGATGATGGCCCACTACAGAGGGGTGATCCATTTTATGAATCTCAAGAAAACCATAATTTGATAGGAGTGGCAAATGTGTTCTTGGAATGTCTCTTCTATGATGTCAAACTTGACTACCATGTGCCCATCATCAGCCAGCAAGGGGAGGTAAGTCACAGTATCACACCAATATTATTTCCTCATACATTCAATGAAATATTATTAATTTGCAACTGCCTAATTTATTTTTTGAGTTTTTCCTGTACCTTATTAAACTGAACCACTATGGTGGCGCTCACCAGACAATATGTACTTTTGAGAGAGTGACGTATGTAAGGTGAAGTAGTTTCATTTCAAACATGCACAGTGGAGAGAATGTTGGCATATCTCTATGCTACATTAATGTAATGTGGATGATATTTCTTCTGGATATTGTACTTTTGGAAATTTTACATGATTTAAGTACACTGCTAACTAAAATGACTGCTCCCTTGTGTTAAAAAATCAGTCTGAATTAGTCTAAAGTGCACTATACATAGCAGCTATTAAAATAGGGAAAATGAATTTTGCCAGACTAGACAATACCAGCTTCTGAAAGTGCAATGAATGAATTACCAAATATATAAAATGTAAAAAAAGTTATCAGCTCTTTTTTATACAATTGACCTCTGAAGTTCAGGAAGTGAAAATGACCAAGTAGAGCTAGCACTTTTTTGAAAGGTGCACATTTGAAGTAAGGCCAAGCTGTATACTCTATAACCCATAGTACACCCATCAATCATACACCAAAATAAAGGGAATTAAAGGTTCTTTGCATTATACCTAAGATATACAAGGTCTTTTTTAAATAGCCAGTAAAACCAGTGAGGAGAGCCGGGGAAATTCTTTTTCTTTAAAATCCTAACCCTATGCAAAATGCGAAACTGTATAGCGCCACCTATGTTACAAGGATCAGCTTGCAAGGTGAAAGAAGGGGGAGGTAAGTAAGTTCTGAAATATACCAAGATTGTCTCCCCATAAGTTCAGAAAGTAAGGGGAATTTATTCTTCAGCTGGCAAGCTTGTTTTTAAATGGAGGAGGTAAGTCTGTCTTGAACTTGTTACCAGTTATCTGCTTTGTGTTCAGTGGATAAGGAGAGGTAATTTCATAACTTGATTGTTGTTGTTGTTGTGGGGTTTAACGCCATTTTTCAGCACACTGTAGGCTATACATGGCGGCCAGTATTAATGGTGGAGGAAGAAACCGGAAAACCCCAGAAAGAACCACCGACCCACGAGAAGCTACTGGCAAGCTTTCTCACATGCCACATTGGCTGAATCTTAGACTCAAACCGCCGCAGACAGAGGTGAGATGGCAGTGATCCGTAACAAAGAGTGCTTTAGACCACTCAGCCACTCGGGGCCTCTCATAAGTTGAAAAATATGTGCTTTATTGGTAATGTTTGAATCACTGCATACCCATTATCTGCCGTCAAATGTGTGTCAGTCTGTTCTGCTGTTCATACAATTGTCAGTTATTGTTTTTTTGATATTTTATTTGAACTTCTAAGTGTTCATTTTCATAATTGTAGGGAAGAAAGTTTTCATGAGAAAAAAAATATTTTGTAATAATCCATACCATATGTGAGTCATTCTGCACCATTAATTCTTTAGTTCTTTTATACATGGCCACTTTAGTTTTGTAGAAACAAATTATGGAATAGAGAATTGAAAAGTCCTCCTTCCATTTGTAGTTTTTTATTTTTAGAAAATTAAAATAAAGAACAAAGAATAAATTTAAAAAATGGCTCTGTACTCGTGTATGCTCTTATTTATTTAACTAATGAGGTTTCTTGATGTAATAAAAACAGCTGTGTTTCTGCTGGAATGAAAACTTTTCACACCATATTTTTAAAGAAACTATTTTAATAGGTTGCAGGAAAACTTCATGTTGAAATTTCCAAGCTTGGGGGTGATATGCTGGACAGGTTTGCTGATATACATATTGAGGACTCTGATGAAGAGGGTTCCATGGTTGCAGGTACTCCAGTTGGTTCACCAATGATTGTCAGGGTGAGTGCAAGACTGTACATCATAGAAATCAGAATATTTTTATGGAGCCTGAATTCCCCACCACTATGAACTTAAAACATTAATTTAACCAAACGTTTCAGACAGACAATCATAGCACTGTATGACACTTAAAAATTCAAGATGATTCTGCTTCCCTTTGAAATTTATTTCTGTCTGTTTGGTCCCTAGATACTGTGTGTTTCAAACTTAGTTTCTGATATCTAAGGTTGCCCAACATATGGCCTGAGACTGCTCCACTAGCCTAAGTGGTTAGAGCATCAGCCTGAGATGCAGGAGGTTGCAGGTTTGAACCTTAGCTGATTCATACCTAAGACTTATACAAATGGTACTGGTAGCTGCCTTGCTTGGCACTTGGCATTAAGAGGGTAGTGTTAGGACTGGTCGGCCTGGTATCAGGATTATGTAATAAGGTTTGACATTATACTACATGCTGCATGTCTGCAGCATGATACCCCAGTGCTAGACATCACTATAAACTTCCACACTGCAGACATTTTAGCGATATGACTCAAATTATTAAAGCTGTGTTAAAATTACAAAAGCATACACACATGGCCTGTGAGCCAGAATCCACCCTGCCAACCTTTCACAACTTGTGCCTAATCTTGTGCATTCTAATGCCTTATCTTTCTAAACTTTCCTCACTGAGTAAGAAAATATTTCATTATAACCTCTTGTAATAATGTTGGGCATTCCTGTATATGCTTATCCATTTTTGCCTTTGTTACAATCGCAGATTGTTTGAAATTTTTCTGGGTAGTAATAGCAGCAGCAGTATTTGAACATTATTCAGATTTTGTGTAAATCAAGTTTTAAGGTGAAAGGTCTTAAGATTTAAGACTCTTCTTGTTAAATCAGCACTTAATGCTCAACTTGAAATGTCATCAGTGCCTTATGATGTCATTTATGTGATGTCACTTTGAAATTTCATGACCATTGCATTATGTCATTGATATTTTGTCAGTTTGAAATGACATGTTACATGACGATGTAATTGATATTTTGTCATTTTGAAATGACATGACAATTACATTATGATGTCATTGATATTTTGTCAGTTTGAAATGACATGATAATTACATGATGTCATTGATATTTTGTCAGTTTGAAATTTCATGACAATTACATTATGATGTCATTCATATTTTGTCAGTTTGAAATGACATGATAGTTACATTATGATGTCATTGATATTATGTCACCTTTTATTTTGGTGTACTGTAGTGCTACGAACTGTAACAGAGATTGGATTTAGGATAGACTTTAGGTAAAACGACATGGTTGCTAATTTTTTCTCATTAAACCAGGAAAGAATAATAATTTTAACAATCACAAAAACATTACTTTCAAGCCAAGAAAATCAATAAAAAGTATGAGATCTTTGGAAATCTTTAGTGATTTATGGCTTGCTGTAAATTGGCCTTGCAGGATTTCTATTACAGAACACATGTGATCTCAGTTATTGTGTCATACTAAGAAAAGAAACAAAATTCCTCAGTGTTATTCCCATTTCTATTTCTGTTTAATAGAAGGAGTCAGTTTTTTATCCTGTGCAAATTTGAGGGTATCTAGCCTTGAGTATTGGTATAAAAATGAGGTTGTGATGCCGTACATAATAATGAGGGTAATTGCCCATAGGGTACTAGTATTACTGTAAAATTAAGAATGCTATATATCACAGGGTACTGTGAAAGTCTTTACGTAACTGGAGGAAGATATCTCTGACTCTGCTGACATGCTAATTTGTGTAATGATTAAAACTATACAGCTTTAGTTTAAAACACACAAATGTTTTTTTTTTAAAATGTGCAGAACTTGGTTCCAAATACATGATATGACACTTGTGTCTTCAATCTTTTCTCATTCTGTTATAAGCTCTTAAATGAAGACAGACCTTATTTAGATTTTGAAACAACTCCTTTTAAAGCATGCAGAAGAAATATAATGATCAAAGAAAATTACAGACTTTTAATATTTTATCTAGCTTTGCTATAAGAAGAGATCATTTAGTGATCAAACTTAATAGTGCCAAAATTTTGCTTTGCATAAATAATTTTTTATTTAATGAATCCTATTCAGTCCTAAAGGGAAACTACTCACACAGATTTAGGACTTATCCTTCTTTGTATTAGATGTTTTAAATAAGATATATTTGCAACAGATTCATCTCTCTATCTGTTTCTCTCTCTCTTTCTCACATACACACACATTGTCTTGCATTACAAATCTTAAATCCATTGTAGGTTTGTATCCATGGAGCCAAGGGCCTTCCAAGGGAGTTGTCACATTTTGTGTTCTGCCAGTACTCCTTTTGGGGTCAGGAGGAACCCATTACTGTGGCCCCTGTCATCAACCCAGAGGCTAGCAGTATTAATCCCAAGAAAGGGACAATGTCTTTCCGATTTGATCACAGAAGGGTAAGAGACAAATATACTATTTACACTTGCACAGAATAAGTATGCAATTGTGTAAAACATAGACTAGATCTCTGTTCAGCAGATCCATCCAGCTAAGGTTGTGGGGGTACATATATATACATAGCTGCCAACCCTCATGAATTTGGTGTGAATTTCACGACTTTTTCAGCGACTCACAGATTCACGCCGCAAGCCAAAAATTCACGAATTCTCCAATCCTCAATTATTTTAAATCTTTAATAAAATAACCGATTTCCCGTTAAGCGCTAGTCGTGATATTTGCAGTTGCCGAAACGGTCCGGTACTGCTTGTTGCTATATCAGTAGATCTACAGCCAATTAGTACAGTTGGCCCGGTAGCAAGCATTTTAGCTTATTTTAATCTGTATGTATAAGAGTAGTTTTAAAAATGCATTTGAGAGAAACTGGGGCCTAGCCGGAATTTTGCTCCGCGCATGCGTCACCAACAATGATTTGAGTTACGGTTCAGCATCGCATGTACGATTTTGAAAACTTCTTCACCACTAAGAAAAAAGAACTTTATTACTCAAAAAGTGAAGTTTAATTTGGAATATATCAAAAATTGGCCATGCATTCTGCCATTAAACATTTATATCCATCATGCTTTTTGCACTCAGTGCGCCATCACAGAGACGATGTGAGGAAGCACGTCGGTTGCAAAAAACACGTAGAAATTGGGAAAATTAAGAATTCGCAGATTTCAGCTCCGGAATATTTTAAACAATTGGCGGAAGAAATGCAGGCTACCAACACTGAAACATTATTTGTGAGTTTTCTTGTCGAACAGAATCTACCTTTATCAGCTGGAGACCATGCTATACATTTGTTCTGACAAATGTTGCCGGACTCGAAAATCGATTCCAAATTTTCGTGTGGAAGGACCAAAAGTGCTGCAGCTCCTGTGCATTCCTCACAGCAACAATGCAAGCGAAAGTGTATTTTCTCTTGTGAGGAAAAATAAGACTTTAGGGCCTCCTTAGCTGCAGAAAATATTTCAGTAATTTTAGTCACCAAGATCAACCAGCCGGCAAGAAGTCTGAACTGTTTAGAAAACAAATTTACGATCAAGCAGTTGAGGAAGTTCAAGTCTGCCACAGTATCATATCTTGATAAATAAATATTTCTGCATATATGTAGTGTTTTAGTTTTATAAAGCGAACTTGATATAGTGTAGTATTGACCGTTGGAGTGGATGGAGTTATTGTCATGGTATTTTTCACGAATTCTTGTCCAAATTCACGACTTTTTATCCCTATTTTCACTAATTGTGAGCCTGGAAGGTTGGCAGCTATGTATATATGTATATATATATATATACACGCACACACATACATACACACACACAATTGTAAATCAGCTAAATAACACCACCCACCCACCCCCACCCCCATCCCGTTTTAGGGTTGCGGGAAGCTTATTACACTTTGACCCTCTTCCAGTTTGGGATGTATTTGCAAGTCAGATCTGTCTGAAGGTGAGCCAGAGTTACACTTTGTAATAAAGACTGGATGGATGGATGTTATTGAGTGGAATATGTCTAAAAACAATTAACAACTTAACATTTTGGTCATCTTCTTGTCATAAAATCCATAGAAATCCATACATCTTGATTTTCTAAATCCGTTTATATTATAAATTCATAAATTCTACTGTAGGTCACATGCTGGTATAAAAATATTAGCCCAGAATGATCCAATTCACAGTATCTCATAATATTATAATTTCACATGTCAAATAAATAAAGTTCATACTTTTGTGAGTCACATCATCCTGTAAATGTCTCTGATTCCATGTTGTGCAGTATCCTAAAAATGTCACTGTCTAATGTCATCTGGTACAGTATCCTAAGAATGGCACTGTCTAATGTCGTCTGATACAGTATCCTAAAGATGGCACTGTCTAATGTTGTCTGATACAGTATCCTAAGAATGGCATTGTCTGATGTCGTATGATACAGTATCCTAAAAAATCGCACTGTCTAATGTCGTCTGATACAGTATCCTAAAAATGTCACTGTCTAATATCATCTGGTACATTATCCTAAAAAGGGCAGTGTCTAATGTCGTCTTGTACAGTATCCTAAGAATGGCACTGTCTAATGTTGTCTGGTACAGAATCCTAAAATGGCACAGTCTAATATCATCTAATAGTTTCCTAAAAATGTCACTGTCTAATATAATCTGGTACAGTATCCTAAGAATGGCACTGTCTAATGTCGTCTGATACAGTATCCTAAAAATGTCACTGCCTAATGTTGTCTGATACAGTATCCTAAAAATGTCACTGTCTAATGTCATCTGGTACAGTATCCTAAAAATGTCACTGTCTAATGTCGTCCGTTATGAAACCTAAGAATTCATCCTCATTGTCAGAGTGACCAACATCCTGAAATCCTCCATCAATGCCTGGTCATCTTAAATATCATCCAACTCCATTTCTTTGTCATTACTGTCATATGGGGGTGCTTATTTTGAGACTGAGCCAGTTTTTTTGTTAATGTCATATTTCAAACATACAGCCAGTGAAATTTATTAAAAGATGCCAATGAACAGTTATGAGTTGGGCAACAAGATCACAGTTTAAAAAAACCACCCCATATCAGATGCATGGATCAATGAAAGAGTTGTGTGCTAAGGGATTAAGGTCAGATGTGCACAGGGAATTGCAAGGTTCTGCTTGGCACTGAACAAGTATCAAATTTATGGGTTGGTCAAAAGGATTGCCAACTTGAAAACAAGTCGGTGCTTCCTTTACAAACTAAATGCTTATAGGTCCATGTGCAGTGGCACATAACTTGGAAATTATATCTTGGGAATTAGATCTGGCATGTGGAAAAAGAAAACTGAAACCAAACCTTTTATGATATCAAACACAAACATTGTTATACAGTACAACACAAAATATAATACAAATACAGGTTCTTCAGACTTGCACAATAAACACCATTAATAACATTTATAGACACTTCACTTTACATTAGCTAATATTTAATTTACTGGCAATATTTCCAAATTATAAAAACCCAAATAACTATAGATATAGGTATTGTGTAAAATGACACCATCATTAAACCGATGAATGCAGTGCATACTATATACACATGGCTGAATGGGAATAGTGGCATGAAAACGTAAAAACATTTGAATTGACGGCATTTTAGCCACTAAAAACATCATGGGTTTCCATCCCCTAGATCTTTCAAATTTTGTTTATGTTCACCTCTGAGATGACCGCTATTCTGAATAAATAAAATTTTCAGTAAAACAAATGTTGACTTGTAAGCAAAAATATATGGTATAAGTTTGGAATGGCTGCATAACCGATGACTATAAAATGGATGTGACTAAAAGATTTCTTGTAAAGCTGGAAACAGTAATTTTGTTGAAATCTGATTATAAAGCTGTTCATTTTGTAAGTAATTATATAATTTATGATCTTCAAATGTTTCCTAGAAAATAAATTGCTTTTAATTCAGTGTAATTCACAAGGTTCAAATGTTTCCTGGACATAAATTGCTTTTATGTATATACCATTTTGAGGTTGCTTATATTTATATATAATTTATGATTATCAAATGTATCCTGAGACATAAATTGCTTTTTATTTATATATAAAATTTATGAGGTTCAAATGTTTCCTGGAACATAAATTGCTTTTATTTATATATAATTTATGCAGTTCAGATGTTTCCTGGAACATAAATTGTTTTTAATTTGGTATCTAACTGTGCTATATGAAACAAGTATGTACAATGGCTTTACCACCAAAAGCATGTCTGACCATTGCTTTTGCCACTTAATGCAGGTTTGAACATGGAAATCTTTTTGGACAGTCAACTCCAAGCATTTCAGAGTAAGAAATTTTCTTTTGGATAAACTTTGTACAGACTTGCATGATATATTTCAGGTTATTGATCTGCTGGAACATTCTTTTTTTGGTTTTTCTTTTATTTATCTTTTCAAAATTATTTTTCAGGACTTTAAGATAAATGTTATAGATGAATTTGTAGAACACTGCTATGACAGGGCACTATCGATTGAGGTTTGGGGTCATCGCATTGTGGGGTTTGGGTCCCAGATGTCCTATGTTGAAAGTATGAAGGCAAAGACCATGTCTCTTACTGACAGGTGAGTGGAATAAGCGAAAGGTGTTGTTGTTTTTTAGATTATCTATTAATAATTTTGTTAAACAGATGGACTAAAAAATTGGCAACTTTAAAATCTTTTGTTGACTATAAATTTGTCAATACTTTAATGATAAAATTAAATTCTTTAAAAAATAGTATAGATAGCAATATATTGATACAAAATGTTAATAAATAAAAGAAATTGTTACCAGATATATATATATATATATATATATATATATATGCATGCTAAGATTTACAGAATTGGTGAAAGTGTTATGAAAAGCTATGCTACCTGCATATTGTTTGATATTCCTTCTGATCAGTACTATATTGTCTGTAATTTTTGTATGTTGTGAGGTTTCTCTAGGATTTAATGACATATCAGTACAATCAAGGTTATAAGGTGCCTTGTAAAAGACGACATGGGCTGTTGATAACGATGGTAAAATGCACCATGAAATGGAAGACAAAAATGATGCAAATAAAACCATCAGGCCTATTCTGCATTCCCAAGCCAAATGGGCTGCTGTGATATTTTGTTCATTAATTACAGTCAGTATGGTACATTATTTCTTGCATCATAAGAATTGGGACCAGGTTAATAAATGTTTCATAATGTTATTGGTCAGCATGTTATCAGACAGAAAATTTCTTTGTAAATTAAGTACCCACTTCTTAATAGCACAGTAGAGTAAGCCACCTTACAATGAGATTTTGTAAC
Organism: Sinohyriopsis cumingii; assembly: GCA_028554795.2. Taxonomy (NCBI): domain Eukaryota; kingdom Metazoa; phylum Mollusca; class Bivalvia; order Unionida; family Unionidae; genus Sinohyriopsis; species Sinohyriopsis cumingii. The sequence continues at coordinate 109,252,640 of CM068835.1, forward strand.
CATAGGGTAGTCCACCTTAGAATGAGACTCTTAATTTGACCATGCGGTAGGTTGAGGGTTCAATCCTTGGCCGAGTCATACCAAAGACTTACAAAAATGGCATTAACAGTTGCCTTGCTTGGCGCTCAGCATTAAGAGTTTAGTGTTAGGACTGGTCAGCCTGGTGTCAGGATAATGTGACTGGGTGGGACATCATGCTACATGTCTGCAGCATGATGCCCTAGTACTAGAAATCACTATAAACTGCCACACTGCCGACATTGTAGCGATATGACTGAAAATGTTTTAAAGCTGCGTTAAAATCCAAATCACACACACACACATTTTGATCATAGAATAGACCACCTTATAATGAGACTCTCCGTAACCATTGAGGAGTCCACCTTATAATGAGACTGAGGGACCAGAGAGGATACCACCTTATAATGAGATTGAGATGATAGAGTAGACCACCTTATAATGAGACTCTGTGTAACCATAGAGTAGACCACCTTATAATGAGACTGTGTAACCATAGAATAGACTACCTTATAATGAGACTCTCTGTGTAACCATAGAATAGACTACCTTATAATAAGACTGTATAACCATAGAGTAGACCACCTTATAATGACTCTGTGTAACCATGGAGTAGACCACCTCATAATGAGACTCTGTGTAACCATAGAGTAGACCACCTCATAATGAGACTCTGTGTAACCATAGAATAGACTACCTTATAATAAGACTGTGTAACCATAGAATAGACTACCTTATAATAAGACTGTGTAACCATAGAGTAGACCACCTTATAATGAGACTCTCTGTGTAACCATAAAATAGACCTTATAATAATACTGTGTATTCAGAGAGTAGACCACCATATAATGTGAATGTGTAACCATACAGTATACCATCTTACAATGAGAATGTGTAACCATACAGTAGACCATCTAATAATGACTGTCTGTCAGACTGTAGAGTAGACCACCTTATAATGACACTGTAGGACCATTGAGTAATACATCATGCATGGACTGATCATAAGACAAATACTGGGTTTGCTGACTTGAAGTATTTCATCATTTTTTCCACAGATGGAGTGAAGTGATGAGGAAGATTGAATTACGGGTAGAAATCCAGGAGCTGAATGATCAGGGGGAGTATGCTCCTGTGGAAGTTAAGCCACAACCTGATGTACCTTGTGCTGGGGTTTTTCAGCTTAGACAGGTATTCTGAATTTACTGAATTCAAGACCTTTTCATGACAGATTTCTTTTTGCTTTCATCTGAAACTTATAAACTAGCTACTCGGAGATTGTATATATCACCTGGAACATAAGAAAGTTGCAGGTTTTTTCCCCACATGTACAGCTCTTAAGTAATTAGCAAAATGTTTATGAGAGTCTGACCACTTGTATCTTGATGTGAGTCTGACCACTTGTATCCTGATGTGAGTCTGACCACTTGTATCCTGATGTGAGTTTGACCACTTATATTGTTATGAGTATGACTGCTTGTATCTTGGTGTGAGTCTGACCACCTGTATCTTGATGTGAGTCTGCCCATTTGTATCTTGATATGGGTGTGCCCATTTGTATCTTGATGTGAGTCTGCCCATTTGTATCTTGATACGAGTGTGTCCATTTGTATCTTGATGTGAGTCTGCCCATTTGTATCTTGATATGAGTCTGCCCATTTGTATCTTGATATGAGTCTGCCCATTTGTATCTTGATGTGAGTGTGCCCATTTGTATCTTGATATGAGTGTGCCCATTTGTATCTGAAGAAATGTTGAGTAGAATTCAAGCAAGTTTGACAGCATCCTGGCTTGAGGACTTTTACAGTTTCTATAAATGATATTAATCTGCCATCAAATATGGCCACTATTACTAAAAATAGATACATCTTGATGACTTCTAAAACAGGATGTAGGAGAAGTTAACCAAATTTGACAAAGTATCTGGTGTAGAAGGCTTTATATTTTTTATAAATGATGCAGCCATCAAATATCACTGAAATAGGAAAAGACCGTTCTTGCCAAGTCCTGCTAAAGTAAGGGAAGTAACCTTGGTGAAGAACAACTAGGAATCATAAGATGGGGGTTATGCTGAGTTATTCTCCATGCAGAAAATGAGGGCTATATCAAGGTGCAATTTAGAGTTTTGTTCTTCAGCAAATATAATCAATTTTTTTTGTTGTATTTTCTTTGAGACAAAATATGATCCACACCCGTCTTCTGAGAGACAAGTGAGTTCATGTGTTAAACCAATGCTAAAATGAGAGAGCAGTGTATACATATATATCTTCATTAGCAGGGGTATTGTATACTGCATTTATATGTCATTTTTTCATGATATATACTGTTTGCATTTGTATAATTTCTTAGCATTTCTTATTAATGTTCTGTACACTATTTCATTGTCTCTACAGGGTCATTCACGAAGGATTCAGGTGCGAGTAAAGCCTGTGGCCCACTCAGGCACACTACCGCTAATTTGTGAGGCCATAACTTCCATATCTGTGGGATCTATCTGTGGAAGATTTAAGATGCAGAAAGGCTTAGATTCCTACCAGGAAGAGGATTTAAATCTTGTTAGGGACAGATGGTCTGAAGCCCTGGCCAGAAGGAAAAATTACCTGGATGAACAGATCCAGAAGTTGATAAATAAAACAGGTAAAAATTTTCAGTAAATTTACAGGGGAGTATGAAATATTGAAGTTCTGTTTAGTCATCGCCACCACTGACGCTGTGTTCCATGGTTTAAGAGAAGTGTTGATTTCATTTTAATAAATCTGTATGAATAAGACTTAGTAAATAATCACTAAAGTTCACGTGTTCACGGATGATATTTATTCAATATTATATCAACTTATAGCCTGCAGGATTTCTTTCCGTGAGAAAACCAGGGTACTAGTTAATCATTATTTTAATTTGTGGATAATCTTATTATAAGAGAATTATATCTCTTTTTTTTTATAAATGTGTCGACATTTTGTTAAACTGGGGTGAGTCAAGATGGCTTGCATGGACACAAAGCATTTAATGCAAGGGCAGTGCACTTGCTTTGTACATGTGCAGTCCCAGATTTGATCAACAGTTCCAGTATATGCACAGTCATGCAGAGTTATGTCTTTTTTTCTGGTGTCAAGTGACCACCACATCAAAGACTACTTCATGCATATCAAGTGACCACTATTCATTGACAATATCATGCATGTCAAGTGACCACCACATCAGTGACTACTTAATGTTTATTTCTTGATCATCATTTGTCACCTACATAAACCATTACAACTTGTTGTACTATTGACCTCTTTAGCTAGTGGCTTTTTGGTTAGAGCATCCACCTCAGATGTGGGAGGTCATGGGTTCAAACCCAGGCCGAGTCATCCCAAAGACTTATAAAAATGGTACTAATAGCTGCCTCACTAGGTACTCAGCATTAAGAGGTTAGTGTTAGGACTGGTCGGCCTGGTTTCAGGATAATGAAACAGAGTGGGACATCATGCTATATATTTGTGGCATGATGCCCTAGTGCTGGACATCGCTATAAACTGCCACACTGCAGACATCGTTGCGATATGACCCAATTTTAAAAAATACTACATTACAAATCCAAAACACACACACACATACCAGTTGCCCACTGACTTATCTAATACATCAGCTTAGAGTGACTATTTACCTAATTACTTTTGTACTTAATATGCTGGGGCAAGTAAGTGGATGTTTGTAAAGTAGCTTCATAGGTCACTGATGAGGTTTTTAATATGTAGCCTTAATTAATATCATTTGAAATCATTACAGCTTCAACACCTTTAGAGCATCCACCTCGAATGCAGGAGGCCACAGGTTCGAACCCTGGCCAAGTCATACCAAAGATTTTTAAAAATGGTATTAACAGCTGCCTCTTTATGTGCTCAGCATTAAGAGCTAGTATTAGGACTGGTGTACCTGGTATCAGAATAATGTGACTAGATGGGACATGATGCTACATGTCTGTGGCATAATGCCCCAGTACTAGACATCAGAAAAAACTGCCACACTGCAGACATAAAAGCGATATAACTTAATTTTTTTTTAACACTATCTCAAAAATCCAGATCATACAAACACACACACACACACATACCTTTCATCCAAGTTTAGTCCACTTTCTGTCAGCATACATTATCTTTTAACCCTTTTCCAGCAATGCTGGGAGAGGATATAATGTTTTGCCCCTTCATTCATTTGTTGGCTTGTTTTGTTCTATATTTGTTTGATTCTTCATTTGTTACACCTTTATTCTGTCCAACCCACACACCTTAAAATATTGTGGCTGCTTCTCAGAACGTGTAACCCATCCATTTCAAAGTAGGTCACTTTGACCATATTTTTGCACTTGAGTTACTTGAGGATTTTCAGCAATATGTTCATTACATTCACAATACAGAGCTCAAGATTGATGCTAGCAAGCTTTCGTTTTGCTAGTTACAATTCTGATGTTGCAAACTGAAAAAAAATAGATGTGAAGTTTCTTGCAAGTGATATTTGGTATCGTGATTTCAATTATATTGCAAGTGATATTTAGCATTCAAATTTCGGTTTTATTGCAAGTGATATTTGGCATTCAGATTTAAATTTTCATGAAAGACATATTTGGTATTTAGATTTCAGATTTGTTGAACATGCGGGAAGATATTGAAAATAGCCCAATTTTTGCTAGTTGAAAATATTTAAAAAATCGATAAACTGCTGCTGATGAAATAATATATTATTTCAAGCCATGCATTATGAACGACCCAATATCAGCTCCTGCAAGTTATGTGGACATATTTCAGCAAGAGTAACTAAACCATATAAAAAATTAGTCACTGTGACCTAATTTTCATGTTTGTAATTTCAACCATTTGGAGATACATTGATGAGATTAAGAACAAAATTTGCTCCACCAGGCTGTGGGTCACTGTGACCTAATTGTTGAATCCACCTTGGTAGAAGCTTGACATGGCAGTTACATTGGCATCCATATGCATTTCAGCATGCATTTGTCTATCCATCAATCGGCAGCCACTGTCAAAGTTTTTGTATATACAACTTCTGTAGGACATTATAAAATGGGCTAAACGGAAAAGTGATCTGGGGGTTTTTTGGTCATTAATACTGGTATTTTCAGCCATTGCTAGTTACAGCATTGCATTTTTAATATTACATCTAATGAATGCATTTTTGTTTTCTCATGGTTTTAATGGCATTTTGGATGCGTTATTGACTTGTATTACACCAAGGAAATAAGAACTATGTGCCAAGGAGGTAGTTCACTTGGGTTGATTGTCCTAATTATATTACTTCCATTGTTTTAATATGTACACTCTCTTAGTAGTCCTTAATGAGAACCTCAGACTTGGGACTGTGATGAGTACCCACCTCACCTCACCCACCCCTGTGAAAATGAAAACAACATTAAAGCAGTTTGTTTTTAGAATACAGAATTCATAGGTTTCAATAAAACAAGTTATATAAATTAACAAAATAATATACCTGTATTATCTGTTATATCAAGCTATAGAAGAATAAAATAGAAATATAACAAGTAACACTTGTATAAATGAAATAAATTGACACCCGAGTTTTGTCATTGCGCTCCTAGGCAACAGTATTGGACATCATGACCATTTAGACATTTCTCACAGTATTGTTTCAGGCTAACTTAACATAGACAAGTAAACAACTGAAATTCAGTACTGGCTTTTTTCATGTGTTTGCTAATTGTTGTTGGTTCAGATTTACATTAAGGGAGTGTCTAATGTACAAATGGCTTCATGTTAGTCATTTGACTCATCAAGGCAAAAACAAGTGAGTCAAAATCCAAACCTATGAGTCCTATTCAAGCCAATGATCAGTCTTCAGTAGTTTTGAAAAATAATTACATTGTTTAAATACACAACAAAAATATTAGTTATATAATGCGACTAAAGCCAATAAGGCAATTCCCTTGCCAGAAGCATCTGAACATTATATTTTTGTTACAAATCATGTTGATGGTTTCATGTCATCAGAAATAATCTGAGCTCACATGAGAAGCTGTTTATTGTTAGATATATCAGTGTTTTCCTCTGCCATTGCTGTCACAAATGACGAATTTTGCTGGTTATGTATAAGACCATCCTCAACAACGTTTGATAGGCTCTCCAATACTTCTGAACAGGAAGTAGCCGAGTCATACTGATTGGCAGAATTCTTTAAAATATCAATGTCATCAATTTCTGTATCCTTTAAATTGTATATTAAATTAGGTAGAGATTTATATTTAAAAACATTTATTGTCTTCTACAGTCAGCCAGTGTACACACTTATGTTGCAATTTCACTGCTATGTCTAGTTTGTAAAACTGCACTAAAAGTTTTTTTTAGCCTCTGTACATATATGGCAAAACATAAAGGCGTCTTCACTCCCACATACTTCACACAACTTAACTTCTTTTTGAAAACATAGCCAGCTTGTTTTTAACTATTGCTGCGCAAAATTTTACATTTTCTCTTACAAGTAATTGGTACCTCATCTTTAGATGATGAAGGCTCCACTGGTTCAATAACGATACTATTATTGATGGTCAGTTGTGCAAACACTGTCCAAATGATAATTTCATTCGTTTCAGATCTATTTAAATTTTTTACTTGGATGCCATTTTCAGTCAAATGCTGACAGTATTTTGGAACAACGCAAGGCATACACTTGAGCGAATGGAAATTGATGCTTCGTTGTGTAACAAGGATGCACATAAAATAATAGTTTCTTGTGAGAATCACTTTCAAATCATGGGGGATTTTTTCCACCCCTTTCTTGTGTGTGGTGATTATACAGTTCTAATATCCTGTTGCTACAAATGATGTAACAATTACAGGTAATGTAAGATCAGCTCCAGGCTTCACACTCACTTGTAACCCTATGTATTATGACAACATCAGAATGTGAAACTGATGTGCGTGTGTTTTCCCTGTTTGGGAGAGTTGTAATCTAGCCAATGAAGTAGTTAGAGCAAACCTTTATTTTGTGTTAACCAGCAAAACATAATATTGGGGTGCATCAGTTTACATACTGGTGAAGATTTTTAGACCAAGCCTTTATTTTGTGTTAATCAGCAAAACAACATTGGGGTGCGTCAGTTTACGTACCATCGACGACTTTTATGCATCAAATTGGAAAAGTCTGCATATTTGATGCATGACACATAGGTAGATAAAACACTTTTAAGGTCATGCAAATCAAAATTATGTGCATGTGAGACTATTATGAAACATGTGTGATAATGACATGTTCATGTTGTGTGATAATATCATGTTCATATTGTATGATAATGACGTGTATGTTGTGTAATATCGACATGTTCATGTTGTGTGATAATGACATGTTCGTATTGTGTAATACTGACATGGTCTTGTTGTGTAATAATGACATGGCCTTGTGTAATAATGACATGGTCATGTTGTGTAATAATGGCATGGTCTTTTTTTTTTTATAGGGTTTTACGCCATTTTTTCAGCACAAGATAGACTTTATATGGTGGCCAGTATAATTGGTGGAGGAAGAACCCTGGAAAATTCCGGGAAGAACCACCGACCCACGAGAAGTTACTGGCAGGCTTTCTCACAGCATGGTCTTGTTGTGTAATAATGACATGGTCATGTTGTGTAATAATGACATGGTCATGTTGTGTAATAATGACATGGTCATGTTGTGTAATAATGACATGGTCTTGTTGTGTAAGAATGACATGGCCTTGTGTACTTATGACATGTCATGTGTAAAAATGACATGGGCTTGTGTAATAATGACATGGTCATGTTGTGTAATAATGACATGGTCATGTTGTGTAATAATGACATGGTCATGTGTAATGATTGGTCATGTATAATAATGACATGGTCATATTGTGTAATAATGACATGGTCATGTTGTGTAATAATGACATGGTCATGTGTAATGATTGGTCATGTATAATAATGACATGGTCATGTGTAATAATGACATGGTCATGTTGTGTAATAATGACATGGTCATGTTGTGTAATAATGACATGGTCATGTGTAATGATTGGTCATGTATAATAATGACATGGTCATGTGTAATAATGACATGGTCATGTTGTGTAATAATGACATGGTCATGTTGTGTAATTATGCCATGGTCATGTTGTGTAATAATGACATGGTCATGTGTAATAATGACATGGTCATGTGTAATGATTGGTCATGTATAATAATGACATGGTCATGTTGTGTAATAATGACATGGTCTTATGTAATAATGACATGGTCATGTTGTGTAATAATGACATGGTCATGTTGTGTAATAATGACATGGTCATGTTGTGTAGTAATGACTTGGTCATGTGTAATAATGACATGGTCATGTTGTGTAGTAATGACTTGGTCATGTGTAATAATGACATGGTCATGTTGTGTAGTAATGACTTGGTCTTATATGAAACAAATAAAATTAAAAATGAGTTTTTACAAGTCTTATTCAAAGCAACAAACACAGTTTTAGAATGAAAACACATTTGGTTTTTTTGTACACCAAATAGATAATTTGGCCAATAAGTGCTCCAAACCTGTCTTTGCACCACAGTTTTCATACATGTGAATCTGCTTTCACAGCTTACATCAGTTACAGACTTGAGCCACATGAGCCTCTTGTTTCATTTTTAATGATTATAACATGATGAAATGTAGAATGAAGAGTGGAGCTCATTTAACATGAAATTGAGTTGACGAAATGTAGAATGCTGAGTGGAGGTCAGTTGACATGAAATTGAGTTGAAACTTAAAAACAGCAGCTTAGAAAAAAGTTGTTCAAGGCAAGTTTGAATTTGTCCAGTTCTGTTTATTTCAGACAAGTCTGAGTCCGATTCTGACAGAGAAAGGGCACTGATTGAGCAGTGGGTGTGTCTTACAGAGGAGAGAAATGCTGTCATGGTCCCTGCAGCAGGAAGTGGCATTCCAGGGGCACCTGCCGACTGGTAGAACTTTTCCTTTATCCTGGCTTGTTTACACATCTTTCCGTACTTATTGTATGCAATCCATTAGCAATCTTCCAAAAACATGATAGTTGCTTGCTAAGCCAAGTCCGAGATTTGATTCAATACAACACATTAAAATCAAAGATAAGTGCCACATGAATGCCGGAATTTGATTTGTAAACAGTTCAACCTTTTAAATCATTATTTACAAATACATGAAATATTAACTCACCATTCAAGGAATCTGAAATTGTAGGCTGATATTCATAACTTTAATGTGCATTGCCTTCACATTACACAGAAAGCAGAATTATTGCCATGTCCCATGGATGTGTTAAGTATTTCCCTTTTTTATATGCATGTTTGGTCAGGTTTTGTAATAATTCACTGTGGCAGCTGAGCATTAACTCCCCATGGATACATTTATTAGTTCACAGTTGAAATTAGAGCATTAAATTTCCATGGAAACATTCATTAGCTCTTTTTAGCAGTTAGAGCATTAACTCATCATGGATACATTAATTGGTTCACTATGGCTATTAGGGCATAAATCTCAATGGATACATTTGTACTCATTATTTTGTCTTGCCATTTCAGGGATGCTCCCCCAGATATGGAACGGCATATGCCAGTATTGTTTCTTGATTTAAATGGTATGTATGTTGAATTTGTTAAATTCTGGAAACCGTTTTCTTGAATAAGAACATTATGTTTAATTAATATTAGGAAGACTGTTTACATTATTAGCTCATTTGACATAAAGTCTCCATCATCTGTAATACATCGTCTATCCATTATTTTTTGGTTTTCTAACTTGTAAAGAAAACACTTGAACAATTTTAAGTGAACCTGTATTCAGATCCGGCTCTGTGCAGTTTGTTCGGAGTAATCAGTAGGATAAACAACATAAACCCTGATCTGTAAGCACATTATGCTGTGTCAGATCTGGATCTTTGTTGCTTGCAATTTTGACTTAGCTTGTAAGCAAGTGCATATGGTACTTGTAGCACAGTCAATCCAAAATATATAAAGCTTGACTCTTGGCCACTGACTCTTCTCGGTCATGTGACATACAACCATATATAGGCAAGCATTACATTTCTATGTGGTAAATTTAGAAATACAATTGAATTGAAACTTAATTTGTTATATGACTTTACACTTAAATTATTAGTGAAGTTTGAATTTCACCCTTTTACAGAAACTTTTAATAGAGTTATGCCCCCTGTTTGACTTGGAAATGAGCCTGTCAGTTATATTAGTAATATATATGCTCTTCAGTTGCATGATACCGTTAGTGCACATGCCAACCATTACACTTTTGGCATAACCTTTACACCTTTTTTCACCTTATGTCTTAGACTCATCTGTATATGTAGATTATATTCTTATTTGGTAGATTTAAAAAAAAAAAATTAAAACAATATAAGGCTTTGTTTGCACTGTATTTTGTCATCGTGTGTTAATAATTTTCATAATTATCTTTTTAATCCAGGACATGTCAATTTGAGAACATTCTAAAAAATGAAGACTGCTGCATATGAATAGCATAAGAATAAATTTGTCCATCATAGACCTACATATACTTTCATTAGTTTCTGTTTCTAGCAGCTTATATATCACATTTCAAGAAAACAGATAGGTTTCTTAAATTTTAAAACTTGTTGCACATATTCATTATATTTTGATAACTATTTTTAGGTTGCAAACCAGTCAATACTTTTATAAGAAATTGTGCCAGATGTTAAGCAAAACAGGCTTTATCGTTGTGATTTGTGGATGTTACATGACTGAAAAATGATGGAGGAGAGGGAACTATTTATTCTTAAAAACATGTTGGATTGAAAAAAGTTCAAACAAAAGTGCTTGACAAATTTGAAAAGAAGAATACGAGAGATTTAATACAGCAACCTGAGCACATCTTCATGCTCATTGCAGAATTTGTTGACTTGACTTTACTTCCATTTTGTGAAAGACATGTTGTTGTTGTTGTAGTGGGGTTTAATGCCATTTTTCAGCACAAGATAGGCTATACATGGCGGCCAGTATTATTGGTGGAGGGAGAACCCAGGAAAACCTCTGAAGGAACAACTGACCCATGAGAAGCTACTGGCAAGCTTTCCTACATACCCACATGGGCCAAATCCGAGATTCGAACCCATTCAGACAGAGATGAGATGGCAGTGATTCGTAACGGAGAGCACTTTAGACCACTCGGCCACTCGGGGCCCCCAGTTAGACATGTAGACTGATTAAAGTGAGTGTTGTATATAATAATTTGTCAGTATATTTGGAGTTTGTATTCTGATGCCAATCCACATGGAATTTGTCTTTTTGTGGCAAGAATTTTAACCAGCTGTAAATCCAGGTTACTAGCAGAAATGTATATTTTTGATACACTTTCTTGTACTTATACCTGTAGGATCTAGATTACACTTTTTATGCTTTTATATTAGGAAGAATTATGCCTATACCTCTCTAAGGTTGGCATGAATGCACACCTGTAAAGAACCACTCCGGTGGTCTAATGGTTAGAGTATCCACTTTAGATGCAGGAGCTCATGGGTTTGAACCTCATCCTAGTCTTACCAGAGGCTTATAAAAATGGTACTAACAGCTGCCTCGCTAGGTACTTAGCATTAAGAGGTTAGTGTTAGGACTAGTTTTCCTGATTTCATTATAATGCGACTGGGTGGGACATCATGCCACATGTCTACGGCATGATGCCCCAGTGCTAGACATCACTATAAACTGTCACACTGCAGACACTGTAGCAATATGACTGAATTTTTTTTAAAGCTATGTTAAAAATCCAAATCACACACAAACATGTAGAGACATATGCAACATATATCTATAAATAAAGTTATATAGGTCATGTCGGCATTCAACACTGATTATTTCAGTAATGGGTGTCAGATTTTTTAGAATTTGATTCTACATCCCTTTAAATGGCAATTTTTCACTTTTCTTGGATCCTGATACATTCATATTCCTTTGGAAGGTCATCATTCATAGACCCAGAGAAATTCATAGGCAAAATCAATATTAAAGTACATGGACATTCTTGGACAAGATCAACCTAAATGTGTGAATCAAGTACAATCCATACTGAAAATCATGTTCTGTGATGTAACAGTGAAATCTTCCACATGTTGGTAAACATTCCTACTACCCTATATTGTAACGACTAAATACTTTACTTGACCCAGCTGTGTACAAGCCCACCATTGTAAAAGTCCATAGTGATAGACAATTTTTGTCTGGATGATTCTTTTGACAGTTTTGGTACAGATCATTCAGTAATCAGAACTGAAAAGATTTTTGTTAAGTAAAATTAGTATTATATTTTGAAACAACAATTTACTTTTAAGATGAATAGATGCACATACACAGCCTGTATGACTTTTGCTCTTCTAGTTTATTTCTTTCCTCAGCTGATGACACCAGTACCCATACTTCTTAACTGTGGCATATCTAGTTTATTTCTCTCCTCAACTGATGACACAAGTACCCATAATTCTTAACTGTGGCATATCTAGTTTATTTCTCTCCTCAGCTGATGACACCAGTACCCATAATGCTAAACTGTGACACATTTAGTATATTCTATCTTTCAGCTGATGACACCAGTACCCATAATGCTAAACTGTGACACATTTAGTATATTCTATCTTTCTGCTGATGACACCAGTACCCATAATGCTAAACTGTGACACATTTAGTATATTCTATCTTTCAGCTGATGACACCAGTACCCATAATGCTAAAATGTGACACATTTAGTATATTCTATCTTTCTGCTGATGACACCAGTACCCATAATGCTAAACTGTGACACATTTAGTATATTCTATCTTTCAGCTGATGACACCAGTACCCATAATGCTAAAATGTGACACATTTAGTATATTCTATCTTTCTGCTGATGACACCAGTACCCATAATGCTAAACTGTGACACATTTAGTATATTCTATCTTTCAGCTGATGACACCAGTACCCATAATGCTAAACTGTGACACATTTAGTATATTCAATCTTTCAGCTGATGACATGAGTACTCCTAATGCAAAAGAGGGTTTGCAGGCATCAGGAATAAATTCCATCCTTGTTAGGGAGCAGCCTTCCAGCTTTTTATCGCTTCCCATTATCAAAACCTATACTGAAAAAGAAAATGTAAGTAATTGCTACAAGTAATAAATATTCTAATTCAGATGAGCTTGATCCATATTCCTACAGACAAATCTCATCATGGTTGTATTGTAATAGGTATAGAAATTTCAGCTTGATCCATATTCCTACTGGCAAATCTCATCATGGTTGTATTGTAATAGGTATAGAAATTTCAGCTTGATCCATATTCATACTGGCAAATCTCATCATGGTTGTATCATAATAAGTATAGAAATTTCAACTTGATCCTTATTCCTACATGCAGATCTCATCATGGTTGTATTGCAATAGGTATAGAAATTTCAGCTTGATCCATATTCCTAAGGGCAGATCTCATCATGGTTGTATTGCAGTAGGTATAGAAATTTCAGCTTGATTCATATTCCTAAGGGCAGATCTCATCATGGTTGTATTGCAATAGGTATATCAATTTCATCTTGATCCATATTCCTAAGGGCAAATCTCATCATGGTTGTATTGTAATAGGTATAGAAATTTCAGCTTGATCCATATTCGTACAGGCAAATCTCATCATGGTTGTATTGTAATAGGTATAGAAATTTCAGCTTGATCCATATTCGTACAGGCAAATCTCATCATGGTTGTATTGTAATATGTATAGAAATTTTGGCTTGATCCATATTCCTACAGGCAAATCTCATCCTAGTTGTATTGTAATATGTATAGAAAGTTCAGCTTGATCCATATTCCTAAGGGCAAATCTCATCATGGTTGTATTGCAATAGGTATAGAAATTTCAGAGCAATATCCTGCCATTGAAATCAAGGTACATAATTTTATACATATTTCAAGAATTCCAGATTTCAGGTCAGTATAATTATTTATGTTCATTCTGAAAATAAAATAACTTCAGGAGTTGCTTCCCTTTACTTAGTACAGGGTGAGTTGCACAGGCAGGCATTAAATAATGTCTGAAAAAGATGTTCAAGGTTTTCGGACACTTCCTGTACAAAAGGTATACTATAGAGATTTAACATTCACCTGTGGGTTTTCATCTTGGGTTAACATTTGTATTTGATCACTGTTTTGTTTAAATTGGTTTGGTCTTTTATGGCAGAGCAACACAAGTAGGCTAATAAGGGGTGATATAAATGGAATAAAGTACCTTGCCCAAGAATACACCATGTTAGCCAGTGGTAGGATTTGAATGTGCATGAATTTGGTCACAAATCTGCAGTGCTAAACACCAGTCCATCCAGGCCCCATAAGCCATGGTTCTCATGCAGACTGTTTATGAAAATGACCAATTGTGTGTGCTCTAAGAATGAACTTGAAATAACACAATTGACACTAACTTTTTACTTCTAAATATATAAGTATATTATCATAGTGTAGGTGTTACTATTTTCTTGAAATGCATTTAGAAAATATTAAAAGCTACGAGAAAAGTTATAAGCTTGATTTTATTCCTTAAGTTTAGAGTGCAAATGGTCATGCAGAGCTAGCATTCTTCTGAGATATGCGCATGAGGATTAGGCACTTAAAAGATAAGCCATACTAAATGATGTACTCTCCAACCCAAATCAACCATTATTTTTATATGTAAGAAAAATATAAGCCCTCCTAAATGATGTACTCTCCAACCCAAATCAACCATTATTTTTCATATTTAAAAAAAATACAAGCCCTACTAAATGATGTACTCTCCAACCCAAATCAACCATTATTTTTCATATTTTAAAAAAAAAAAGATAATTGTATGCTCTTTACACTTTCCTAAAATGTATGCATTGGTTTCTTTATAACCAGGACTACTTTTAAGGAAACATAAGAGAAATATCAGTAAAATGGTATCTTTGTGCACACAAGCATTAAAAAATACAGAGTTTTTAAAAGTAAAAAAATAAAAAAATAGAAACTTTCCTGTTGTTTTTTTTGTTGTCTTTGCAGTTTGTAACACATTGGAATTGTTTAAGTTGCTTTGTACTGTATTCTCATCCTGGAAATTAATTTATTTACTGCTACACTTATCTCAGTAATTATATTTATTCATTGCTTCACTTTCATCTCTGAAATTTGTTTATTCAGTACTCTAATATCAAATAGTGTACAATTACCTTCATTCCTTCTTTGAAAAGCTAGCATCAGATAATAATCCAAAAAGCCCTTTTGAAGTTTTAATCAATGGTTAATGCTTATTTGTAGGAAAATCATTAATTGCAATTTTTTTTCTGCCATAGGTTTGTGCAGTGGTATCTTGGGATTCTTCAATCCATGATTCAAATTACCTGAATCGATTGACAAGTTCTAACGAACGCGTCTACATGATACTAAAGGCCATCGTTCGACTGAGCCATCCGGCATCTATGGAGCTTGTTCTACGAAAGAGATTATGCATCAACATCTACACCAAACACACCATCACCAGTTTTACTGACAAGCTAAAGCAGAGATTCATAGGCACTGTAAGTGTTCATCCTCTATTTTATAGTTTTCCAGATACCTATCTTTTTTGCCGATATTGCAGTCTGATCTGTCTGGTCTATCAATTCTAAGCAGTAACCTTTGTTATGGATGGGTAGCTTTTGTACTTGACAGGTAGCCTTGGTAATGGACAGGTAGCCTTGATAATGGATTTGCAGCCTTTATAATGGACGGGATTTGTCTATGTTCAGACTGCTGTAGAGTTTGTTATACAAGTGCTGCTAATCAAGACCTTTGGAGTTAACTCTGTTGTTTGTACTGCCTTTTATATTTTTAGGAATTCTTACCTCAAGCATTTAAAAATCAAAGTTCTATGCAACTTATCACAGACCGATTTTTGACAAGAAAATTAGTGCTGTCTCATTTATATTTTGCATATATGGTGTGTTGTCAATTTCTAGTGGTTCTTGCAAGACATTTCTTCCTGAAAGTTACTATGGTGGTCAGATATTTGTCAAATTTAATATAAAAATATTCAGTGAGCTCTAAAATCTGTACCATAAAGGACAGGGTTCCCACACTATCGGGAAAAAGTCCGGAGAAATGAGAACATTTTCCCGACTGTGAAAAGTCCTTCAATTTTGCAAATATTGACAAAAGTTGGGAAAAATCTGGAATTTTCCTCCACAACATGATGGTCGAAACAATTATGTAATTGAGTTGTAACTGAACTAATCATGAGTTAAATTTATCAAGTTCTAACCAGAATATTAGGAGGTTGCAATATGGATCATTTGGGTTCTTGCCATAAATGCTCAGTGGATTAGACTTTATTTATCACAGTCAGCTTGATATTCATTTTTTTTTTAAATAGAAGGTATGAAAACCAGTCTAGCATTACAAGAGTCCAACATGGTGGCGTTAAAGCATAGACACTTAGCAGATGGGCTAGCAAACTTAAACATTGTTTAATCGAGTTATACCGTCATGAAATCAATATGAAAATTATTTATTTTCTCAGAAATTGCGAGAGTATTAAAATCTGTCTTTAATCTGCTGAAAGACGATGAAACTAATGCGGTGATGAAATATGAGCTGGTACTAGTGATTTCGATAGCATGTCGCATGAGCACACAGAATCTCACAAATGTCATTTTCAAATATTGTAGAAAAAAATATTAAATGAAAGTCATGTACTGGTTGCAATAAAAATCCAAAAACGAAAGATCACAAAATTCTCTATATTTATTCTGAGACCAACTTTGGAGTTTTGTTGTATCACGTTGACATGTGCTCTCTCATGTAGGGAGCATACGAAGCAGGGAACCATACTACTCTGCTTGATAAATCAGACTGGCCAAGTTTCTTGTAGTTGTTCTCAAAATAAATATGTTGAGAATTATGTGTTCCTTCTGGCTTTTGCAAATGATATTAGACTTTCATTGAACGTAATTTAAATTTTGTACAACAACATTATAAAGGAGTTTGTTGTTGATATCACATGATTATTGGACTTCCAATGTCATTGTTTGAGATTTGTGAAGTAATGTGTCTATTAACGCAAATGACGAGTACCAGGTCAGGTTTCATGTATGCTGAGTTTCATCTAGTCTGTCAGCGGATTAAAGAGATAACGATTATAATACTTGCCATTTTTGAGAAAATAAATATTTTTCCTATAGATTTCATGCAGGTATTAGTCGATATAACCTAGTTTAAATTTGCTAGGCTCGCTGATAAGCTATCTTATGGTGGCGGCAGATTCCAAATTTTTTATATGTAATTGCTCTGAACCCACACTCCATCCAGAATGTCCCAATGTGAAAAATGGGGATGGAATATTCGGCGGAAACCTGGATTAGAAAATGTTTGAATCTCGGAGCTGAACTTTGGTGCGAAACTATTACACAGTGACATGCAGCTTGAAGCATTGGTTTCAGATCGTAAATGGAATGCAGGAGAAATGGGAAATTGTTGTTGTAACAAGATAACCGGGTGGGATATTTCGGATTAACAACAGAACACGTTTTGACGACACAGATATATGGTTTAATGTGGCGATTTATACGAGTAGTGGATTATGAAGATGTGTGCGTATTTATAATCCAAATATTGGATCTATTTAACAAAAAAACGCACAGTTTCAAAGATGGAAAAAATGTACAAATAAATTTAGGTCAGTAACCCTAAAACACAGGATAAATGATTTCACAAATGATGGAATAATGGAAAGATGAATATAGTTCACTCAAATAGTAAACAATGTAAGCGTTTACACATAGTAAAAAAATGTATTCGCTCAGGTAGCGAAATTATGTCACTAAACAAGAACGGATATACAATCTATCCTTCCAGTCCTGAATAATACACTGGGTCTTACTAACCCAAAATTAGCATACAGCTAAAAATACATGTGTGGAGATGCACTCCGTCACCCGTGCACCATATCCGCTCCACAGCTCCTCCGAATCAATTTCACAACCAATATAGACTCCGGACCCTCCAGACACTTGAAATATTAGACCCTCCGGTCCCCCTGGTCCTTTGACGGCTCTACAGCTGGGTCACCTTAGTCACTCTTGACATTCCGGACGCTAGACATTAGACGCTCCGGCACCTTAAACGCTCCGGACACACGGACGTTTCTACACTCTGACAACACCGGACACCCCGGATATTCCTACCATCAAAACTTAGCCCTACAGCTGGAGTTGTGCGAATCCTTTAAGCAGGCCGCTTGCTGACAAAACCATTAGTATTGTCAAGGTCCTTTACATGTAGTAACGTATTTATACCTTTAGAATTTTCGTTATTCTTTATCAAAGGCACCTTGCACGTGTGGCACAGGACGAATCGTACTCACGATTTCGAAATACATAGACCATATTATAATCACCCTCGGGTATCGTTGTACAGAGAAAAAGAAACGAAACCAGAGTACATGTATTTAATTAACAACATTTACACCATTCCGTGACAGTTGTCCCTTTTATAGTATATTAAGAAACTGTAAGAGCCCTCGTATCAGTACAGATTTGGGAACTGGTTTATTGAACTACAAGAAGACAAGGTGATTTTAACAGAATATTCTGTCCTTGTTTATAAAACAATAAATATTTTTGAAGGTTTTTTGTCAAAATGTAAATCATCCCTTTTGTAAATGTCTTTAAATGATGGAATTTATTAAGTAAATTGTCTTAAGAAGTTTAGGTTGGTTGAAAAATGTTGTTTGAGATATTATTGGCACAGATAATTTCAGTGTTAAACTTTTTTCATAATGAAATAGATTCTAAAACTTTGCATTTATTGTGTTTTTTTCTTACTGTGATAGGAACTGTTTACTTTGTATAACATGCATGTATATTGCTCTAGAATTCTTTGGAATTAAAGGTTTGAAAGGAAAGAAAATAATTTATGGTCTTTATGTTGTTTCCATGTAGCAACATAATGTGGGTCTGCAAAGTTAAGTTAGAATTTGTATTCTGTACATTGAAATGGCTTTAAATGCCAATTTATATAAATATAGTCAAATTTGTTTCGTGGGACTCATTTTGTGGTTTTGTACATGATCATCATTTCTGACGTATGTTTTGGAGAGTCTTGAAAGAGAAACATCTTCAGATTTGGAAAATGCATGTTTTATAATCCAAAATGTTCTTTAATTCCATTCAGTAATGGTCATATGTTAACCTTGAAAAAATGAATTTCATCCTGGAAAAGACCTGGAAATTTTTATTTAGAAAAGCGTGGGAACCATGAAAGGAAAATAAGAAATGAATTATTAATTGACAAGCTGAAAAATTACTTCAGTACTACAGAAAACTTAATCCAATGGACATTTTGATTGAATTCAGTGGTAAAGTTTGATTGTTCAGGTCCTCAAACAAGTTTTGGGGATGATAATAAAACTTAACTACAGTTGCTTGTATCTTTGTTTCTTTTAAATTGGGGTTTTCGTTCAATTGAGATATGAACTTTTACACCCCTGTTGACCTGTGCTATATATAGTTATATGGTGTTTCAACCATTGGAAAAATATTAAGTCCAAACAGTTGCATGGTAAAATTATGAAACCTTACATATAGTGTCTGACATATCAAGCCAGTAAATTGTCATTTGATCTCTTTTGCGGGTTATGGTTTTCGAATCTCGTGTATGTGTGTGTGTGGTTTGATTTTCAGGCTGACATACAAAATTGAGTATTTCTGTTTTTTGTACATTTCATTTCAGGATGTGTTTAGAGCCAGTGGTATCACATATGATGTTGTGTCTAATATTCCAAAGGTAAGTTTAGATTTTGTGATGCAGGTTTTTTCTTGGGTGATAGGGAACAGGGTTGGATCAATCACTTTTATGGATAGTGAAATGGACAAATTTGGGAACAGTTTGTTAATGGGTAAGTTTCTGAAATTGTCAATTTTGTCAGATTTTGAAATACTTTTCACTGGGACATATGCCAGTTAATGTACAGTGAGATTCTTCCAAAATCCCCAAGTTACTACATATATTATCACATAGATTTAGGTGATTTGGTATCCTTAGAACATGGTATCATACAGATTTGTATTCAGATCAATATAAAATATCCAAAGTTTATTGAATACAGGTATTGGTGATTAGAGAGAGAGAGAGAGAGAGAGAGAGATAGAAAATGAATAAGACCATATTTACAAGTTAACTGTTCACATATAAAGATTTGAGTTAGAAAACTGCTATACAAAAGCAGATGTATTTGGGTTCTTACATCACATTGTGAAGTCTCTCAACAAGAAAAATGCCCTCCCCTTCTGGTAACAGAGATCTGCAAAAGTCAATAATCAACTTGTCAGGACCTTTCAAACTTGAAACTATTTCAACCTTGACCCAAATGAACTTTTACCCAGATTTCACTCTAATACAATGAAAATGTACAGAAAGCAATTTCTTCCTGGGTATATTTTGTTTGTGTGGGTATATTTTGTTTGTGGGGGTATTTTTTGTCTGTTTGGGTATATTTTGTTTGTGTGGGTATATTTTGTCTGTGAAAAGTTTTGACACCTTAGAGAATATGATCTTGAACATAATTTTGTTGTCACATTCTTTATTTTCAAACTGACATTAAAAGATACAAATCCTACTGCACATATTTGATGCTTAGAATCTCCTTTCCCACCCACTTGAGGAATAGTACATTGGCCTGAAGGCCACTTGAGGAATAGTACATTGGCCTGCAGGCCACTTGAGGAATAGTACATTGGCCTGAAGGCCACTTGAGGAATAGTACATTGGCCTGAAGACCACTTGAGGAATAAATAGTACATTGGCTTGAAGGTCACATGAGGAATAGTACATCGGCCTGAAGGCCACATGAGGAATAGTACACTGGCCTGAAGTCAGAAACCTTTTCATACAGCAAAAGTGGCTCATATAAAAGGTAGCCAGCTGAAATACTGGAATCAGGAAATGAATGATGTAACAACTGAATTTTTATCAAAACAGGCTAGCATCAAAGAAAAAATTGCATAATATTTTTTTCCAGATAGCATATATAATTGCGTGACACAGGAAAAGAACTCCACATGTGGCCTGTGGAGTGCATGTTTAAGACCCCTGTGAAAAGAAATAGGGAACTCCTAATCTTGATGGAAATTTAATAGGGAAAATTTTTACCTCTGCAATGACATGTGCTGACCCAGGATGAATTTACAGGTTTGTGTGGAATATCAGAAAGAATATTTAGTCTCTGCTGATTGCAGTTTGGTAAGCTAATTATTTTTACTGTTTTGTTAAAACATGGACTGGTTTTGTGTTGGCTAACATGGACTGGTGCTGTAACTTTTTCAGGCCTCAGAAGATCTAGAGAACATGGAGACACTGGCCCAGATGGCTGCCTCATCCAATGAAGTTAATGCTGCTGATGGTGAGACTTACATTGAGAAGTATATCAAGGGTGTGTCCGCAGTGGAGAGTATTCTGACCCTTGATCGGCTACGACAGGTACAGACAATAAAGAAAAATCTCACATTATTACTCTATGACAGGTACTGATGGAATAAAGGTAAATCTCTCATTATTGTTCTATGACGGGTACAGACAAAACAAAGATAAATCTCACATTACTGTTCTACGACAGGTACAGACCGAATGATGTTAAATCTCATTATTATTCTACAGACAATTTAATATAGCCTGACCCAAAATAATGTGATGTAAAGTAATATATTAACATAGCATAAAACAACATGATCTCTATTTCCTAAGTCAGACATGCAGGGGCAGAATCTTTACAGGTCAGAAAGGTAACAGAAACATAAGACGATAAATACACTTGAAGAATATAGTGATGGTCAAAATTATATTGTTTTTTCTACATAAATCCAATTACAAATATTGTTTTCACTACATAAATCCAATTACACATATTGTTTTGACTACATAAATCCAATTACACATATTGTTTTGACTACATAAATCCAATTACACTTATGGCACTGGTTAATTATATATCAGCATTAAGCATTTGAATTTTCTTTTCTTTTACTTGAGCAATTGACCCCTCCAGTGGCCTAAGTGGTTAGGGCATCCACCCTGGATGCAGGAGGTCACAGGTTGAACCCAGTCTGAGTCATAATAAAAGACATGAAAATGGTAATTGCAGATGCCTTGCTTGGCACTCATCATTAAGAGTTTAGTGTTAGGACTGGTCAGCCCAGTGTCAGGATAATGTGTCAGGGTGGGACATGATATTGTATGTGTGCAGCATGATGCCCCAGTGCTAGACATCACTATAAACACCCACACTGCAAACATTGTAGCTGTATGACCTAAATTGTTAAAGCTATGTTAAAAATCCAACACGCACACACACACACACACACTCTTAGACATATAAGCAATTAATCAATAACATTTGATGGCATTAATCTTAACATCAAATGTATTGTTGATTACAGTATACATTTGTCAGAGTTGCTAGCAGTTGTATCTTGTTGATATCTCGATTTGTAAAATGAAGAAAAAATGTTTATGTTTTTTGTAGCAGGCCTTGGTGACCTTTGCTTTAAAATAATAATAATAATGCTTTATTTATAGAGGGTGACTCATTAGTCGGGGACTATTCTCCCTTGAAGCCCTCTTAAGGAGAGTATAACAGTTCATATTATATGAAGATATAAATAACTACTGTTTATTTTAACATGTTTAGTATTAAAATACTAAATCTCACTATCCATTAGAAGCACATACATGCTCATATCTCTTCTTAAATACCCTAATATTTTAAGCAGATTTTATATTTAATGGAAGCTTGTTCAACAGAACTGTACCAGAGTATTGGAAGCTCTTTTTAAATTGCTCTGTTCTTGGTTTTGGTGCTGTTGGTATTGATCTCATCTGGTAGTGTGTCGAACAAGTACTGAAGATAATCTGTTTCTGTTCCATGTAGACATTTATATACAAGAACTGCCTTGTGAAAATCTATCCTGTCATATATTGTGAACCAGTTGAGTTCTGTAAACAATGCTTTTGAGGGATGATCAATAGCTGCATCTAAAATTACACGTGCTCCTCATTTCTGAAGTTTATAAATCATATCAAGCTCAGATTTAGCACAGTTTCCCCATACATTTGAACAATAATCCATTGTTGGAAGAATATATGAATTGTAGTATATATTGCAAGGCAAGTATTTCTTTATTCTGCTGAGTAGGCCAATTTTGGATGACAGTGTTTTACTAAACTTATCAATATGGTCATTCCATAATAAATTATTATCTACAGACATACCTACAAGCTTTTCATGTTTGACATTTTCTAATGGATGATTAAATTATTGCAAGAGATAGTTGAGTTCCCTGACTGGTACAGCTTTTGTGATGTCCCCAAAACCATATATTTTGTTTTACCTTCATTAATTACCATCCTATTTTGTTGTGCCCAGTTTTGGACCCTAATAAGGTCTGAGTTTAATCTCATTTGGATAACTTCAGTATCAGAACTAGACGCATACAAGGTTGCATCATCTGCAAACAAATGGTAGATCACTGATATAGATAAGGAAGAGGAGAGGGCCCAAAACTGAGCCTTGAGGGACTCCTGAATGAATGGTGCGAGTTTAAGAGCTAATATGCCAATGCTTACTTGTTGAGACCTTTGGTTTAGTTATGATCTAAACCAGTTTAAAGAAGGATTGTCGAATCTGTAACAGTTTAACTTTTGCAGCAGAATTTCGTGATCAGCAAGATCAAAGGCTTTCTTGAAGCCAAGGAAAACGATCCCAGTCATATGTTAGTTATTAATTTCCTTCAGCCAATGATCAGCTAATTTGGTAAGTTCTGTTTGGCACGAATGGTACTTTCTAAATCCTGATTGCATTTTATGAAATAGTGAGTATGTTTCAAAAAAAAAAAATTATAGACCTGAATGGCTTCATGGTTTTCAGATAATTTTGACAATACAGATATAATTGATATTGGGCTCTAATTCCCTGTATCCTCTTTTTCTCCTTCCTTAAAGATTGGTGTAACCTTTTCACACTTTATTGTTTCTGGAAAATTACCACTCATTATACTTAAGTTTATGATATGCGTTAATGACTTTGTTATTACTGGTGCAGCAATTTTAAGAATTTGTGGATTAGTACCATCCAGTCCAGAGGATTTATTAATATTCACCTTAATTAGCATATCAAAAGCATCAGCTTCACTAACATAAGCTATTTTAAAATAATTATCAAGAATTTTAGCACTTATAAATGATAGAAGAGCATCAATTTCAGTTGGGTTGTTTGTCGGGTTCTGAATACTGTTGCACATTATTGGTGTAAGTGATATCATGGATAGACATTATGAAAAATGTATTTTTTATTAAATGATTTTACTAAATTACCTTTGTTTTTGTTGTAACTCTTTCTTAAGAAATGAATCCAAGACTTTAAAACATTCTGATACAGATTGTCATGGCAATATTGGTTTTTATGCTTTTATAGTGACATGAGTAACTCAATTTAATATTTGCAACTGTAGCATAGCTTGGTTTGTATACCATACATCTGTGGTATTGCTTGGTTTGTGCAAAGTGCATCTGTGATATAGCTTGGTTTATACTAAGTGGATCTGTGGTATACCTTGGTTTATGCACAGTGCATCTGTGATATAGCTTGGTTTGTACACACTGCATCTGTGGCATAGCTTAGCTTGTACACAGTGCATCTATGGCATAGCTTGGCTTGTACACAGTGCATCTCTGGCATAGCTTGGTTTGTACATAGTGCATCTGTTGCATAGCTTGTTATGTACACAGTGTATCTGTGGCATAGCTTGGCTTGTACACATTGCATCTGTGGTATAGCTTGGTTTGTACACATTGCATCTGTGGTATAGCTTGGTTTGTACACAGTGCATCTGTGGCATAGCTTGGTTTGTGCACTGCATCTGTGACATAGCTTGGTTTGTACATGGTGCATCTGTGGCACAGATTGGTTTGTTCACAGGTGCATCTGTGGCATAGATTGATTTGTACACAGGCATATGTGGCATAACTTGGTTTGTACACACTGCATATGTGGCACTAATCTTTTAATGCTGAGCACCTAGCAAGGCAGCTGTTAGTACCATTTTTACAAATCTTTGATATGACTTAGCCAGGGTTCAAACCTGGAACCTCCCACATCTGAGGCGGATGATATCACCAAAAAGCCACCAGTATGGTCGGTTGGTAATTAAAGCATTACGTTCTGTAGAACCCTTGAACTTTACCTTTTTTCTGCTTGCAAAGCTCGTTCATTTGAAGCAAATTGACAGGATATGCATCTTATGACATGATGTTTGTTTTTTTTTTAATTTCAGGAGGTTGCTGTGAAAGAATTGATGGCCATTCAGGGCAGAAATCTGACCAAAACCACAAGTGTTCCAAATATCAATCAGGTAGCTGCCAGCCCAGACTGTCACCTAGTTGGCTGCTAACATTATACACTGTTTGCCAGCCCACAACTGTAGACCAGTTGCCTGCCCAAAATGTAGACTATTTGCCTATCATTGTATACCATTTGCCTGCCCAAAACTCTAGAATGGTTGCCATCCTAAACTGCTGACTAGTTGACTGCTAACACTGTACACTGTTTGCCTACCAAACTGTTGAAGACTAGTTGCTTGCTAACAATGTATACTTTTGCCAGCCCAAACTGTAGACAAGTTACCTGCTAACTCTACTACACTGTTTGCCAGCCAAGCTGTAGACTAGTTGCTTGCTAACACTGTACACCCTTTGCCATCCCAAACTGTAGAATAGGTGCTTGCTAACACTTTATACTATTTACCAGCCTCAACTTATGAATAGTTACCAGCCCACAATATATACCATTTGCCAGCCCAAAGTGTATACCATTTTCCAGCCCAAAACTGTACAATATTTGCCTGCTAACATTGTATACCATTTGCCAGCCAACACTATAAACTAGCATTGTTAACATTTTTCAAAGGGTTAACAGTAGAACAATACAGTTACTTATTAGGGACTTCATTAATGCTTTAATATTCCTAATGAACTTGGATTTTACAAATTTTTGAATATAATATACTAGAGTTTAAGATCATTTGCATGTATTCTGTGTATTATTTCTTACTTTGATGTTCTTTTATAAAGGTAATGAAGAATATTTCCTCTGAATCCTGTAAATGCAGGTTTCCATCTAGCATGTGTGATTTTGAAAATCCCAATAATATTTAAACTTTCGTGACAGTTTTTTAATCGGAGTGGGCATAATCATACAGAAAAAAAATTGGGCACAGCATCTTCATGAATGGTGCATACATTCTTTCCAGGACATGTAGAAATTACGTTTTGTTCGTGTACAATGTTGCTGTTGGGGACCGCCATTTTAGTTGGTTTAAAAGTAATTGTAACTGAGGAATGCCAAATTGGGTTAAGTAATAGCAGGGTTTCTTTAATAATTGAATATATCTAATTACATTAGCCGGAATGCCATTAGACCTAGTCATTATATTACAAAATTATACTCCTAATTCACCTGACAAGCATTCTTGGTTACCAGTGCTCTTCAAAAACTGAAATGAAAATCAACTGTCGGCAAAGTTTGAAAAACACAGTTGCTAGACTGTGCCTGGATTTAATTGATAAGGAAAAAGTCAGCAGAATAAATATGGTGCATACATTTATAGCGGTTGGACTTGAAGCAGTGTGACAATGAGCTGTGTGATGGTGTGAATATGGGCTGTGTGACATTGAATATGGGCTTTGTGGTGGTAGAAATATGGGCTGTGTGACGGTATGAATGAGGGTTGTGTGATGGCTTGAATATGGACTTTGTGACAGTATAACTATGGACTTTGTGACATTATGAATATGGACTTTGTGACTGAATATGGGCTACAAACTATGAGAGATGTTCTTGGCCTCTAGAAAACACTGTACCAGGAAAAAAATGTACTAGATGTGTTTTGAGGGATTCTTCATTTGAATTGTTCTTTGATGTGACAGCCAAGTTAAAATACTCTGCGCTGTTTCGGAATTTAAGGACAGAGATGAGTGCTTGAATGTATGCTGCAAATACAGCCACATTATGTTATTTTACTGGCAAGTGTGAAAGCATAAAATGAAAAACTTGAAAACATGAGCTAAAGAGAGAGAATGTTGCTTTTTATTATATGCTCATTTTTTCCCCACGTGTCAGAATCGTGCAGTATTACCCGATATTGAATCCGCGTGACAGTACACATATAGCATTCACGTGCATAAAGGAACTACTTTCTATTGTAAACAAACAATGGATGCAGAAGCCAGTACTTTTGATTTGTACACAAATCATGTACACTCGCATAAGAGGCTCTTTATGTTGTGGTTGTTTAAATTTGTTTCTGAATGAACTAAAACGTTTTGTGGACTGCCACATACCAGCTGTTTTGGCACATTCCGCGTTGATACAGTGTTACAGATTTAGGCTAGCCACAGTATATAGCAGACAGAAGATAAGGTCCTTACAAATAAAATACAAGTGACAAGTCATATACTCTCTTCTTTAGCTGGTGATAAGAATGGCAAGCTAAAATATACTGACAGTTTTACATCCTGAATTTCCTCAAAATGTATTTTCTTAATTCTGCAAATCCGAATCACATGAGCCATGTCATAGGTTTTCAATCTGGGTTATACATTTCGAAATTGTGCTGTAATTTCGATGATAAATGCAATTGCATCCTCCTTACTGCACTCAAAATGAAATAAGCATTAAACTCCATAGTATCTTTTTGATAATTGCAGTTGAAAGACTTCATAATTTTCCCACATTATGATTTCAGACATTCAATGACAGAAACAGAAACACATTTGCAGATGTCAGCACACTTCTCTTTAGCTTATTCAGTCTCATGTATTTTATGTGGAATTGTCACATTCAAATCCAGTCCATAATTACGAAATTTCCTAGAATCAAGAAAAATACCCAAATCTGTTCATTCCAGATCAAATGGAAAAGTTGTTGCAATGCACATTCATTCACAATATGACCAGATTTCAATTGTAACTAGACGCGCCATTTTCTTTTGAAAGTTATGTCGAGTGCACGACTAAGTCCAATTTATCTGGGCGGAGTTATGTGCGCAGTAATAATGTTGATTTGTGTAATGATGAATATGCGCTTGTGTATTTAGTTTGGAATGCGGCATACATTCATTCACGTTGTTTCTTGCCAGATCTAGTATGACTATTATGTCAGTAGAACCAACCAGATCAAGTATGACTATTATGTCAGTAGAACCAACCAGATCAAGTATGACTATTATGTCAGTAGAACCAACCAGATCAAGTATGACTATTTTGTCAGTACAACTAGCCAGATCTAGTATGATTCACATCAGTACAACTGGCCAGATAAAATGCAAGTATCATATCAGTACAAGTGGCCAGGTCAAGTATGACTCGTATCAGTACAACTGGCCATTTGAAATTATTAGAATAAATGTCGTATCTGTGCAACAGGTCAGAAAAGAATCTATGTTATACACTCATACCTGGCCAAGTAATATATGAATGCCATACCAGTACAACTTGTCAGGTGAAGAATGGTTCTAAGCATCATATCTGTACAAGTAGTCAGGTCAGATAAGAATCTATGCATTATACACTCATACCTGGCCAGATCAAGTTTGAATCCATCATACCAGTACAACTGACCAGGTCAAGTCTGACATATCAGTACAACTGGCCATTTGAAATTATTAGAATAAATGTCATATCAGTGCAACAGGTCAGAAAAGAATCTATGTTATACACTCATACCTGGCCAAGTAATATATGAATGTCATACCAGTACAACTTGTCAGGTGAAGAATGGTTCTAAGCATCATATCTATACAAGTAGTCAGGTCAGATAAGAATCTGTGCATTATACACTCATACCTGACCAGGTCAAGTTTGAATCTGTCATACCAGTAAAACTGGCCAGTTCAAATATGAATCAGTCTTACTAGTAGTTAGTCATGTGAAATATGACTGTCATACTTGCACAACTGGCCAGGTCAAGTATGAATCAGTCTTACTAGTATTACTAGTCGTGTGAAGTATGACTGTCATACTAGCACATCTGGTCAGGTCAAGTATGAACATGTAATATGTAGATTTTACTAGTACAACTGGCCAGTTCAGGTAAGACTAAATGTCATACCGGTACAACTGGCCAGATCAGGTACAATAAGTGCATACCAGTATAACTGGCCAAATCAGATATCAGTCTATATAAATAAAATATAAGAACTATCAATGACAGAAATATGACTTTAGTTTGGATGATGTAAGAAATTTTTGTTTTATTTCTTGTCAAGAAAGAAGTGATAAAATGAGGAATTGAAAATTTCATAATTTTTTATTGAAAGAGAATCTGTTCATTGTAATGTTTTGCT
Organism: Sinohyriopsis cumingii; assembly: GCA_028554795.2. Taxonomy (NCBI): domain Eukaryota; kingdom Metazoa; phylum Mollusca; class Bivalvia; order Unionida; family Unionidae; genus Sinohyriopsis; species Sinohyriopsis cumingii. The sequence goes on from CM068835.1 coordinate 109,282,078, forward strand.
TTTTTTTCCCCCCAGCATTTCATGTCTCCTCCAAGGTTGGATCAAAAGGTAATTATATTTGACTGGTTCAAAAGGTAATTGTATTTGACTGGATCAAAAGGTAATTATATTTGACTGGCTGAAAGATATTATATTTGACTGGATCAAGAGGTAATTATATTTTACTGGTTGCTCATATAAATGTTTCCTTCATTAAAGTTGTTTAGACAATAAATGGTGCCATTATTATTTAGGTCTATGGTTCGATATCCCAAAAGGTATCCAGGGTTCTTAATCACCATCTTGTGTCATAATAATATGATAGTTTTTGTGTCTTTGATTTCAAGATTCAAGGCAGTAGTAGAGTAAATACAGACCAACCCTCTCTGCCTAAAATTGGTCTTGAAACAGACAGACCCTCTCGGCCTAAAATTGGTCTTGAAACAGACAGACCCTCTCTGGCAAAAACTCTGTCTTAAAAACAGACACACCCTCTGGCAAAAATCTGTCTTAAAACAGACACACCCTCTCCAGAAAAATCTGTCTTAAAACAGACACACCCTCTGGCAAAAATTTGTCTTAAAATAGACATACCCTCTGGCAAAAATCTGTCTTAAAGCAGACAGACCTTCCCTGCCACAAATTAGTCCTAACATCCTTTTAGTAATAGTTTTTAATGAAATCTGTTTTGATTTTTAGATTATTAAAAATATTGTAAGCAATATAGTTTAATTCATAATATATGTAGTGTGATTTGAATTGTTGCGATATCACTGAATTTTGTTATTCAGTATATATGTGTGTGCACTCTGCAAATTGGCAAAATGCATTACCTTGTTTATGAAATAATAGGTCCATGCTTGATGATAAGTCCATTCTTGATGATAGGCCTAAGCTTGAAGTTAAGCCCATGCTTGACAATAAGTCCATGCTTAATGATTAGTCCATGCTTTATGATAAGTCCATGCTAGATGCTTGATGATAAGTCCATGCTTAATGACAAATCCATGCTTGATAAAGACAGATTCTATTTTTCCCCAATTTGCATGAGAGTTGCATTGCTGACGATGTCACCAATAATAAATCCTGCCCTTTTGATAAAATTATAACACCAGCTCCCTAGTCATATACTGAGATAAGTACTGTATTTTATGATCCTGTTTTTATTTTTATGTGGGTAGATGTTTTAACTGGCTATGTTTATGTTAGTGAACATTTTTGAAGCAATTGTATTTCTTTAAAATTTATTAGATTGGACTCAAAAGATGTTGGTTAATAATATTAAACCATACATTCAGTTTTATTATGATCAGGAAAATAAAACTTGTTACGATTATTCTAATGACTTTTTAAAACTCAAATATTAGTGTGATTATTTGCATTTTATTCTAATAATGATGTGTCATATATAGAAGTTCTTCAAGAAAAGAAAAATAATCAGACAAAATGAATAAAAAAAAAAAAAAGAACATACCGTGCAGAATCGGTGTACAGAATTATCTGAAAGCTTGGCTAAAGATATAGTCAGTGCATAAGAATTCATTTTGACGACTTTGTCTTTACTAAGAAACTTGTGTTAAATACCTTGATCCACAGTTACATTCATAAACATAATTTCTGTTTATCAAACGTATTGGAATTAATTTCTACCATATTTGCCAGCCTATAAGTCGATGTGGAGTATAAGTCGAATTCCCTAATTTTGTAAATTTTCTTTGTCCATATATAAGTTGGTATTGTAACTCCTGTTTCACGAATATTAATGGTATCGCAGTATGTTATTTCATATTACCGGCAATCATGAAATTGCATTGCCGATGCTAACATGCCTGTTCCAGTTTGATTAGGAGAGAGAGTGAGTGAGTTAGGACAGTTATAATCTGTATAGTACATTTACCTGACAGTTGTGATTTTACTCCTGTACCAGGCACTGCAATATTCCATTATTAATTGACAGAGCTGAGTAAACAGTCCATGGTTATTTTAATAATGATATCATTGCAACAAGAACCACATGGCTGTGCATACTATGTACATGTTAATTAATGGTCTAAAGCTTTAACCAGATTATTCCAGTTGAAACCAGTCTGAGTACAAGATTCAACAGATGACATACACTCAGTGAGGCTAACAATAGGGAAATGAGGCTATCCATGGGGAAATAAAAAATGTGAAGAAAATTAAGAGAAAGAAAACAAAAGTTACAAATGGAAAATAAATAAAACATTTTTTATTTACTTTAACATGTCTCTGAAATGCTGTATCAAATTTATTGAAATGAACAGTTTTATAAAACATATTTAACATGTCAGTTATAATTGAAAGCACATCAGTGTTATAATTCATTTTATTACCTGTAGTAGAACTGTTCCATATTCTAATTAAGAAAATAATGATTAAGAGTGCACTTCATCATCTCCAATATCTGAAATCTCTCGAATTCTTCAGCTGATATATTCTGCTTTATCAAAGCGGTTCACAATAATTGATTCAAGAACCCTGTCCCGTGCATCCTTAACCCAATGTGCAAACAGGGAATATGTAGTGTGCCGCATATCTCCCATGTTAGCAATGAAAACATTGCCCATGGCTAAATTAATTATTTACATCCAGAAAAGGAAGTGGGTATCATTTCCTGTGGTTCTTAATCAGTGTGATATTAAAAACCAGTAGTGTAATTGTTGCTAATTAATGATAAAGAACAATGGGTTACCGGCAGTGTCAGGGTTTAAACAATCGTGGTAACTGGCTTTGATTGTTGTTGGAAACCAAAAGACTACCTTATCAACTACCGGTGTAATCAAAGAGAGACACTGAAACAATATCTGGTTAAGAATGAATATAGGTGATGTGTTGACATTATAATTTCCTTTAAACTGAAATACGAAACTAAAAATGGATCGTCCATCTATATATCTGATTTTAGTTTAGCTTAAACCGTATTTATTGGAGAAACTTTGCCAAATAGTTACAAACATGATTTGGGTGATTCAGTAGAAGGCATAATCTGCGGTATTTTATAAATAATCATAGAACGCTCTTGTTAATATGGATTACTCCCCTTAGTAGGATCAATTATATCAATGAACAAGCTATGCCGGTAATTGCTCGTGTGTGTCAAACAGTATACTGGAAAATCAAATATCAATAGACTGGCTAAATTGTGATCAGTAAGAATGAAGTATGGTTAAAAAGGACGAATAAAACAAATCTTTTTTTAGGAATAAACTATGCTTTGAATTAGTACATTACACTGTAGAGTATAGACCGTAAATGTGCTCTACCGCCCTGTGATTTTTTTTACAGTTATTTGTTTTCTTTTTTCATGTTTGAGAAATAAGAAAATACACACAGAATGCAAACTAAATAATGACAAAACTTATAAATATAATCGCACTCATATTAGTTTATAACAATTTATTGACATAGTAATTGATTAGCAAGCTACATTAACATTCTATAACTCTCATTGCTTCTTGACATTTTATTACAGATGCGATTTGATAGCATCCAGGATTTATCAGCAGCAGATCGGTCGTTCTCTCCCGGTGAGTCAAGTTTCCGAAAAAGGGCGTACTCTGCTATTGGCCTTGACATAGTCACCATTGCCAAGGAGTTAACTTATAAATGCTCTGCAACTTTAGGTGGGTTGACAATCATTTTCTTTGGCCAACAAATCTACATTGTGGAGCTTTATTTAGCCTTCTGATCCCATTCGCTGATTTTGCTTTTAAGCTTACATCAAGACTGTCACCAAAATTTCATTTGTTAAATTAGTTTCAGCTTAGGACGAATTCTTTGTTATGCTTTTGAATCATTTTAAGGATTTTTTTTGAAGCACTTTCACCTTTGTTACAGTTTTTGGTAAAAATCAGGTAACCGTATCTTTTTTTTATTTCAACTGCATTTTAGTATTACTGATCACAGACCCATAAAGCATATTTTTGGGACAAATGTCTTAGATCATTTATTTGGCATGTTCATTTTTATGCTATGTCAGTTGAAAATGGATTTAATTAAAAAGAAAATATTTTCTTTTGTAAAAAACTAATGTGAGTTACATGTCACTTTGTAACAAAATAAAATGAAATATCACTTAATAGTTCTTGTATAAAACAATAGTCACCCATAGATGCATTTTAGGATTTTATATTACAGTAAAACATGTCTTGAGAGACCACCTGCCTTGAGAGACCAGGTTCTCCATTTACAGATTTTACTGATTATATAGTCTTGTGACCTGTTATGAGAGACCATTATGTTTTGGCAGAAGGGGTGGTCTTTCAAGACAGGTTCCACTATTTTTATTTTCGTTGTTTGAGTAAGCAGAGCAGCCTTGCATATATTTCCAAAAAATGCATTCACTAGGTACTGTTTTTTTTAATGGAACAGCCCATATTGAATAATAAAAAGTTCTTTAGTTTTACAGTACTTTATATAACAAGAAAACTAAATACTTATCTCAGGCTATTCTGACCCACCCAGAAATAGTTTTCTGAGCATTTGTATGCAGTATTTTGTGTGTTTGTATTTATATGTAATGTGTTTGGATGTATTTGTCACCAGTATGTGGACGTATTTGTATGCAATGTGTGGATGTACAGTATTTGTATGCAATGTGGGTGGATGTATTTGTATGCAATGTGTGGATGTACAGTATTTGTATGCAATGTGTGTGGTTGTATTTGTATGCAATGTGGGTGGATGTATTTGTATGCAATGTGTGGATGTACAGTATTTGTATGCAATGTGTGTGGTTGTATTTGTATGCAATGTGGGTGGATGTATTAGTATGCAGTGTGGATGTACAGTATTTGTATGCAATGTGTGTGGTTATATTTGTATGCAATGTGGGTGGATGTATTTGTATGCAACGTGTGGATGTACAGTATTTGTATGCAATGTGTGTGGTTGTATTTGTATGCAATGTGGGTGGATGTATTTGTATGCAATGTGTGGATGTACAGTATTTGTATGCAATGTGGGTGGATGTATTTGTATGCAATGTGGGTGGATGTATTTGTATGCAATGTGGGTGGATGTATTTGTATGCAATGTGTGTGGTTGTATTTATATGCAATGTGTGGATGTATTTGTAAGCAGTGTGTGGATGTATTTGCATGCAATGTGTGTGGATATATTTTTTGTATGCAATGTGTGTGGATGTTTTTGTATGCAATTTGTGTGGTTGTATTTGCACACAATGTGTGTGGTTGTATTTGCATGCAGTGTGTTTTTATATCATACATGCGAACCATTTTGCTTTTGGCAAAATCGTTACATTTTTTTCCCCACCAGGTTACACATTATGCTAGACTGTATATGGATTATGCTTTTTGGTACATTAAAACATAAAACAAACATAAAGCAATAAAAAGTTGTTTATTAATTTTTATTATCTTCTCTTTAATTCCAATGAGAATATCCTTATAAAGGTGATTGCTGCATGAGAATTGCAAAAAAGTACTTTCCTTATTTGCTATTTATAGCAACTGTATATGACCCATTTCCAGGAAAACAGATGAGTTTCTTCAAATGTGAACTCTGCCTTGTATTCATATTATTGATAAGCTAGGGAAGTTGTAAATCAATCTGTACTTTTAAAGAAAAGGCACCAGATGGGATGTGAAATGCTTTACGGCATGAGTTGGTGTTATATGATGGAAAATGTTAGAGCAGATGGATCTTTTCAAACTTCTAAACATGTCATATCAGAAAAAATGACAAATCAACACCGCTTTGCTAACATTAAAAGAAGTATACAAGAGTAATGCAATACGGCAATCTGAGCACCTGACCTAATAGCAGATTTCCATTTTCTGATCATTCAACAGAATTGACACATGTAGAATAGTTAATTAGTGCTGAATATAAATAATGTGTAAGTATATTTTATGCTTGTATTCTGGTTCTAATCCATATGGATTTTGCCCTTTATGACAAATTTTAACAAGCTGCAGAACCAGGTTAGTCGTAACAATGTTTCTTATTCATACATGCTGTAATTCAGGCATGTAATATTCCACCTTTTATGTCCAAATTACACTGTTCTTGCCACTTATAATAGCAGTAATTATGCTTATACCTCAGGGGAGTTGGCATATATGTTGTAATGTGTCTGGATGTATTTGTATGCGATGTGTGTCGATATATTTGCATGAAGTATGTGTGGATGTATTTGTATGCAATGGGTGTGGATGTATTTGTGTGCAATATATGTGGATGTATTTGTATGCAATGTATTTGTATGCAGTGTGTGTGGATATACTTATAGGAAATGTGTGTGGTTGTATTTGTATGAAATGTGTGGTTGTATTTGCATGCACCAGGTTTGTGTGTGTACTTGTATGTAATGTGTGGTTGTGTTTGCACGTAGCAGGTTTGTGTGTGTACATGTATGAAATGTGTGGTTCTTTTTGCATGCACCAGGTTTGTGTGTGTACTTGTATGAAATGTGTGGTTGTGCTTGCATGTAGCAGGTTTGTGTGTGTACTTGTATGAAATGTGTGGTTGTGTTTGCATGTAGCAGGTTTGTGTGTGTACATGTATAAATGTGTGGTTGTATTTGCATGCAGCAGGTTTGTGTATGTACTTGTATAAAATGTGTGTGTATGTATTTATATGCAATGTGTGGTTGTATGTAGTGTGTGTGGTTGTATTTCTATGCATTGTGTGCTGATGTATTTGCATGCAGTGTGTGTGGATGTTATTGTATGCAATGTGTGTGGTTATATTTTTATGCAATTTATATGGTTGTATTTTTATGGGTATGGATGTATGTGTGAATGTATTTGTATGCAATGTGTATGGTTGCATTTGTATGCAGTGTGTGTGGTTGTATTAGTATGCAATATGTGCTGATGTATTGGTATGCAATGTGTGTGGATGTATTTGTATTGCAATATGTGTGGATGTATTTGTATGTAATGTGTGTGGTTGTATTTGTGGGCAATGTCTGGATGTATTTATGTGCAATGTCTGTAGTTGTATTTATATACAATGTGTGTGGTTGTATTTGTGTGCAATGTGGATATTTTTGTGTGCAATGTGTGTGATTCTATTTGTATGGAGCATGTTTGGTTGTATTTGTATTGCAATGTGTGGTTGTGTTTGTATGCAATGTGTGTGAATGTATTTGTATGCATTGTGTGTGGTTTGAATGCAATGTCTGCTTGTATTTATATGCAGTGTGTGTGGATGTATTTGTATGCAGCATATGGTTGCATTTGTATGCAAGCTTTCATTAGTCCTGTCATATGGTTGCTATCTGGTAGGTCACTGTAAATAACATTTTGCCCTTTTGTCATATGACCCTACTCAGAATTTTAAGTAATGTTTCCAGACACTTGGAAACCTTTGCTTAAACAGATTAATGAAATCTTTTGATCTAGTTGGAATATTTTTTTAGTACTCAGTGTCAAGTTCAGTTTATGAAGAGTAGGCTGTTCTGTTCAGTGCACGATTCATCATTCAGTGAATGACAAAATTGCATGACTTTATCCACACAGCTTTGGCAATGGTTTCAATGTCAGTGTATGCAGTGTTACATCCTCTTCGTTTTACTTTCTAAAGCTTTTACACTTTATTCCATAATAATTCTGTGTATTTTATGCAGCTTTATTCAAACCAGGTAAGTAGAGTGTTGTGCACTATATTCATAAAAGATGCAGAAAATAGATGGACAATCATGTGTCACATGTAACCAAAAAGGTTAAGAAATTGTTTGATCTGTTGTGAAAAGTTGATTTTCGGGGGTGGGGGGCACAGGCATATAGTTTTATCATATTTTTAAATTGTGCATAGAACCATTTTTGCCAGTATTCAAACTAAAACATTACTGAAATAAACCTGCAAATTTTGTAATTTTTTTATATTGCAACTCAGTAAGTTGGAAGCCGATATCAGTGTCTTTGTGAACCGTGTTTTCTCCAGAATGTTGAATTTCAGATGCATGATATTGAAAGCAGTTTACAATTTGCATAATTAGTTTGAAGAGACAAATATATTGTTATGGTGTAAGAAACAAAATTAGTTGTTCAAGGTTAGACTTTGTTGTGAAGTTAAATAATAAAAAAGGAATTGGTTGGTCAGTTGGTCAGGATCTCAAGATCACCAAACATGTCTGACATGTACAAGAATTCGTGCAGGCCTGATGAGTGTGTGCATGTCTGAATATAAATTAACATAAATGCACAGCATTCAAATGAAACGAGCAATAAAAACTATGTACCAAAATGAAAATGTTAATTAGTAAATGGTGTCAGTTTCCATGTAAGTTAGTCCTGGGATAGACATACGTGCCAACCATTACGCTTTTGGCGTAATCATTAAGCTTTTTTTTTTCAATAAATTATGTCTTACGCTTAAATATATTTAGATTGTGCGTTTTTGGTATATGCCCCTCCCCCAAAAATTAATAATTTGTTTTCTCATTTTTTATTTTTTTTTACAAATGGATTAGGAAAAACCGAATCAGAGACGAATACATGAATTACACAATACAGTGTTCCATTTTAGGGCACCTTCACACCCCTTGCAGGCTGTGTGGAAAGGATTTTAATATTGGTTGTGGTAGTAAAACAAAGATATCTTTAATTAGCTCATTTTGCTAACTCCACTAAGGTAAAAAAAAATTTTTACAGCAGAACTAAATTGCGGACACAAATTTTATAAATACAGAGGCGTTATGTACCAAGTTCTTAATAGAAGACTCCGTGCAGTAGAAGACTACAATAGTCCTTTGTTCAAACGGACATTTCTTGATGACAGAATTGCAGAAAATATGCATGTGCAAGAACAATATCTAATATTGTTACGTTGTTTAGCAGAATATACTTCACGTAAAATTGCAGATGCCATGAAAATTGGGCGTTTAGTATTGCAATAGACAGAAGTAGTGATTATGATGAAAAGTTGTACCCAGTCTGTGCAAGAGACTTTGACAATGAAAAGAGCAAAGTTTAGAGTGCTCTTCTTTCATTACCAGAATTAACAGTAGAGTCCACAGGAGAAAACATTTTTTATTTGCTTGATAATGCTTCGAATAAACATAAGTTGGCAGAACTGAATGGGGTTTTCAGCTGAATGGAATTCATAAAGGAGTTGCATTCTATATTTTGAACAATGTCTCCATCATTGTTCATATCATATGATGCACCATGCTGCAGGAAAGGCTGTCGATAAATTAGAAGGAGAACTCCTGAAGTATCAAGTAGGTACTCTACTTGACAATGTACTTCATTCAGACAGTTGATTTTTCTCATCTTATTTCCCAGCTAAAAGACCCAATAACTGGAAGATATAAATTTCCTCTTCTTTGTCAGGTTATGAAAGGAATATTGGTTCTTTACCATTTTAATGCTGACTGTGAGAGATTGTTCAGTATTGTTAACAAAAATAAAACTGAATTCAGATCCAGGCTTTGTAAGCCAGTAATCAGTGCACTACTGGTCTGCAAAACATTCATATTCTCAGCTGGTACAAAGTGTTTTGAAATGCAGTATGAGAGTCTGTTGCTTTTTAAAGCTAAAAGTACTACTTATGAAAACTTGAAGCAGTAATTGATATTAAAAGACCAGAGGGGTAAATAAATAATTTTGTACATATGCTCATTAAAATTGTATGTTATATTTGCATGGATTACTCTTTTTGTCCACTTGTATAACACTTTTTCCTCATCAGGGGTTGGTATGTATGGATATATGAATAGAATATGGGATTTCTATAGAAAAATGATTTCAGTTTTAGGACACATGCATTATTTGAAGTTAGAATTTTGAAATCAGAGATGTGAACTCTAGTCAAGATGAATTTACGTATTAATACTCAAAATCACGAGTCAAACTAGTACATCAAGCCATTATATATACATATATCTGCTGATTCATATCTTATCAACATTTAACAAATGCAAAAGTTCAACATCTCTCAACATATGGCATGCATCAGCTATAAATAACCCATGCCTGATTTGTCAGTCAGTCTAGAACATAATGCAATGTAAACAACTTTATTTATACAGGTACCTATGTAAGATTGTTTATACAGGTACCTATGTAAGATTGCTTATACGGGTACCTATGTAAGATTGTTTATACAGGTACCTATGTAAGATTGTTTATACGGGTACCTATGTAAGATTGTTTATACAGGTACTTATGTAAGATTGTTTATACAGGTACCTATGTAAGATTGTTACTAAAATGGTTATATGTGCAGTTTCACATTTAACCCTCGATTTCATAATGGTGTTTGCATACATGGTCACACTTTTAAGTAACTGAGATGCCATTTTGATGTGGACAAAGATCCCTTCTCTTTATGATATCACACATCTTTGCAAGTTGGATCTCTGAGAAGTTTAGAGACGGATAATGTCAAAGTTTGTATGATTTTTCTTCGGAATATGACAATGCTATAGTTGCTGCAGTTCACCAGTATTTTCAAGATAGAAGCTTTAATAATACATTGTCAAGGGAAGATTCCAGCAGATTGTTCTTATAAGCATGTTATTACTTTTCATTAAATTTGAAATGATTGTGTCCCAGTTGTTTTCCATCAACTTTCACACTGCATGTGTATATAAAATAGGTAATGTTGAAACAACAGCTGATTGGTCCAAATCTAGTTGTTCCATTTTTGGGGGGCCAATCAGCAACCATCCTTTTTCATGGCATCCATGTTTAGCTACTAAGATTGAAGGTTGGACCTAAATGGATTATTTTGTACAAAAGTTGGTGGAATTGAAATTCTTCTTTCAGATGTAAATTACTGTCATTTTTCTCGTGAAAAGTAACTACAAGCTTATATAATATTCTTCTGGCATCTTTACTTGGGCAATACTAGGTATTAGTAAAGTTGCAGTCTTTACATTTCTAGTGATCTGGAGCAAGTGTTGTGTGCCTGACCAAACAAATATCAGAACATTTTAACATTCTCTTATCTCTCAACTTCTCCCAAATCTAACTCACAAAAGATGTTTGATGGCAGATTCAAAATGAAAATTATGACACCTAGATTAATGAAAGGTTTCACTGTAAATTCAAATACCACTAAGAAATCATGGGCTATACATGCAACTATTTCTCAGGTTAGAAAACGTGACTCTTGTTATATGCTTTTTTAAGGAGCCATGTATTAGAACAAATGATTTTCATGGTTTTGATCCATTTTAGTATCAAGCTTGCATCAGGTACCTGTGGTTCATTACTAAAAGCATAGGCAGTCTAGTAAAAAAATGTCTTGTGTATAACGAGGACTGGAACAAGAGTCTCCTGCAACTCATCAGTCCCAGAGATGAGTGCTTGGACATTTTCCCCATGCCTTGAAATAAGAATGTTTGTGTGTGTGTGTACGTATATATATATATATATATATATATATATATATATATATATATATATATATATATATACACACATACATACATTGTTGTTGTTGTTGTAAGGTTTAACACCATTTTTCCGCACACAATAGGCTATGCATGGCAGCCAGTATTAATGGTGGAGGAAGAACCACCGACCCCCGAGAAGCTACTGGCAAGCTTTCTCACATACCCACATTGGCTGAATCCTAGACTCGAACCCACGCAGACAGAGGTGAGATGGCAGTGATCCATAACAGAGAGCTCTTTAGACCACTCGCCCACTCGGGGCCCACATAAATACATACATACATACATACATACATACATACATACATGTCTAATCTTATTTATTGAAAGCACACTTTGTTGTACAAAACGTAGGGATATATATATATATATATATATATATATATATATATATATATATATATATATATATATATATATTGGATACATGTTTATTTTTATGTCCCAGCTACATGTGCAGCAGAATCATTTTGTTATGCTGTATAGTGTACATCTGTTTGTCTCTCTGTCCATAATTCCATCAAAGAAGCACCATGGTAACCAATCTGGGTTGATTGGGAATTGAACCCACACCATTATGGTCACAAGTCCATCCCTTAACAGTGGCAGAATCATCTTGATGTGATGTGTAATGTACATCCATTTGTCTCTGTGTCCACAATTCCATCAAGGATGCAGCATGGTAGCCAGTTTGGCTTGATCAGGAATGGAACCTACACAATTCTGGTCATAAGTCCTTTCCTTAACTGTGGAGTCATCATGCCTGCCAACATTAAAGAAATTATATTCCTCTTTAAAAATCAAATTATTTCAGATTAAATTGTGTGACCAGTCTACAATATTTAGGTCCATATGATTGAATTAACTAGAAAAGTGACATCTATTCAACAAACATTCTACCTCTGCAAGGGTTTCGTCTATATGAGTTACCTATGGTTCTAGATTGACTTTGATGCATTCTCATTTATTGTGTTGTAGCCTTGAATATGAATAATTTGTATTGCGTCTTGTTATCTGGAACATTTACTTCTACTTTCCAGCTCGACCAACATTTCTTGATCTCCGAGTTAATTCTGGAAGTAACTCGGCTAAACGTATGTTCAATGTGGCATGTGAAATATTTGAAATATTCTGTAATTCAAGTTATGCGAGCATATTTATAGATTTTGGGTTTTTTGTGTGTTTTTTTTCTTCAGGTCATGCGTAAGTCTGATGCTTTTTATGCACACATTTTGCATGATTTCAAGCAAGAACTGTAGAAGTGTATATGAATGCATGATGTAGATGACATTTCAAATATGGCTTGTGTTTCCTATTTTTGTCCTCTTTCACTCTTTCTTGTCCTGTTAAACAAAAATACCTGTAAAATTCTGAAATTATGCATGCTTTGAAACTGATCATCCTTTGAATAATTAGCCAGTCGTGCTAAACAGTATTTTAAATTGAGCCGTCTTGGAAGCAAGCTACCCTAATTATTTTACTCATTATTGTGTCCTTACAAATGTGTGTGTGTTTGTTTGTGGGGAGGGGTGCAAACAAAGTAAAGGAGAAATATTAAAATGTGGAGAAATATTAAAATATGTTTCTTGTAGAGGAAAACATAAATGTTAACTATTTAAGAATAAATACACACAAAATGCCTGTTATAATTGTGTGAATTTTATTTAGTCATTACAAAAATAACATCAGTAGTTTTTAACAGAAATCACATATCTGCATGGAACTAATACATGTATCTACATCTATGCCCTTAATTAGGTATGCCCTAAAAGTGAACCCACCCTGGTGGAAAGTCAAAATAAAAATTACTGCAAACAAGAGTTGTGACTGATGATAAACTATCATGGCTACCAGTAATTATCAAGAAAATTAATCTGGGAGAAACAGGAAGGAACATTTAATTTCATTAAATTTTTTATCAAAACGAGAACAAAATTTGGGAGAGGGCTGGTCTTTTGTTAGTAAAGTTATTGAAATATTAAAGAGATTTTACAAGTCTTGCATGTTGAATGAACACAATCATTTAATTATCATTTCAGGTGCAGATAATTTTATAAGACATTTTAGTTTTTGCATTGTCTAGAAATGTTCCCATTTTTTTGCATTTTACATCTTTATTTACTTTATTTTTAGCACTGAGGAAGGATTTAATTATTAGTGTCAGAAAGTGTCTGCCTGAATTTGGTTTTATTTTGTTTCATAATTAATAATGTTGCAAGAGTTGTAATAGACCATTCTTTCAAATATGTTGTCAGTTTCTTGTCAATGATTTGTTTCAGAATCATCAAATCAGTAGAAATAGATAAATCATCATCTTACGTTTTAAAACTTTTAAAAAATTAAAACTGAAGTATTTTGGAATGTATGTCTGTACTGCAGGCAAATTTTGATTTCATCTTTTTTTTAAAAATTCTCAGATTCATCAACTTTGTATTGTTACTACAAAATTAGGAAATTGATCAGTTATTGTTAGGGTTACATTTCAAAAAGGAGTGCCAGTACTATTCAATATATATTTACAATTAATTCAGTTTTAACAAGATACTAAAAATGTATATAACCCAAGGATCCATTACACTTGGGAATGACATGGAAATGTTTGACATGACAAAATTTGATATCAGAAATATGTTGTAAGGAAGATCTGTAGAGAAAAGAGGAGTGCCCACACAATCCAGTACACATTTTAAGCCAATTCAGTTTCAACAAAATAGTAAAGTTTGATGTCAAGCCCAACAATTCATTACACATAGTAATGATTTGAAATGTTTCACAGGAAGACAAAATTTGATTTGAGATATTGCATTGAAAATCTGTAGAGCAAAATATGTCTGGACACGTACCAAAATTACTCCATCTGTAGAAGAAAAAAATAAGTGGTCGTTTAGCAGGGCAGAAAAATGGTATGTACCAGAATTACTAGTTCTGAATAGAAGCTATACTTCTGTGTTAAACTTGCCATGTAATAATTGCAGTAGGTGTGAAGCTATACTTCTATGCCAAACTTGCCATGTAATAATTGCAGTAGGTGGGAAGCTATACTTCTATGCTAAACTTGCCATGTAATAAGTGCAGTAGGTGGGAAGCTATACTTCTATACTAAACTTGCCATGTAATAATTGCAGTAGGTGGGAAGCTATACTTTTATGCTAAACTTGCCGTGTAATAATTGCAGTAGGTGGGAAGCTATACTTTTATGTTAAACTTACCATGTAATAATTGCTGTAGATGGGAAGTTATACTTGTATGCTAAACTTACCATGTAATAATTGCAGTAGGTGGGAAGCTATACTTGTATGCTAAACTTACCATGTAATAATTGCAGTAGGTGGAAAGCTATACTTGTATGCTAAACTTACCATGTAATAATTGCATTAGGTGGGAAGCTATACTTGTATGCTAAACTTGCCATGTAATAATTGCAGTAGGTAGGAAGCTATACTTATGTGCTAAACTTGCCATGTAATAATTGCAGTAGGTGGGAAGTTATCCATGAGTCCATTGGGAGCCAAGATGATTCCTATGAAGCCTCTCCGTACTCTTCAGGAGGAGCAGGCGAGGCGTGAATCTAAACCTTTACTCCATCATGATACAGAGGAAGTAAGACCTTCCTTCCTTCATTCCTTCTTCCTCTTTCTCTCTCCCACTCTTTCAGATAGTTAATTTATTTCTATACTTGGAGGACTTTGATTATCATGAAAATTACAACAACACGCTTTTAAGAAAATGTCATCTATTATACGCTATGACTTTGTGGAGTTTGAAATAAATAAAGAAAATTTACCTTTTTATTCTCCATTCTGCTTCGGGGGTGGGGTTATTCTCATTTTCAATGGTATTGCTTAAAGGTCTTGTAAAGTCTACCTTCATTGATGTCAGTTTCATTCATGACTAGACATTCACCACATCAAAGCAGATATGTAAGACATGATATATGTTTTTAGCGTTGTTGGTACTCTGAAATAAATACAAGTCCATTGAGCATTGTTATCAATTGTACACTAATTCTCTTGATCAAAATCTTTTCACAAACTTGTGAAAGAGCAATGTTTCCCTTTACGCACATTTGTGCGTCAGGGACGCACAATGGAGAAAATTGATGCACACATTTTGTTACTGTGAATTTTTTTGACACAAAGGATTTTCGTAATATGATCATGATTTATTGAATACCCAATGCATTGGACGATGGATGGCATCATATATACTTAGCGTATAGGCATTGACTGGTTCCTCGCTCTGTTTGCTCCCTGCCTTGCGCTCCTCTATTCGTATAGCAAAGTGCAATGCAGGGAGCATATAAAACAATGCACCAGACTAGCATAGGCAATGTTATGACGGAGTAGCTTCCCCTAATCTCATGAGCTTCTCGCGATTTCCATCGAGTTCAGCAAGCTGTTCTAGATATTTAACATCAAGCCTCGTTGCACTAGAAAGTGATCGCCAGATTAAAACGTCATGCACTAAAAACATTAGCGAAGAAAGTGAAAGAAGCAGAACACAAAAGAGTAACTGTGGATCTAACTTTAATGAAAAGTGGAGAAAATTATTCCCTTGACTGGAATATTCATTATGATTACCGGTGTGACTTCTGATCGCGTGATTGCAAAGACTGCAAAAGTGAATAATCCTTTCGTGACAGGATTTTAGAATTTTTAAAAATAGGCCCTCGTTCGCCATAAGATATCTGGAGAACACATTATAACCTAAGACATTATTTCACAACATGGAAATCAGTAAACTTGCAGAGACAAATGTGTTGATTGGATTACAAAGTCAGCGGGTCTTTGCAGATTTTGTTGGTTTTTAACTTTTACTGCAATAAAACAAAGATCTTAAAGTTTAAGTGTAACTTATTTGAAAGAAGATGAATCAGTATCCTCCTTGATATTTGGATAAATGTGTTCTAGGACGAAGTACAATGAAACATGTGATAGTACACATTTGATGAAAGGCAGTAAATTAACTCCCATTTGGTTAAAAAGATTTATTTGGCTTTTTGTATTGGCTTATATGTAATGTGTTGGGCTATAATATTGTTGAGGAGACTGTTAAAAGTACGACTTTAAAAGAAAAATGAAGTAATAAAATTATTCTTTGAATGGACAGTGCATTTGTTTGTTAATTGTGCATGTTGGTGTATTTGTATGTTTAGAGAGCGAGAGAGAGAGAGTGTGTGTTGTGCAAGTTGCAATATCCTATTTCAAGCTGAAAAAGTACGAAGTCATATGAAAATTTGTCAGTACATTTTTGACCCCCACATTTTTTATTTGACCCCCAGTTTTGACACCTAGGTTTCTTTTGTACCCTCAATTTTACACCCCTGGGGGATACACTGGAAAAAGATGTTTTGTGGTAAAGATTTACATACGGTGATGGAGATGTCTGCTTAGGATGACGGATCATGAGGTTGCAGAATTTGGCAAGGTGTTTTGACCTCAAATCAAGAGGACTATTTAAAAAAAAATTGTTTTAAAATATGCCTTGTGTACTGTATTTATATGTAGCACAAGGATTTTTATTCTTACTTAATTGCCTGGATTATATTGTGGCAGTCTTCATCATCGTTGGTTATTACTGGATCCAGGGTTTTCCCTCATAGTCAACCTTAATTTTCCTCAGAAAATAAAATGTTCTTTAATTATCTGCATTGGAATATAGCTATATATGTTAGTATAACTCAGCCGATGCCACAAAAAATGACTTGTTTTCAGTCTTTGGGTGGATTCAGGTTGCTATGTGCTCAAGATTGGCGCTACTTGGGTCTAATTTGGGAACTTACTTTTAAAATCAACTTAAACGAATTTCACAATTCATTAAAAGTCCCACTGAACTTGATTCCATCCACTAAAATTCACCTTTCCTTTTACTTGATGAGATTTGTGTAATATTTTGGTTGTTTAGATTTTGGTCTTTTAGCTTTGGTGGATAATGCTTAAGCCAACTTTAATCCATTGACATTTTTACTCTTTCTGAATTACTTCTGATCACGTAGAGTATAATCCAGCTCAACATCATGCACGCAGTTTGTTATGAGTAATTTGTAGAACAAACATGATACGCCCTGATCTGCTGACCCATAATGCAATGACAGATCTGGGTGTATGCAGTTTGTTAGGAGTAATTTGTAGAACAAACATGATATGCCCTGATCTGCTGACCCATAATGCAATGACAGATCTGGGTTTATGCAGTTTGTTAGGAGTAATTTGTAGAACAAGCAAGATAGGCCCTGACCTGCTGACCCTTAATGCAGTAACCAATCTGCATATATACTGTTTGCAGTTCGACTAGACTTATAAGCAAGTACATAGAGTACTTGATACTGTTGTAAGCTTAGTCTTTGCTCAGATTGATGAGGTCCTACATCATGGGTCTATAATAAACTGTAGTAGTTTTGAGGAGACTTTGCATATCAGTCTTTGGTAAACTAGAGTGGTCTTGGTGAAACTTTACATATGGGTCTGTGATAAACCTGAGTGGCTAATAGAACTAACTGTGCATGTGGGTCTGTGATAAACTTGAGTGGTCTTGGTGAAACTTTACATATGGGTCTTTGATAAACTTGAGTGGTCTTGGTGAAACTTTACATATGGGTCTGTGATAAACTTGAGTGGTCTTGGTGTAGTGGCTAATAGAACTAAATGAACATGTGGGTTTGAGATAAACTTATAAACTTGAGTGGTCTTGGTAAAACTTTACATATGGTTCTGTGATAAACTTGAGTGGCTAATAGAACTAACTGTGCATGTGGGTCTGTGATAAACTTGAGTGGTCATGGTGAAACTTGACATATAGGTCTGTGATAAACTTTAGTGGTCTAACAGAACTCTGCATGTGGGGCTGCAATAGACTTGAGTGGCTAATAGAACTCGACATGTGGGTCTGTGATAAACTTGAGTGGTCTAATAGAACTATGCATGTAGGTCTGTGATAATCTGTAATAGTTTTGAGGAGACCTTACATATCACTCTATGATAAACGTGAGTGTTCTTGATGAAACTGGATGTGGGCCTGTGATAAACTTTAGTGGTCATTATGAAACTCTACATGTAGGTCTGTGATAAACCATAGGGGTATTGATGAGACCCTACATATGTTCTAAGGAGATGCTACATGTAGGTCTGTGATAAACCATAGGGGTATTGATGAGACCCTACATATGTTCTAAGGAGATGCTACATGTAGGTCTGTGATAAACCATAGGGGTATTGATGAGACCCTACATATGTTCTAAGGAGATGCTACATGTAGGTCTGTGATAAACCATAGGGGTATTGATGAGACCCTACATATGTTCTAAGGAGATGCTACATGTAGGTCTGTGATAAACCATAGGGGTATTGATGAGACCCTACATATGTTCTAAGGAGATGCTACATGTAGGTCTGTGATAAACTTTAGTGGTCTAACGGAACTCTGCATGTGGGGCTGCAATAGACTTGAGTGGCTAATAGAACTCGACATGTGGGTCTGTGATAAACTTGAGTGGTCTAATAGAACTATGCATGTAGGTCTGTGACAATCTGTAATAGTTTTGAGGAGACCTTACATATCACTCTATGATAAACGTGAGTGTTCTTGATGAAACTGGATGTGGGCCTGCGATAAACTTTAGTGGTCGTTATGAAACTCTAAATGTAGGTCTGTGATAAACCATAGGGGTATTGATGAGACCCTACATATGTTCTAAGGAGATGCTACATGTAGGTCTGTGATAAACCATAGGGGTATTGATGAGACCCTACATATGTTCTAAGGAGATGCTACATGTAGGTCTGTGATAAACCATAGGGGTATTGATGAGACCCTACATATGTTCTAAGGAGATGCTAAATGTAGGTCTGTGATAAACCATAGGGGTATTAATGAGACCCTACATATGTTCTAAGGAGATGCTACATGTAGGTCTGTGATAAACCATAGGGGTATTGATGAGACCCTACATGTGTTCTAAGGAGATGCTACATGTAGGTCTGTGATAAACCATAGGGGTTTTGATGAGACCCTACATATGTTCTAAGGAGATGCTACATGTAGGTCTGTGATAAACCATAGGGGTATTGATGAGACCCTACATGTGTTCTAAGGAGATGCTACATGTAGGTCTGTGATAAACCATAGGGGTATTGATGAGACCCTACGTATGTTCTAAGGAGATGCTACATACAGGTCTGTGATACACTATAGTGACATCATAGCTACTGGAAGAAGGCTACCACCTTATTCCAAAGAGTTGTCATTTGGACTGAATGGGTAAAGCCCATATTCTATATGGTGTTGTCATTCGGCCTGAATGTGTAAAGCCCATATTCCATATAGAGTTGTAACTCAGACTGAATGTGTAAAACCCATATTCCATATGGTGTTTACACTCAGACTGAATGTGTAAAGCCCATATTCTATATGATGTTTATACTCGGACTGAATGTATAAAGCCCATATTCTGTATGTTGTTGTCACCCAGACTATGTATAAAGCGTATATTCCATATTGTGTAGTCACTCGGTCTGTATGTATAAAGCCTTTATTCCATATGGTGTTGTCACTCAGACTGTGTATAAAGCCCACATTCCATGTGGTGTTGTAACTCAGACTGTATATGAAGCCCATATTCCATATGGTGTTGTCACTCAGACTGACTATGTATTAAGCCTATATTCCATATGGTGTTGTCACTCAGACTGTGTATAAAGCCCATATTCCATATGGTGTTGTAACTCAGACTGTATATGAAGCCCATATTCCATATGGTGTTGTCACTCAGACTGTATGTATTAAGCCTATATTCCATATGGTGTTGTCACTCAGACTGTGTATAAAGCCCATATTCCATATGGTGTTGTAACTCAGACTGTATATGAAGCCCATATTCCATATGGTGTTGTCACTCAGACTGTATGTATTAAGCCTATATTCCATTAAGCCTATATTCCATATGGTGTTGTCACTCAGACTGTATGTATTAAGCCTATATTCCATATGGTGTTGTCACTCAGACTGTATGTATTAAGCCTATATTCCATATGGTGTTGTCACTCAGACTGTATGTATAAAGCCTTTTGGCAGCAATTCTTATTTCCCATTATATTTTAGTGTTAAAAGATGACATCAGCTGTCCCCATAACTGATCTCTTAGATATGTCACACAAGAGGGCTTCACATCTTTGCCAAATCACATGTATCAGCTATTGATGATGGAAATGTTATTATCTTATAATTCTAGAAATATATTTACCATATACTGACTTCTAGGTGCAAACTGTCACTCTTTTATTTTAAACTGGGGTCTTCCTAAATTGCCTTTCTAATAAATTTTGTTTCATTCATCTTGTTTGATATTCTTTTTCTGTTGGGGGGAATATGGGAAATTTGTAAACTACATGAAAATTGTAATAGTATTAGAATGCCATGATTCATAGTATTTTGTTTTCTTGTGTATAACAAGTTTTTTTTTTACTGAATCCTTGTATTTGTTTCAGGAGGATGAGGACAGCCCAGTCAGACCAAACCCACCCATTAAGACGAACATCGAGTCAGACCCTCACAGTGTTTGCTCAGATGACTTTCAAGAATTTGAATCCTATCAGAGTCAGCAGTCACAAAAGCAGGAGGCCGATAAAGAAGATACTTCCATCCCACATTCTGGTACCAACGAAAGCCTTGCAGAAATTCAGACCAAAAACTACACACCTAGCATGGCATCCAGTGGCTATGGTTCACAGGCAGTCTCAACCTTGACCTTGTCCTCAGAGGATTCATTAAGTCTTCGTAGCAATGAGGATAACGTTGAGTCAGTGAAGGATAAAATGGCACGACGATCTCAGATGTTAGGGCAGACAAGTAGTGGAGAAAGTGATCTTGGTGAAGATGAAAGTCATGCTGCCCAGAAAGAGGATGAAAGCCACGCCACCCAAAAAGCGAATGAAAGCCATGCCACCCAAAAAAAGGATGTGAATCATGATGCCCAAAAAGAGGATGTAAATCATGATGCCCAAAAAGAGGATGAAGGTCATCATGCCCAACAAGAGGATGAAAGTCATACTGCCCAAAAAAGGGATGAAATTCATGCCACCCAAAAAGAGGAGGAAAGTCATGCTGCCCAAAAGAAGGATGAAACATCTTTCATAGTAGAAGCAGCTGAAGCTAAAATTGCCTTGTCACAGACTAGTAAGGTAGCAATGGAGGATAATATAAAGTCTTTCAAAGAAAATGAAACTGAAGCCAAAAGTAATGCATCACAGACAAAAAAAGAAGAATCAGAAGAGTATAAAATGTCTCCAGTAATAACTGTAACAACTGCTGAAGTCAAAAGTAATGCATCACAAACTAAAAAAGAAAAACCAGAAGAGCATAAAATGTCTCCAGTTATAACTGTAACGACTGCTGAAGTCAAAAGTAATGCATCACAAACTAAAGAGGCAGAGATCAAGAAATACAGTCACCCTGAACAAAGCCTGTTTGATGATGACATTGAAGAAGAAGAGACTGAGGCGACTGACAAGTTCCTTGACTTGCACATAAGTGAGGAGGACTTAAGAATCGATCCCTCCAATAAGGAAATGGGTGAGGACTTGGTACACATATCTTCAGCAATGGATGACTTGAAAAACAGAACCAAAGTTAGTGATAACTCAAACATCCACAAGGGTAGTAGTAATTCATACATACACAAAGGTAGTGACAATTCAAATATACATAAGGGAAGTGATAACTCAAAGAATCAATCAAAGGATGGCGTAGTCTCTGAAAAACAGAGAGAAAGTAAGTTGGATTCAATGCATGAAAAAAGTTTACAAAAAGTTTTAATTGATAAAAGTGCAACACAAAGTAACCAAAATAAAGATAATATGTCAGTTAGGACAATTCAGGATGACTCGTTAAGTAAGACAAATACTAGTGGCATTAGTGATAGTTCTTCAGGGTATTCGAGGAGTCTTCTCCATTCTGAAAGTTTTGATCCATACAGTGAAGAAGCCATGGAGGAATTGGAAAGGCTTGGAGAAGACGAAGGACCAGATAATTCTGAATTCTTATCTATGGATGATAGGAATGATAGTAACTTGAGTACAACAGGATCAACTCTATTGGAAAGGAGCTTGACCAAATCGGAAAGTTTAGAGGACAGGTTGCATATCAGACCAGAAAACCAAAGTACTCCAAAGAGTGCTGCTGGGTTTGGTTCCTCTGAAAAAAGACCCAGGCCAGTTTCATGTCTTGTGTTTTCCCCTGGGAATGAAGATTTTTCCAACAGTCTTCTTGAAGAAAAGAAAAAGAGGAATAGTTTTATCGGTAATTCAGATGAACATTTGTCAGGTGAGTTGTGTTTTCATTTCATGCCTTACTTGTTTACTTTTTTCTCTAAGTTGTTTTCTTGGTATGCCTTAATGATTTCTTTTTTACTCTCTGTAAGTTGTTTTCTTGGTATGCCTTAATCATTTCCTATTAACTCTCGGTGAGGTGTGTTTTCTTGGTATGTCTTAATCATTTCCTTTTTCTCTCAGGTGATTTTCATTTTTTTGGTATGCCTTTATCATTTTCATTTTACTGTCACTGAGTTGTATTTTCTGTGTTCGCCTTTTTACTGTCCAGTGAGTTTCATTTTCTGGGTTTGCCAATTATTTCCTCTTTGTTGTCAGTTAGACAAATATGGGTAACGTTGGTATAAGTTTTCTGCCAGAAGCAGTTATGACATTGTACAGGATTTTTGTTGTTGCAGGTCATGGAAATTGACAGGTGCCTCATTACACTGACAAACAAGACACCGTCTTCAAGAGAACTCTTGATTTTTTATAATGATTATTTACTATTTGAAAATGTGTTCAATGGAAGGAGTCGTATTGTTTTTAGCAATGGTGCATAATTAAGATATCAGATCATTTACACATAAGGTTATCGTTAATAAGGCCTGTTGTTTCCACTAAAGGGTCTTTTTTTTAATGAGTCCAGTTGTTTTCCAAAAAGAACCATGGTAAAGGAGGCTTATTTCTTTCACAGAAGGACCATTGTCAAGGAGACCAATTTGTTTACACTTTAGGACCATTATCAAGGAATCCTATTTGCTACCACACAAGCAAGATTGTATATTAAAAGTCATGGTTTGTAGACAACTATAAAATCCATGAATAATAAAGAACATGCAGTAAGCAGCTCACTATAAACAGATTTGCTTCACATCTAATAACACCTGTGTACGATCCTCTTCTTCATGTTTCAGAAGATTCTGCCAGCGTTTGCTCTTTTGGAAGTCGTGCTGACTTGGATCGCTTGCAGGAATCCCCTGTACCATCCTGGATCCAGGTCGGTGAGAGTGTACAGGTGATTCCTTCAAGAGGCGGCACCAAGATGACTGGAGTTGTACAGTATGTAGGAAGTGTCGAGTTTGCCAGTGGTCCATGGGTTGGTGTGGAACTAGATCTTCCAGAGGGTAGGGAATAAAGTCAATAAAAATAGCTCTTTCCCATTGAAAACTTGCGTATTAAGCGCTTTGCTTTTAAAAAATAAAATATTTAATATTTCTTTTTTATGACATATTTTTTATTTGCAAAAAATTACTTTTTTATAATTACTTGAATCACCTTTGTTGATTTTTCTAATTCATGCTTATATCAACTGTATGTAGTGTTGTTGTGGTTTTGATGCTCTGTGTGTGTGATTAGGATTTATAACGTAGCTTGAACAATTTTTCAGTCATATTGCTATGATGTCTGTAATGTGGCAGTTTATAGTGATGTCTAGCACTGGGGCATCATGCCACAGACACGTAGCATGATGTCCCACCCAGTCACATTATCCTGACACTAGGCCAACCAGTCCTAACACTAACCTCTTAATGCTGAATGCCAAGTGAGACAGCTGTTAGTACCATTTTTGTAAGTCTTTGGTATGACTTGGCCAGGGTTCGAACCCATGACCTCCCTCTTTCGAGATGGACACTCTAACCACTAGGCCACTGGAGCGGTGTGGGTTTGATGCTTTTCTTCAGCACTTGCTATTCTATAAATGCCAGCCTGTATATCTGTATTTCCCATTTTTGTCTTGCATGTGAATCATAAGCAAGTCATGGGTATCACTTTTTTCCAAGACTTTGTCATTGTAGATAAAGACATCATTATATAAGGTATTATATTTTGCTCAGTTTCTCTGACAATTATGAAAGTATAGTGATGAAACTTGACATGTGTTCATTGTGGGGGGTATTGCTAATCAATACTTTGTCATTGTAGATAAAGACATCATTATATAAGGTATTGCATTTAGCTCAGTTTCTCTGACAATTTTGGAAGTATAGTGATGAAACTTGACATGTGTTCATTGTGGAGGGTATTACTATTCAATCAAAGGAAGTGTTCTTTTCATGTTCCTGTGATTTTGTGTTAGGACACTTTTTAGCAAGATTGTACCAGGGTAAGTCAATGTAGATAAATTTGGATGGGATATTTGTACCTATATCTGGATGATGTGCTTACTATAGATTATTTAGGTCATTACAGAAATGAATTGGGATTGTTTACAAATTACTTGTTAGCATCATTTAAAAAAACAAACAAATTGAGGTATAAAAAAAGTTTAATTTTGCAGGAATATATATATATATATATATATATATATAAATGTGTGTGTGTGTGTGTATATATATATATATACATACATACATACAATACATACATACATATCTATATCCTGATCAGATATTCTTGTGCTTACAACAATTTTTCAATTCATAAATATTAATATTTTAATTTTATGCTGTTATTTTAGATAAGTGTAACTTTTTCTTACAGGCAAAAATGATGGTTCTGTTAAAGGAATACAGTATTTCAAGTGTCGGTCTAGGCACGGAATATTTGTTCGACATGATAAACTTATCTGGGATAAGCGACGTCGAAATTCTCGGAAAACTGCTGCTAACTTTATGAGTCGACGCAGTACTGGACAAACTTCAAGTCATGTTACAAGTCCACTCTCATCAAGTCAGAAAGCTACAGCCTCGAGTAGTGCAAAGAAGAAATGACAAAAGAATATAAAATAGTTTCATAAAAATACTTATATAATATATTGCCTGCATTGTTGAATATTTATTTAACAGAAATATTATTGTGAATTCCTTTACATTTTTGAATGATCATAAAAGTATTGTCAACAGCCAATAGACTGTTTTAGTGAAAATGTGTATAATTGTTAGGAATGAAATTGATAGATTGATTTAAAAAAAAACATTATATGGCATTTTTGTCGATAGACTGTTAACCATGTTAGTGTAAATATTGTGTTGAAATTATTACTACTTGCATATGCTTTAATAAGGATATGGTTACCAACTTTAGTGAAGACGTGATCAGCACTATATATTGTTAGTTTACATTAGATATTGGCAAGTAGGGACTGAAGCAGCTCCATATTCAGCGTGCAATTTTCACATACTTACAATCATGCATTCCTGGTTTTTTTTAGGGTTAAATTAATGTCAAAACATGAATCTTACATGTGTTTTATTCGTTGTGATCATGTTGAGAGAAAGAGACTGCATTTTCAAATAAAGTGTACACTACATAACCCGAAGAAGCATGCAGTTTTCTCCAGCTTAAGCCGTTTAGCAAAGTAATATTCAAATGCGCACTTGTAAATATCGACATTGTTTTGTAAAAGTTGCACAAACCTATCTTATTTGAAAGTTCACAACGCTATCAAGATACATGATTTTATCACTCAGGCTATTTGGCAAACTTCTTATAGATCCAGATTACAAAGGGCTCAGATAGCTCTCTTTATGGGGAGTTGCAGAATATCGAACGTTTTAATTCTATATTCTTGTGTCTGTGGTGATGACTGATGGTCTGATAATGCTATTACAATAATGGTCTGATACAAATGCTGTTACAATGATGGTCTGATACAAATGCTAATACAAGGATGGTCTGTTACAAATGCTAATACAATGATGGTCTGATACAAATGCTATTACAATGATGGTCCAATACAAATGCTAATACAATGATGGTCTGATACAAATGCTAATACAAGGACAGATTGTCTGATACAAATGCTAATACAATGATGGTCCAATACAAATGCTAATACAAGGATGGTCTGATACAAATGCTATTACAATGATGGTCCTATACAAATGCTAATGCAGTGGTTATCCAATACAAATACTAATACAATGATGGTCTGATACAAATGTTAATACAATGGTGGTCTGATACAAATGCTAATACAAGGACAGATTGATGAAAATGCTAATACAAGGATGGTCTGATACAAATGCTAATACAAGGATGGTCTGATACAAATGCTATTACAATGATGATCTGATACAAATGCTATTACAATGATGGTCCAATACAAATGTTAATCCAATGGTGGTCGAATACAAATGCTTATACAAGGATGGTCTGATACAAATGCTAATGCATGGACTGATGGTCTGATACAAAAGTTCTAAGGGCTGTTTCATTTAGATATACATAGTACCCAGGGAAGGCAGTGTTTTAAACATGTTTGCCATTTATAATCAAAATGATACAAAATTCAGAAATGCATCTGCGGGAGACTATTCCAGATTGAAAGTGCCTTGTCTGGGTCCCAAGAATGTTTTACTACATTTGCCCTTAGACAATGACTAGTGGTCTGATACAGGTACTAACACAATGACTGGTGGTCTGAAACAAAAGCTAATACAGTGACTGATGGTCTGATAC
Source organism: Sinohyriopsis cumingii (assembly GCA_028554795.2). NCBI lineage: Eukaryota > Metazoa > Mollusca > Bivalvia > Unionida > Unionidae > Sinohyriopsis > Sinohyriopsis cumingii. Next base: position 109,309,153 of record CM068835.1, read on the forward strand.
AAATGCTAATACAATGACTGATGGTCTGATATAAATGCTAATACAGTGACAGGTGGTCTGATACAGATGCTAACACAAAAAGTGGTGGTCTGATACAAATGCTAATGCAATGGCCAATGGTCTGATATGGATGCTAATGCAATGGCTATGGTCTGATACAAATGCTAACACAATGACCGATGGTCTGATACAAATGCTAATGCAATGGCCTATGATTTGATACAAATGCTAATACATTGGTCGATGGTCTGATGCAAACGTTAACTCAACGGCCAATGGCTAATACAGTGTAAATAGTGGCCCTTTGGAAACAGCTACTTTTAAGATAATGACAATAGGAGTCCTTGATGACACTGGCTCACAGCATTGGTACCAGTAATGGGAAAAATAGTTCAGTCAGTAAAGCACAGAAGAATGTACCAGATATGGAAATAACCAGTCTACTTAATTTCACTGATAGAAAGAAGAGCTTTCAAATGAAAAACAAAATTAAAAACTTTGCAACAATTCAAAGAAAAGGACCCTTGATGGAGTTACTGTTTAATTTGGTTATTTTGTTTAACTTTTATCAGTAAAACTGTTTATATTGAATAAGACAAATGATAATCATAAAATAATGTATCTATGAGAAGTACTCTTTGTATAGGAATTATAACATTAGTTTAAATGTTAAATGCTCCAATTTGTATGGATGTTATAGCAAGAAGTAAGCAAATAGTACTGTGATGGAATAATAATTGGGGTACGCTGATAGTGAGAAGGATCCAGAAAGTTGACACAGAGGGTCTGGATGGCCCCTTGGAAACATTGCATATAATGGATGAGAATATTGCATTCACATGATGGGAACATTGCATAAATAGTGGGAACATTGCATTCACATGATGGGAACATTGCATAATAGTGGGAACATTGCATTCACATGATGGGAACTTTGCATAATTAGTGGGAACATCACATTCACATGATGGGAACTTTGCATAAATAGTGGGAACATTGCATTCACATGATGGGAACATTGCATAAATAGTGTGAACATTGTATGCACATGGTGGGAACATTGCATTCACATGATGGGAACTTTGCATAATTAGTGGGAACATTGCATTCACATGATGGGAACATTGCATAAATAGTGGGAACATTGCATTCACATGATGGGAACTTTGCATATTTAGTGGGAACATTGCATTCACATGATGGGAACATTTGCATAAATAGTGGGAACATTGCATTCACATGATGGGAACATTGCATAAATAGTGGGAACATTGCATACACTGGATGAGAACATTGCTTGGTGGGAACAGTGCATACATAGGATGGGAACATTGCTTGGTGGAAACATTGCATACATAGGACTGGAACATGGCTTGATGGGTACATTGCATACATAGGATGGTAACATTGTATACATAGTGGGAACATTGCTTGATGGGAACATTGCATACATTGGATGGGAATGTTGCATACACAGGGTGGGAACATTGCATACACAGGGTGGGAACATTGCATACACAGAATAGGAGCATTACTTGGTGGGAACATTGCATATATGTAATGGGAACATTGAATACACATGGTGGAAACATTGCATAAATGAGATGGGGTCTTTTCATAGATGCTGGAAACATTGCTTACATGTGATGGAAACATTTTGTACATTTGATTTAAACATTGCATATGCTTGATGGGAACATTGCATAAATGAGATGGGATCAATTCATACACAATGGAAACATTGCTTACATTTGATGTAAACATTGCATATACTTGATGGGAACATTGTCTACATGTGAGGGGAGCATTACATTCGCCTGATTTGAAACATAGTTTTTTGACATTGTTACTCTGTGCATATTGTTACAAGTTCTAGCCTCTGATATTTCCCAATTGTTGTCTCAAATACACACTGTTGGCATTACATTAATATATAATTCTTTTGGAAAAAGGTTGGATGATTTCAGACTTTATACCTAAATGCGTAAAATAGATGCATTATAATTCAGGTGCATTCTTCTTTGTCAGAGATGTTATACTACATTTTAGCAGTTCGCTATTAACTTGCAATACTACATTTTAGCAGGTCTATATTATCTTGTATATAGCATACACCAAACTGCAAATCATATTGACTCCTATGCTATCGCATGTATGTCATAGTCAATATTGTTTATTCTATAAGTGATTTCAGTTGAGCATTGAAGCCTGGAGCTGGCACAGTTAATCAGATCATCTGTTGATTGATTGATATATTATTACAATTGATTATTGATACAGAAGTTATTTATTCAGTCTTAAAGGTAGACATTTTACCTCTTTCAAAATTATCATTTTAGATTGAATTGAGAATTACATTTCCATGGGAAAATTGATGTGACAAAAGTAACCAATAACTATGATTTTTTGTATGCTCTTGACTAATGTGAGTAGGAGATTCTGTTCAGCTCTGACCTGGTGCTTACATGCTGTAAACTTCTGTTTCACCATCTGTCACAGACGAAATGTCATAGTTAAGGTGAATGCTTCCAGTAGAATTTGACACAGTGTCTAATGAACATAAAAATCATTAAAACAAAGTGTACTAGTTTGGTCCATTTCACAAAACAACATGAGTGAAGCTTGCATGTGATTGAGAATTTTCTGTTTGGTTGTACCATACACATGTAATTGAGAATTTTCTATTTGGTTGTACCATACACATGTGATTGAGAATTTTCTTTTTGGTTGTACCATACACATGTGATTGAGAATTTTCTATTTGGTTGTACTATACACATGTGATTAAAATTTTCTATTTGGTTGTACTATACACATGTGATTGAGAATTTTCTATTTGGTGGTACTATACACATGTGATTGAGAATTTTCTATTTGGTTGTACCATACACATGTGATTGAGAATTTTCTTTTTGGTTGTACCATACACATGTGATTGAGAATTTTCTATTTGGTTGTACCGTACACAAAGAGTAGCTGGATACTTATCATTCTTGTCTTTATTACCATTCAGTAATGATGATAAAGTTAATAATCACCGTCAAGAATTGATACAAAATATTTTACCTTGATTTTATCAGAATCCAAAAAGGATCATTTGGGGCAATATTAGGTGGTGTTATGCAATATGTGGATCAACAAATTTAACTAATTCCTTGCTACTTGGAAGACTTTCTGCATTTTCCAAAGATGAGTAAAAATTGATTTTGTATCGATCTGATAGGATGATAATTATTATAAATTCTGGGTCCAACTAACCAGTTCTTATGAAGACCTTGATTTTGACAGTACATTATGTGAGGACAGGTCTAGATGCCTGCTGCAGAAGGCTGTATAATAGACATGGATAAATCTAGCCATAGAAAATTCATCCGATTTGCACACTTGGAAAGCGGTGATGCGTGAGAACTGCCACAAATTCAAACTCGAGCTGTTGTATAAACTATACAGTACCTTGTACAGCTGTTGTATAGACCTACAGTACTTTGTACAGCTGTTGTATAGACTATACAGTATCTTGTACAGCTGTTGTATAGACTATAGAATACCTTGTACAGCTGTTGTATAGACTGTATAGTACCTTGTACAGCTGTTGTATAGACTATAAAGCATACCTTGTACAGCTGTTTTGACTTTATGGTACCTATGTATAGACTTACTGTACCTTGTACAGCTGTTGTATAGACTATACAGTACCTTGTACAGCTGTTGTATAGACTATACAATACTTTGTACAGCTGTTGCATAGACTTAAAGTACATTGTACAGCTGTTGTATAGACTTACATGACCTTGTACAGCTGTTGTATAGATTTACAGTACCTTGTATAACTTGTACATTTCAGTTTCCATCAACATCTAAAGTTCTGTCAATTTAGGTTTACATTACTGATGATGGTATTGGCAGAGCAGTATATTCCCACCTGTAACAATATTTATATTTGCTGAATTTTGTATGATTCCAATATTAAAAATGTAGTGTTATTGACAAATATTTATTAGACTTGTTGTGCTTGATCATGATCTATTACCATATGGTTAATGCTGGTTATGATCTATTACCATATAGTTAGTGCTGGTTATGGTTTATTGCCATATGATTAGTGCTGGATATGAAATATTGTCATATGTTTAGTATTGGTTATGATGTATTTGCTGTATGGTTAATGCTGGTTATGATATATTGCCATACGGTTAGCATGGGTTATGTATTAGTATGGTTAGTATTGGTTATGATGTATTACCATATGGTTAGTATTGATTATGATGTAATGCCATATGGTTTGCATTGGTTGTGATTTATTGCAGATATGCCAACCATTATGATCTTGTTGTAGGTCTTTTTGGAAATGATATACAGACTTATAGAATACAAAATTACATAAATATAATTGTGTGTGGTAAAATCAGGATACTGGCTTGTCTGTGTTTGATTTGGATCCAGTTTCTTATTAGATTAAGTGCAGTTTGTCAGGGAACCAGACTAACTTCACAGGAGTACCTCAGGTGCTTTAAAATACAAATATTTTGCAATGCAAATCTTTGGCATGATCAAGCTGTTGCTTATTAGAATTTTCAAAAAATGGCATCCAAAAAGCAATACATTTTCATGACAAAGGAGAGAGTAAGCCTTTGATGGTACTGGTGAATAAAAAGGAATATTCAGATTCTTGAGGGAAAAAGAAGGAACGGCAAATATTTTTCTCATTGGACATCATGAGCAGATTTAAATATTTCTCATGGTGGGATGATAGCAGTCAGCAAGTGAAATTTAAATTTTGTTAAGGATTATGTTGAGAGAAAGCAAGAAGCCATTGAACACCATAGGGTTTGGTAGTACAGTTACAATAGGAAATAAAGGTCCTTGACTACTGTAGAAACTGTTTAGTTAAACACAATGTTTACCATCACTGCATCAATTTTTTATCATAATTCTAGACTCTTAAATGCTTGTTTTCCAGCTTGATAATAGCAGTACATGGTATTTTGTTACACCTTGCTGAAAACTGGTCCAACTTATAGATACAAAAATACTGCCTTACTGAGGTCTTGCTTGCATTGGCAGTTCTGCACAGGATTGCAAATTTCCACTCAAATTGACAACTTGTCCAATTTACAGGAAAAAAGTCAACTGCCTTGCTATGGAGGTCTTGTTAGGGTTGGCAGGTCTGTGCATTGCCATATGGTTAGCATTGATTATCATGTATTGCCATATGGTTAGCATGGGTTATAGTGTATTGTCATATGGTTGGCATTAGTTATCACATATTGCCATATGGTTAGCATGGGTTATGATGTATTTCCATATGGTTAGCATTGGTTATGGTGTATTGCTATATGGTTAACATTGGTTATGGTGTATTGCCATATGGTTAATGTAGGTTAACATGCATTACCATATGGTTAGCATGGGTTATAATGTATTGCAGTATGGGTTATGGTGTATTGTCATATGGTTAGAATCAGTTTTGATGTATTGTCATATGGTTAGCATGGGTTATGTCATATGATTAGTAATAGTTATGATATATTGCCATATGGTTATTATTGATTATGATGTCATATGATTAGTAATGGTTATGATATATTGCCATATGGTTATTATTGATTATGATGTCATATGATTAGTAATGGTTATGATATATTGCCTAATGGTTATTATTGATTATGATGTCATATGATTAGTAATGGTTATGATATATTGCCATATGGTTATTATTGATTATGATGTCATATGATTAGTAATGGTTATGATATATTGCCATATGGTTATTATTGATTATGATGTCATATGATTAGTAATGGTTATTATTGATTATGACATATTAAACACTGCCATTAGTATAAATAGGATTCATCATTGTTCTTTTGGACATTTTTAGAGTCTATTTCGTTTCAAGACATTCCTGTTTGATCATTTTGATAGTTTATTTATTTATTTTAGAATATTTTGCTTTCACACATGATACTACCATACTTTATGTTCTAAAGCATATACAAGTTAGATTCATAAAATGTGCTTGGAGGTGGCCTTGATACACTTGCTAAGAAGTTTGACACACATTAATGTAGATTGTCTGGGAGAGGAGGTCGATTGGTGAACAGTCCATTGTACCATAGCATCAGTCAGTAGATGGAGACATATTATCTACCTTGCTTACTTGATCAGTCACAGTTCATGTAGGAAGACGCAGTCTGCCATTCCAGGTCAAACAGCTGGACTGGTTTACCAAAATTGGCACTTAAGAAATGGCAAATTAAGATAAAGGTCCAGTCTTGTTGCAAACTTTAGCCATCACTGACTTATACCTATCTTTTTTCTCCAAAACTGTACAGGTACTTCTGTTTTAATATCTGTTGTATAGTTTTACGGAAAGCTTTTCATTCATGTTAAGACATCACTATCAATTCCAAGCTAAGTACTGAGGGGTTATTTTGCGACTGGAAATCGTATGCTGACATACATTGATACCGTAAATAAAATAATATTGTTTAAAAAGAACAAGAGTTCGATGTAATGATAGGACATGCCTTTTTTAAATGAATTGATGCTGCAGACTTGCTGTGCCATGCATGTTTGTTTTGAGAAGCACTAAACAAAAGTTCTCATCTTTCAGTGTTATGCCACAAAGTTTTAGAGCTTAACGTAGGATTTTAGAAGAATGTGAGCCATATTTGTTACAGTAAAATCAGCATGTTTCTAAATATTCAGTTGCGGTGCCAGTCATGTTTATGGGTTCGAGTCTCTGATTCAGCCAATGTGAGTATGTGAGAAAGCTTGCCAGTAGCTTCTCGTGGGTCGGTGGTCCTTTCTGGGATTTTTCCGGGATCTTCTTCCACCATTAATACTGGCCGCCATGTATAGCCTATCGTGTGCTGAAAAATGGCATTAAACCCTACAACAACAACAACAACAAGTCATGTTTATTGGCAAATACATTTTGTAGAAAATTAGGTTCTTAACATGGATGTACAAACTTCTTCACACAAGTTACAGCGGCAAAAGTACTTAATTTTTCAAAGAGATTTATAGCACTCAGAACTAAAATCTACAATGCTGCTTTAATTCAAATACAGTTTAAAAATATGGAAAACATTGATGCAGTATTTGTGTACAGTTTTTTGTCAATATAACGTGGCAGTCTGGATCCGTAGACACCGATTGCATTCTGTACCGAACAGCGTCACAGATAAAATGATCAAATATTATATAATAAAACGTACTCGTGTGTTGGGATGTGGGGAAACAAAATTACAGTCAAATGTATATTAATGTTGTTACTGTATGTAAATTAGGTACGTCTTTTTCACTGAATGATATTTATACATTTAACGTTGTCCAATTATAATATTTTACAAAGAAATAAAGATATAATACTGTGCTTAAGGTTTTGTTCTTTCGACCCATGTTGTGGTACATTTGCTGGATCAGATCATGCGAGTAACAGAAAATGATGATGTAAATTTACTTGCCGATTAACTACAACTGCATTTTCATCAAGTTTAAAGTAATTTTAGTTGATGACAAAAATGTCACTTGCACATACACATACACGCACACACATGCACACACACAAACACAAAAAGGATAAAATTCAGGTTGCACTTGAGGCCATTGCATGCTGAGAGCTGACAGTCATATATTTACCACTGATACAGACATCTTTCAATTAAATATTTGAACATGTATCTATAAAAAGTGCTTTGAGTAATGCCATGTCGTTTTTTTGTCAATTAAAAATTCAAAGTTCAAAACACCATTTACATATGATGACTAGCTGCTCAGTGACATCACACCATGAACAACATGCAATTATAAAAATATAACAAACTTGTTTCTGTATAGAATTTACCCCCACGGGTGCTCGTTTCATCATGTATAACAACCGTATCATACTATGAAAAAGGGCGTAAAAGCCCCAAGACAATAACAACAACAATAAGTAAAGCTAAGGGTATTGCTTAGTTGATAGTGGGTGTGGGATATGGGTGAGCTGTTTTACTGTAACGTGGAGTCCACCAAATATACAAGCATGGTTTAAATATTACAGAAATAAACTCTACTCTCTTCATGGAAGAATGTGGACATAAGCCAATCTCCCAACTGACAGAACTTCATCCAGCCACAACATATTTACGCAGTGAATGTGTGATGCAATTCGGACTCCAAATGAAATTTGTTTGTTTTCTGTAGTCAAATCAAATAATGTGAATTATTAGTCATAAATGCATTACAGTTAATATGGGAAGTTCTGCATCCAGCAATGCTCCTTTGACTTGAATATTGCAACAATGTAATATTTGGTTGTGAAAGTGACACTTTAGAGTAAACATGGATAGTAAACTCTAACCAGTACTTTATTAAACAATGTGATATCACTCACATTGGACATTCTGTGTTGAAAAATGATTTTGTCTGTGTAAAATGTTTATTTTGAAGGACACTTATTCGTTGATTTATAATTTGTAAAAGAAAAGTATAATCTTTTAAACAGTAACACTTGTTCAGTTTCGTTTGGGACTATTTTTTATGCAAAACATATGAAAGGTACAGTGCCTCAGTCAGAATGAAATTTTTTTAAAATTTTCTTTCTCAAAAAATGTTGCACTGAAATTAAAACTGATAAAAAGAATCTCAAATGGGTAATGATTTAATATTTAGAAAAGTTTTTGAATAATGTCCAGCAAAAGCTTGACATTATTCAACTTGTTTCATAACTTTCATATTAGATCGTTACCCGTTTGAGATACTCTATATCACACTGTCTTATAATGGGAGTATGGTAATGGATCACACTGTCTTATAATGGGAGTATGGTAATGGATCACACTGTGTTATAATGGGAGTATGGTAATGGATCACACTGTGTTATAATGGGAGTATGATAATTGACCACACGGTCTTATAATCTGAGTATGGTAATGGATCACACTGTCCTATAATGTGAGTATGGTAATGGATCACATTATCTTATAATGCAAATATAGTCCTGGATCGCACTGTCTTATAATGTGTGTATGGTAATGGATCACATTGTCTTATAATGCAAGTATGGTCATTTGTCATACTTTCTTATAATGCAAGTATGGTCATTGATCACTGTCTTGTAATGGGAGTATGGTCATGGATCACACTGTCTTGTAATGGGAGTATAGTCATGGATCACACTGTCTTGTACTGGGAGTATAGTCATGGATCACGCTGTCTTGTACTGGGAGTATAGTCATGGATCACGCTGTCTTGTACTGGGAGTATAGTAATGGATCACACTGTCTTGTACTGGGAGTATAGTCATGGATCACGCTGTCTTGTACTGGGAGTATAGTCATGGATCATGCTGTCTTGTACTGGGAGTATAGTCATGGATCACGCTGTCTTGTACTGGGAGTATAGTCATGGATCACGCTGTTTTGTACTGGGAGTATAGTCATGGATCACGCTGTTTTGTACTGGGAGTATAGTCATGGATCACGCTGTCTTGTACTGGGAGTATAGTCATGGATCACGCTGTCTTGTAATGGGAGTATGGTCATGGATCACGCTGTCTTGTACTGGGAGTATAGTCATGGATCACGCTGTCTTGTACTGGGAGTATAGTCATGGATCACGCTGTCTTGTAATGGGAGTATGGTCATGGATCACTGTCTTGTAATGGGAGTATAGTCATGGATCACGCTGTCTACCAATGTAATGGGAGTATAGTCATGGATCACACTGTCTTGTAATGGGAGTATGGTCATGGATCACTATCTTGTAATGGGAGTATAGTCATGGATCACACTGTCTACCAATGTAATGGGAGTATAGTCATGGGTCACACTTTCTTATAATGCAAGTATGGTCATGGATCACTGTCTTATAATGCAAGTATGGTCATGGATCACTGTCTTATAATGCAAGTATGGTCATGGATCACACTGTCTTGTACTGGGAGTATAGTCATGGATCACATTGTCTTGTACTGGGAGTATAGTCATGGATCACGCTGTCTTGTACTGGGAGTATAGTAATGGATCACACTGTCTTGTACTGGGAGTATAGTCATGGATCACGCTGTCTTGTACTGGGAGTATAGTCATGGATCATGCTGTCTTGTACTGGGAGTATAGTCATGGATCACGCTGTCTTGTACTGGGAGTATAGTCATGGATCACGCTGTTTTGTACTGGGAGTATAGTCATGGATCACGCTGTCTTGTACTGGGAGTATAGTCATGGATCACGCTGTCTTGTAATGGGAGTATGGTCATGGATCACGCTGTCTTGTACTGGGAGTATAGTCATGGATCACGCTGTCTTGTACTGGGAGTATAGTCATGGATCACGCTGTCTTGTAATGGGAGTATGGTCATGGATCACTGTCTTGTAATGGGAGTATAGTCATGGATCACGCTGTCTACCAATGTAATGGGAGTATAGTCATGGATCACACTGTCTTGTAATGGGAGTATGGTCATGGATCACTATCTTGTAATGGGAGTATAGTCATGGATCACACTGTCTACCAATGTAATGGGAGTATAGTCATGGGTCACACTTTCTTATAATGCAAGTATGGTCATGGATCACTGTCTTATAATGCAAGTATGGTCATGGATCACTGTCTTATAATGCAAGTATGGTCATGGATCACTGTCTTATAATGCAAGTATGGTCATGGATCACGCTGTTACAATGCAAGTATGGTTATTGCTCACATTAACCTGTCAAATTTTGTACTATCCTAGCCATATAATCTATGTTACTCTATGTTAGTTCTTGACTCATGTGAGCCAATTATAACATGCTTTCACATTAGATGATCTATCAACGTACAATGAGGAGACTCACCCATGTTGGAACATCCTTTAGTACAAGGCACACTAAATTCTTATGCCTGTCACTTTAATGTCTCCCATTAATAGTGTAAACATTGTGGCTTTTATGGACGTTGTTATTATGAGGGAACCATTATCATATAATGTTCAGCAATGCATTGCATTGTAGGCAATTGCTTAACTGCAAAATCATGAACTATAATGTCTATCACTGTAGGATTTGGATGAATAGTGTAGACATTGTTGATTTGATGAAAATTTATATAATGATGGAATACTTTATGATTGCCATAATTTTAAATAATGTATGGCATTGTAACCAATCTGTAAAATTCAAAATCATTAATTAGAAAATTAATTTTACATTAAAATCTCTTAAATATGATCACTTTTGAATTGTTAGATTATTTACCTTTTTTAAAATATGGACTGATGACCCAAAATATGCCATAATTACTTAGCTAATGGTCCAATCTGCCAAAAATGTGCTATCTTTACTTAGTTAATGGATTGATGACCCAATATGTGATATAATTACTTAGTTACCTAATAGTCTGATCTTCCAAATTTTGCTGTATTTAATTAGCTAATGGTCCACTGACCAAAAATATACTATCTTTTCACAGCTAATGGTCCATTGACCAAAAATACACCATCTTTTCACAGCTAATGGTCCAGATGACCAAAAATCACTAAAAAAGTTATTTCATATGAATTTTCTTATATGAGCAATTTTTTAAAAATTATTTAATACAAGGCAGAGTTTGCAACCCTCAGTTTATATCCAGTCTCCCCAGAATTAATAGTGCTGTAAAATAAAATGGTAATACAATGGTCATATCAATTAGAAGCTGTACAGTTGAGCTCCAGTTAAAATTGGTTTAATCCGGTTAATATTGATTTAATCCAGATGGAATTGATTTAATCCAGATAGAATTGGTTTAATCCAGTTAATACTGATTTAATCCAGTTAATATTGATTTAATCCAGATAGAATTGGTTTAATCCAGATAGTTGATTTAACAAAGCTGACATTATTAAGATAAGTGGTCTGCCATTAGAAATGATCACACGATAAACAAAACTGATTTTTGCCTCAAAATTTGGATTAAAAGAGATAAATTGTTTCCAAAATACTTGTCTTTCAAGTAAATTTTTTCCTGTATTTGTTTGCCCAGAATTGGATTTGTATCTGTCACTTACTGTGAACAAATATTTGTGGAATACCAGTTTTTGTGGATTTCCTTAAAATTCCAATTTTTGTGGATTTTCTGAGAATACAAGTTTTCATTCATTTCCTTGGATACAAGTTTTCTTGGGTTTCCATGGGATACTAATTCTGATGGATTTCAGATTCTTTTGGATTTTCATGGGAAACCAAAAATGTAAAGACCTGGTGAACAACGAATCTTCTGTGAAAACAATAAAACCCTATCCTTACTGCACAAAAACCATTATCTATGACAACGTCTTCACCAAACCATGGAAATTAATGTACGTGAACATGCATGAATTCTTATTACACTTACAAAATGGTACAGGCATTTATATGGTAAGTTGGAAAATGTTGAGTGTGGTACCATTTACATATTTACCATATATACTCACTTCTAAGTTGAGTTTTACTGCAAAATGGACAGACTCAGATATGCCATCACATCTTGCACCAGCATATCTCGGTCTATTCAGTTGTTAGAAGTACTTTGGAAAATAACAACATGGACCATGATCTGCTAGTGCCTTATATGATGGAAGATCTGGGTCAGTTATATTTGTAGTGGGTCCATATTATTAACGAACATGTCCAGTACCTTAATCTCTTTTAAAAATTTTTTATATGTTTTTGAATACTTGATAAATGATTATACCTCTGTGTACATATCTCAAACAGTTGTCATCATGTGACATGTATATGTGTAGAATTTTTTTTATCATATCTATAGCTATTATTATTGTTTTCACATGTATGATTTGTTAGAATTTGCATTATTTTTCTGTCATTTGATTCGTCAGAATTTTGTGAATTAAGCACCATGAGTGGCTAATTAGAGTGCAATAATTAAGACACCATAGGTGATTAATTAGTGTGCAATTCTCAGATCATTCCATGTACATATGGTAAATATGTGTTATCATTAAGTGCAGATATCATTATCTTCATGAAAGACATATTTTCTGATAAGCTAACTGATATCTTACTGTGATGTAAACACATTCTCATATCTGGACCAACATCAGTCTTATGATGTAGAAATCACATGAAATATTGTATAACTATGCTTGTATGCAGAATAACCTTTAAATTATATTATGATTGTGTGTCATCCATTTAAATAATACATACTAATCATTATTATTAACATTGCTTAGGTTATTGATAATAATGTTGGATATAACTATTGTTCATACAGTTGACCCTCCAAGGAATCACTGTAATTATGTACATGTTTAAGCTCCTACTTGTAAAGCAACAGCTCGGTGTACAATTTATGTGTTGCTGTAATCACAGTGTATTTGTGGAAACTTTATATTTTATTTTTCATTCTTAGAGCATTAAAAAATAGAAAGAGCTGATATTTAGGGCTCTATTTTTGTTTGGGATAATTTACATAGTACAATTTTAATGCTCTCGATTTGGAAGCTAATTCACCTTAAAATAACATTTCTCCTAATTTTTCCTCCCAAGTAAGTGGGTACAATTGTCATAAAACTAGTTGCATTATAATGCATATGAACCTGTAATCACCTTCAGTAACCTAGTGAATACAAGCAAACTATGTTTTTCTGATGCAGCCTGACTTAGTACTGAAATTTGTAACCAGTTGTAATATCTCCTTACCAGAGAGATGTCCTTCTAGATCACCAGGGAGACTCCCTGCCAGATCACTCCCTTATTTAGAGTCCACAAATTCTCATGGTGGGTGAGGAAGAACTGAAAATCTCCCAGAAGCTTATAAATAATTTACTAATTGTTGATATAATTTGTAAACATCTGAAAATGACGAGAGATGCCACTGATGGCTTGTTAGGAAGTATAAAAAATGTTAATTTATAGTTTTTGCCTGCTGTTAAATTTTGAATCCAAATCCGTGAAATGCATCATTTCTTATGTTCCACATTGTTGAAGCATTTGGTACACATGAAGGCCTATTTTAATGGGAGAACAAACTAACTTCAAGATATTTCAATAACAAATGTGATCAAGATGACATAGTTTACACCATCAACATGAATTATCTGTTGTAATAGAGGTGAAATAATATACCTGTGCCTCATATCAATCTGATTCATGATACACAGCCTACGATACGATACATCAACTAAAGAACAGACCCTGATTGGTTATCACATAATGCACAAGCAGATCAGGGTCACTGTTGATTGTTCTACTAATTACCCCAACCAAACTGTACTACTAATTACCCCAAACAAACTATACTAGTAATTACCCAAATCAAATGGTACTACTAATTACCCCAAACAAACTGTGAAGACCCAGATCTATCAGCACATTATATTACGAGATTTGGGTCTCTAAGTGAGCATGTACAGTACATAGACATAATAACAAGTAGATGTATCTACGACATCTTAACTGAACGGAATTTGATTTGATACCACAATTGAAGTGTGTAAATTTGTCACTGTTTTAATAATAACGTCAGCATGTTGCAGTCAGTAACTTGACACAAATAGTGTTGTCTTGATTGCATTTATTATTGGACTATCTTGTGAAGATGACGACAGCTTCATACATAAAAAATTTCAAATTGGAAATGCTGATGTTTTTTACATTGGTCACATAATTAAAGTAAAATAATCATGAATACAGTAATGAAAGAAAAGTTTATATAAATATATAAATATGCATTGTGAAATATTATTCTTTGAATACCACAATTTAATTGAGATTGAATTATTTTCATAATTTAGAAATTGATGACAGAAAACAATATGAAGAATTCAATCAATTAATCAAACAGCCATGTGTTCACTATTTTCAGGAACGTTTCTCAGTTTTTCAAAAATATTTGAAGGTTTGCATGTTTTTTTTTTTTTTTAAAGTTTAATGTTTTATTTATGTTTTACTAGAGTTTGCTACATACATGATAGGTTGTGATTTAATATCCCATATTTGTACAAATGGCAGGTCATAAGGAACAAGTTGATACAGAATGTCCAGAATATGCACATTATATTTTATTATGTTTAGCTTTGATTGTTTTTAAGTTTTCGAGTGATGAATAAAAATAATTAGATCTATATATTACTGCAATTTTTGAATCCATAATGAAAACAAAATTACCCTGTATTATCATGCCCAGGTTTCAGCAATTAGAAACTGATTACTTGCCCAGGTCATAAGAATTAGAAACTCATAACATGACCAGGTTTCAACAATTAGAAACTGATCACTTGCCCAGGTTACAATAATTAGAAACTGATTACGTGCCTAAGTCAAAACAATTAGAAATGTATCACATGTCCAGGTCACAATGATTAGAAACTTATCACATGCCCAAGTCACAACCATTAGAAACCAATCACATGTCCAGGTCACAATGATTAGAAACTTATCACATGCCCAAGTCACAACCATTAGAAACCAATCACATGTCCAGGTCACAATGATTAGAAACTTATCACATGCCCAAGTCACAACCATTAGAAACCAATCACATGTCCAGGTCACAATGATGAGAAACTTATCACATGCCCAAGTCACAACCATTAGAAACCAATCACATGTCCAGGTCACAATGATTAGAAACTTATCACATGCCCAAGTCACAACCATTAGAAACCAATCACATGTCCAGGTCACAATGATTAGAAACTTATCACATGCCCAAGTCACAACCATTAGAAACCAATCACATGTCCAGGTCACAATGATTAGAAACTTATCACATGCCCAAGTCACAACCATTAGAAACCAATCACATGTCCAGGTCACAATGATGAGAAACTTATCACATGCCCAAGTCACAACCATTAGAAACCAATCACATGTCCAGGTCACAATGATTATAAACTTATCACATGCCCACGTCTCAACAATTAGAAAATGATCACATACACAGGTTATGACAATTAGAAATGGACCACATACCAAGGTTATGACAATTAGAAATGGACCACATACCCAGGTTATGACAATTAGAAATGGACCACATACCAGGTTATGACAATTAGAAATGGACCACATACCAGGTTATGACAATTAGAAATGGACCACATACCAGGTTATGACAGTTAGAAACCGATCACATGCGCAAGTTATGATAATTAGAAATGGACCACATACCCAGGTTATGACAATTAGAAATGGACCACATACCAAGGTTATGACAATTAGAAATGGACCACATACCCAGGTTATGACAATTAGAAATGGACCACATACCAAGGTTATGACAATTAGAAATGGACCACATACCCAGGTTATGACAATTAGAAATGGACCACATACCCAGGTTATGACAATTAGAAATGGACCACATACCCAGGTTATGACAATTAGAAATGGACTACATAGCCAGGTTATGACAGAAACCGATCACATACCCAGGTTATGACAATTAGAAATGGACCACATACCAGGTTATGACAATTTGAAATGGACCACATACCAAGGTTATGACAATTAGAAATGGACCACATACCCAGGTTATGACAATCAGAAATGGACCACATACCAGGTTATGACAATTAGAAATGGACCACATACCAGGTTATGACAGTTAGAAACCGATCACATACCCAAGTTATGATAATTAGAAATGGACCAAATACCCAGGTTATGACAATTAGAAATGGACCACATACCAAGGTTATGACAATTAGAAATGGACCACATACCCAGGTTATGACAATTAGAAATGGACCACATACCAGGTTATGACAATTAGAAATGGACCACATACCAAGGTTATGACAATTAGAAATGGACCACATACCCGGGTTATGACAATTAGAAATGGACCACATACCCAGGTTATGACAATTAGAAATGGACTACAAAGCCAGGTTATGACAGAAACCGATCACATACCCAGGTTATGACAATTAGAAATGGACCACATACCAGGTTATGACAATTTGAAATGGACCACATACCAAGGTTATGACAATTAGAAATGGACCAGATACCCAGGTTATGACAATTAGAAATGGACCACATACCCAGGTTATGACAATTAGAAATGGACCACATACCCAGGTTATGACAGAAACCAATCACATACCCAGGTTATGACAATTAGAAATGGATCACATACCAGGTTATGACAATTTGAAATGGACCACATACCAAGGTTATGACAATTAGAAATGGACCAGATACCCAGGTTATGACAATTAGAAATGGACCACATACCCAGGTTATGACAATTAGAAATGGACCACATATCCAGGTTATGACAATTAGAAATGGATCACATACCCAGGTTATGACAATTAGAAATGGACCACATACCCAGGTTATGACAGTTAGAAACCGATCACATACCCAGGTTATGACAATTAGAAATGGACCACATACCAGGTTATGACAATTAGAAATGGACCACATACCCAGGTTATGACAATTAGAAATGGACCACATAGCCAGGTTATGACAAGTAGAAATGGATCACATACCCAGGTTATGACAATTAGAAATGGACCTCATACCCAGGTTATGACAATTAGAAATGGACCACATAGCCAGGTTATGACAATTAGAAATGGATCACATACCCAGGTTATGACAATTAGAAATGGACCACATGTTCAGGTTATGACAATTAGAAATGGACTACAAAGCCAGGTTATGACAGAAACCGATCACATACCCAGGTTATGACAATTAGAAATGGACCACATACCAGGTTATGACAATTTGAAATGGACCACATACCAAGGTTATGACAATTAGAAATGGACCACATACCCAGGTTATGACAATTAGAAATGGACCACATACCCAGGTTATGACAATTAGAAATGGACCACATACCCAGGTTATGACAGAAACCGATCACATACCCAGGTTATGACAATTAGAAATGGACCACATACCAGGTTATGACAATTAGAAATGGACCACATACCAAGGTTATGACAATTAGAAATGGACCAGATACCCAGGTTATGACAATTAGAAATGGACCACATACCCAAGTTATGACAATTAGAAATGGACCACATATCCAGGTTATGACAATTAGAAATGGATCACATACCCAGGTTATGACAATTAGAAATGGACCACATACCCAGGTTATGACAGTTAGAAACCGATCACATACCCAGGTTATGACAATTAGAAATGGACCACATACCAGGTTATGACAATTAGAAATGGACCACATACCCAGGTTATGACAATTAGAAATGGACCACATAGCCAGGTTATGACAAGTAGAAATGGATCACATACCCAGGTTATGACAATTAGAAATGGACCTCATACCCAGGTTATGACAATTAGAAATGGACCACATAGCCAGGTTATGACAATTAGAAATGGACCACATACCCAGGTTATGACAATTAGAAATGGACCACATGTCCAGGTTATGACAATTAGAAATGGACCACATAGCCAGGTTATGACAATTAGAAATGGATCACATACCCAGGTTATGACAATTTGAAATGGACCACATGTCCAGGTTATGACAATTAGAAATGGACCACATACCCAGATTATGACAATTAGAAATGGACCACATACCCAGGTTATGACAATTAAAATGGACCACATGCCCAGGTTATGACAATTAGAAATGGACCACATACCCAGGTTATGACAATTAGAAATGGACCACATGTCTAGATTTCAGTTAGGTATGTATATTCATATAGAGTCAGATGGAATTTTTCATGTTTTGAATTTTCACCTTACTGATTGAAAAATTGCATTTGGCCTGACTGAATTTACATCTGTCAAATTAAGTAAAAATGATAATAAATTTTTCAACAAAATACACATTGTGTTTAATTTGGTATAGTACGATAGTGGCGTTAATAAGGTCATCTGTTTTCATAATAGATTGTCCCACTCCAGAAAAGGGGGTTATAAGGCAGTGGACCTGAATGAACCACAATGAGACAAAGCTTGTAAATCTTGTTTCATTTCTAAGATAAAAATGATTCAAATATTTCTTCATGGTGTTGTAATCTTTGACTAACTATCGATTATTTTAAATGTTTAAACAAGATACTCATTGATGTTGCCATCAAAGACTTTGTTTTGTTATGATAGAAAAATACAGCAGTAAAAAAATCTGAAAATAACAGTAGCCACTGTTCATTGTTGACAAAATAGATGTTCAGAATCAAACTGATCACATAGGCTGTATGAGCTTTTTTTGTTCTTAAGCAAATATTTCTGGAATAGGTTGATCTTAGTCCCTTTCACAGAGGAATTATGGTGTCAAATTTGAGCTGTTTTGTGTTCATTGGCTAACCTGTCACTTGCCCAGCAACCATTCTGTGTCATCAGTCTTGGATCTACAAGCAGTTGCCCAGTAACCATTCTGTGTCATCAGTCATGCATCTGTAAGCAATTGCTACTTTCAACTTTAAAAAATACGCTTGACAGATTTCAGTCAAATTTAGCCTAGAGGACACTTGGTGTAAATGGCTACAAAGTCTGTACTCATGGTTACCAACAAAAATGGCTATGATTGCTAAAAATAGACTGACCTTTAAATATTTTTTCAAACACTATTGAACAGAATTTGATGTCAGGGGCTAGCAATTTTTTTTATATATGATGCTGATCTGCCATTAGATATGGCAATTGTTACTAAAATTAAAAAGATCTTTAAAAGATTTACCTAAAATTGCTAGACAGAATTTACCAAATTTGACACAAAGCAACCAGACATAATGGGCTTTACATTATGGTAATTTGCCATCTAATATAGTTGCCAGTACTAAAGACAGAAAAAAACATTAATATTATAAGAAATACTATTTAATAGAATTTGATAGCATCATGGCTCATGGCATTCTCATTAAAAAGAGATTGTGTATCCACCCAATATGGCTGCTTTTGCTTAAAATAAAGAAACATAAAGAACTTCATATTTAAAAAATGCTCCAAAAGCTTGTACACCAGTACATAATTCACACATAAAAGACTTTTGCATATATTTCTAATGATATCTATATGCAGTTGCATACAGTAATCAACAGGTACATCAATCAGATAAGCTCTGAAGGCAAGCCTGTGTAGATTCCAAATTTTTAAAAAAATGTTCTGCAAACATTTATGTAGTTAATGCCATATTCTTATGCAAATTTTTATCATGATTGACCAGCTGTTTGCCTCTTTTCTCCTACACTGCCAACGAAACAGCTTGGTAATCAATGGATTATTTCTAAAATGTTTTTTTAATAGAGTCAGTGTCATACAGAATTATGCATATTATGATTGACACGTTATATCATTTATTAGACTAGAAGGATCCAGGTTGCTGGGTAGTGATCCATAATTGTGACCTTTTTAGACCACTTGGCCACTTGGGGCCCTAGCTCTAATTATGATAGAAAATATGTGTCTGTGTGCATGTAGGTGCAAACAATTAAGAAAACTGCTTGCTGTTTTAACATTTATTGTAGATTGAATATGCTGTCCATCTGAATACAGTTTTGTTCATCTCTGTCAGCAAATTATCAAATGCAAGGCCTAAATATTTAGGCATTTAAAACAAAGAAAATGTTTTTTTTAATCACACCCATGGTCAACAAAAATTAATATGACAAAAATATTTCATATATAATATAAGAATTTAGTTATTAACAATTTATATGAAAAGCTGGCTTTTCTTAAATTTGCAAAGACTTTGAACTCAGTATGTTGATGCTTATATTAAGCATTTGGGGTAGGAGGTGGCATGGTGCCTGGGGAGTGATTAACTAAATGATAAGTCTGCCCCGCTACAGTATATACAAATGGTAAATGATATATAACACCCTTGTATTAGTTACGTCAGAATAGATCATGCAATGACCTCAGCATAGATCATACACTGATTTCAGAATATATCATCAATGATCTTCTTAAGTTCTGCTACGGTAGGTTTCTCGTCCAGCTCGGCCATAAGAGGGAGGTTTTCAATGGTGTTGAGGGCATTGTTGGTCTCGTGGTTCTCTCTGGAGTACAGTTCAGAATAGCACTACACCCAACACTCCATCTACTTGCCCTTGTTATGGATGATATCGCTTGTGGCAGACTTCTGTAGTGCTGTCACTTTCTTTGTGGGACACATTCCATTCTTTACGCCATCGCACATGCCTCTGATGTTTTCAATATCTGCTGCTGACTGGATGCTCTGAAAAAGTTGAACCTAGTGTTCACTGGCACACTGTCGTGCTAAGTTCTGCGCTTTGCTTCTGTTAAGCCTGCTTTCTGTAGTGTCCTCTGGCAAGGAGATCGCTTGTATTCGAGGTGAGCACTGCAACGCTCTTCTATGGCTGTCATGAGTGTGGCGGAGTTAGCCTCAAACCAGTCGTTGTTCTTTGACTGCTTCTTACCAAAGATCCGTGTGGCTGTGCTGTACACGGTCTATTTCGTGTGATCCCATCTCTCTGGCAGTGCCGTATGTTGTTTCTGAATCAATCACATCGGAGAGGACATAAGTGAATTCCTCAGCCTTGTCTGGATATGACGTCTTGCTCACATCAATGTTTGGTTTACCCTCTTGCCTATAGCGGTGGATCTTCAGCTGAAGCTTCATTTTGCAGCATACCAGCGTGTGATCGGTGTCGCAGTCAGCGTTGTGGAGGGTACAGGTAAGAAGCACACCTTTCATGGCAGACCATCTTGTAATGATCAAGTCCAGCTGGTGCCAGTGTTTAGAACGGGAATGCCTCCAATACACTTTGTGATGTGGCTTTGTGTGCAATTATGAATTGGTGATGCTGAGTTCGTGTTACGAGCACATCTCTAGGGGCCGCTGCCCGCTCTCATTCATCTTCCCAGTGCCAAACTTGCCAACACAGTCATGGTCGGCACACACCCTAGCGTTGAAGTCGCCTAGTAACATCAAGTTCTCTTCCTTGGGAATTATGTCGATGAGCTAGTCTAACTCGTCGTAGAACTCATCGTTGGTATCTGCGATGGCGCTTAGTGTAGGAGCGTAAGCGCTGATCATGTTGACAGGCCCGGTTGTGGTTTGAAGGTGGAGGATAGCAGGTCTTCCGTTCTTTGTTGACAGGGTTCTATCATCCCCAGCATTGAGTTCCTCACGGCGAATCTGGCACCAAAAATCTATGGATTCGTCGGTGCTCTTTCCTTGCCAGAAAAACGCGTAGTTCTTTTCTCTGAGGCACCCGGAATCTTGTAGCCGTGTCTCCGTTAGTGAGGCGATGTCGACCTGGAGTCTTGCAAGTTCGTCGTTGATGACTGA
Source organism: Sinohyriopsis cumingii (assembly GCA_028554795.2). NCBI lineage: Eukaryota > Metazoa > Mollusca > Bivalvia > Unionida > Unionidae > Sinohyriopsis > Sinohyriopsis cumingii. The sequence goes on from CM068835.1 coordinate 109,331,374, forward strand.
AGTCTGAACATCGCTGATTGCCTGTAAATCATCGGAGAGCCCATTCAGCATGGTCCAGACATTCCAGGTACCTAGCTTGAGGATTGGAGGTTTCCTTGTTGGTTTTCTTTTGTAGTTTCTTGGTGCAGTAGTTGCAGTCCGCTTGTCAGGTACTTGCGCACCTTAAGCCCTACGCACCCAGCAAGGCAGGCGACCTGTAGCGGGATGGCACCTTATTAGCTGGGGCTGCTCAGCGTGAGGCGGGCGGTAGCTGCCCAGTGAGATATGTTGATCTCCCCCACCGTCCGAAGCAACCCTGGCGTCTGACTCTACGCGAATCGAGCGGTGACTTATAACAGGTAAACTGTTCCTTCCCGTGTTGTATCGACGCTGTGATGCGAAGCTGAAGTTTCCTCTCCAGGGTGCAAGCCTTGGCAGGGTGATATGGAGAATCAGCTATTGCCCATGCAGCTAATTCTCCCTCTCCACGCAGATGATGGATCCAAGGAAAAGGGCAAGCCGATACGTCATGGCACCAGCGACGTCGCAAGAGTTGCCGTGATGACACTGAAAGAAATGCCAAGTCGCCTAAGGACTCCGCCTTCGGATTTTCCGTTTAAACAGGTTCCGCCTTGTAGGTAAGCCACTCGTGAAAGCCTGGATCTTGATTTGGTTGTCAGAGGCTCTCTCAGACGGAGGCCATTGGGAATTTCCAGGGGAAGTGGGTGCTTATATCCCACATCCGTCCCCGGCGATAACAACAAAAGGAACCCGTATATATATATATATATATATATATATATATATATATATATATATATATATATAGCACAATATTTTGCAGCTGATACAAAGATCTGCAAAATCCCACTGACATAACCTGGTTATTGACATTTAAAATAACTTGCATTGGATAATGGATGTAACACGGCAATCTGACGAGACCTTTTCACACGATAAACACATTTTGTTTATATTTTCATTGCTATATTTTACACCATGAGCTGTATACATTATGTACGATAGATGGCTCAGAAGTAATATAACTTAATAATCCAAACAGTCTTTTTCTATGATAAAGGGTTCAGAACTGGAAAACGCCAGTAGTGCAAAAGTCTCATTCACCTGCTAATCCGAAAATATATGAGAATGTATGTTAGTTGCATTTATTTATAATGAAAATTATGCATCGTTTACATCCACTAAAGATTATTGAAAACTGACTCATTGAGTTTTCATTTTCCTTCTTCTTCCCTTTCCTCTTCCAAATCATCTTCTTTTCCAAGATTTTTTCTTCCATTCCTTCCATGCAGCTTTATTTGATTTCGAAATATTTCGGACATTCCTCTTTTCTTTCATAATATCATTTGATGTCAAAAGTCTATGACACGTTAAAGCTTTTCATTTGCAATTTTTCCCAGCTCGACTCGCATGGTTCCGAAAATATTTTCATTATCATAGCTCCGTGTGTAAAAGACCACACACACACACACACACACACACTTGTGAGGACCTTGACATATGATTACATTTCGAGGACCATGAGAAGGAATGAAAGTATAGATCAGAAATTAGGAGGGTTAGGTAACATATACTGAACTGAAATATTAAATACTTTTCTTCGAAAGGATTCATTTGATTTGCTTTAGGAAACGTTGACAAATCCAATTTTCTTCGCCTTTGATATGCTATCAGATCAACATGTACAGTAATGAAAGCTAGACTTTATGGAATAATTTTTTTTCTTCTTCTTAAAACTGAATGATTTTAGAACACTGACTTATCCATTTGCTTAACAATCATCTAGTCACCTTAAAGTAGGCGACATGCATTTAAACTATCTCTGACGAGCTGACTTCTGAGAAGGAGTTTAGAACACTTATTTTTACTTCTTTTCCAGACAATAAATAGTTATCAGCTTTCTGTAATTTTCATGGAAACCATAATACAATAGATGATAAACACTGATTGGGTTGATAGTGTTTAGGGTGATTGATTAGGCATTTAAAGAAAAAGAAATGTCTATACTCATTATGGATAAGTGCTTTATTAATCATGCCTGTAAAATAAATCTCACGCGTGTTACAGTATTAAAGTTAACATGCATTATCTAATTACCTTCAAGTCGGCGACATGCTTCAAAATAATCTTTGAGAAGCCGATTTGTTTAGGGTCTGGAAGCTCGGCATATAATGCAGCCCGCAAACTTTCCATGGCTGCCTTAGGGCTTGAAGCCCGCGAATCACACACACACTCACATCACAGTACATGTATGTGTACTACGTAATCGAGACATTTACTGTATAATGTCGACAGGCTTTGCAACTTTCTATCTTTTATTATATAAATGCCAAAGCAAGTGCACACATACCGTTACAACGAACCATATTCTTGTAGGTTACTTGGTCTAAGTTCAATTTCATGGTTTTCATCCAGCCCAAACTCTTTTTCTCTGTCACTCCAGGTTTCTGAGTATTGTGTCCTTATGCATGAGAGGAGAGGGGAAACGGAAAGCAGAAATGATTGCGATTAAATTGTGTACCATATTAAATTTATTTAGAAAACGGAGATTATTAATATTTGTATGGTTGTTTCATACATCACTAGTGATTAATGTGTGGACAGCAGACAGTTGGAAGAGCGCCGTTGCAAGATTGTTTATATATGCATATTATTGCGTCATGGGAGGATCACAACATGTGATATATATATATATATATATATATATATATATATATATATATATATATATATATATATATATATATATATATATTGAAATGTAACTGACAAGTTTAAATATAAATATATAGTACCTGTTGTCAAAACTTGCTTCAAATATTCATGCTATGTCACGGATTACAAAATAGAAATTATGCACTCTAATAGTAACAGACTGATTGTAGAAACTGTGGACCATTATGTATAAGATGTGTTGTGATGTGATTTGGATTTTTAACGTAGCTTTAACAGTTTTTCAGTCATATCGCTACGATGTCTGCAATGTGGCAGTTTATAGTGATGTCTAGCACTGGGGCATCATGCCGCAGACATGTAGCATGATGTCCCACCCAGTCACATTATCCTGACACCGGGCCGACCAGTCCTAACACTAACCTCTTAATGCTGAGCGCCAAGCGAGGTAGCTGTTAGTACCGTTTTTGTAAGTCTTTGGTATGACTCGGCCGGGGATCGAACCCACGACCTCCCGCATCCGAGGCGGGCGCTCTAACCACTAGGCCACCGGAGCGGTTATTATGTATAAGAAGATTGCTATTTATGTAATCATACATAAAGGTGATGATATATGATCTTTGGGGTTATCACAAAGTATGAAAATTGCAGAACATAAAGAATTACGAACTGTACACGACCTCTCTTAATTCTTTCGCCTTGCCGCGGGATAATGCCTGAGACTAATTTGAGCTTCTTCCTGGCAACAGGCAAGTAGATTTTGAAAGCCCTAATAGCAATGATACGAAGGTCTATTAATCTGCATCAAATTGAGGACTTGTACTACTTGTATGAAAATTGCAGAACATAAAGAATTACGAACTGTACACTACCTCTCTTAATTATTTTGCCTTCGCCACGGATAATGCTTGAGACTCATATGAAATTCTTCCCGGCATCATGCAAGTAGATTCGGAAAGTCCTAATAACAATAATACATGTGCTTGTTATATTCTGCATCAAATTGATGACTTGTGCTAATAACTGATGACGAGATTTACAACTATACCAATTGTACGAGATAGGTGAGGGGGGAGAGCATAGCATCAGATTCAGATCATTTTTATTCCTACTTTTTGAACATCTGACATCATTAATATTCAATTGTTTACATGTAATATATTGCATTGAAACAAGTTTCAGCTCACATATCGTAACAAGTTCATGATCCCTCCTCCAAGAGGATCAAACTATTAGGACCAAAGCTACATTGATGTGTCCATATTAGACGTCAGATTAGCACTATTTTTGTTTAGAACAAACTAGACATCATACGTGTTTCCGTGAAGACCCGATGGCTATATAGCGTACTATTATGGGGTAGCAAGATGCATACCGTGGTGGCCGTACTTAACATCAGAACGGCACCATTTTAATTTAGGACCAAGACATTACAAGAAGTCTGTTGGTGAGAACCTTAAATTGGTGTGACTGTCCACTCAGGAGTAGCGAGAACCAATTAGACTATGTGTGGTACACTTTCATGGCAATCCTCAAGGTCGAGTCGTACCAGCAGATGATGCTTCTTTACAATGTTATCTTCACATTTTTGTATGATAAATCCAATCAGCATAGTTCACTTGAAGTGATCGTGCATGTGAATATCTGAACAATGTCATTGGATTGTTTTGCAAAATACCACCGTGGAAACAAGGCATTACCTGAGAAGAATATGACAAGTACTAGGGATTCCTATCCTCATTGCTCCGAATTATATACCAATCATTTTTGGACTAGCGTGAGGAGCAGAGTTCTGTACAGTTGTAAATTTCCATTCACTTTCTCAGTTCTCATTGATTAAAGCCGTGCTATATTTCAGTTTGAAATACATTTTTAGACCAATGGTAGCAGGGGAACCTCATATAGCTGTAAACTTCAGTTTTCTTTTCGCTGTTCTCAAATGATGCATTGTTACAGTGGTATTTTACAATAAAAGCAAAGCTGGTGGTGGTTTGTCCTTGTTCATATGATACAGGTGGTACAATGCAAGGATCTGTTTTCTTAATAAAAGTGTGGTAAGTAGCCGAGACTCTTGATACCGCTGACATACAAAAGCACAGCTTTAAAAACACTTAACAACGCTTGTGATGTATATTTAATTTGTATTCTGTTGGCCTTTATCCATGATTATTTGTTACGTATATCTAAATTGTGAGATTACACTAGGTCAGTAATTGAGTTTAATGCCTACCTGACAAAACTCTTATTGTTGTGTTAACAATATAATACATAGCTAATATTTCTCTATGATTTTAGATGATATATTCCTCTTGTGAATTCCTAGTCTACCTGCTACATTAAATGTTCTTAACTGAAGTTTTAGTAAGAGACCTGACCTTGTTTAAAACTTACAATATTCTCAAAATATCCTTCAACCTGGTTCTCTTATTAAATTTTTTAAATTACAATTTCAGAAGTAAACATAACTTCTTTATTGCATGTCTTAACATCAGTATTTGAGGAATCAATTTAGACTGCGTTTTAGATAATATTTCAGAGGATTCATTTATTTTAATTATTCACTGGATTTTCAAGGTGCTCATTATTACTTCTTGGACTAAATCACTATTTTGGAATTGTACTGAATTCATTCAAAGACGTGAAACATGAAGACTGTTGGCACGTTAACACATTCGATGCTACTGACATATCAAGTTCAATATTGGAAATTGTTCGAATCACTAAGGGAATTTATTTGAAGAAGAGAAACACAAATGCAGTTGCAGAAAGAGAGAGTTGCAGAGAGAGAGAGAGAGAGAGAGAGAGAGAGAGAGAGAGAGAGAATATATGAAATGGAGTGTGTGTGTGCGTGATTTGGATATTTAACGTAGCTTTCACAATTTTTCAGTCATAACGCTACGATGTCTGCAACGCGGCAGTATATAGTGATGTCTAGCACTGAGGCATCATGCCGCTGTCCCCCCCAGTCACATTATTCTAACACCAGGCCAACCAGTCCCAACACTATCCTCTTAACGCTGAGCATCTAGTGAGGCAGATGTTAGTACCATTTTTAAGTCTTTGGTATGATTCGGCTGGGGTTCGAACCAGCGACCTCCCGCATCCGAGATAGACGCTCTAACCGATAGGCCACCAGAGTGGTCGATAGGCAAATGGAAATAAAAAAGAAGAGATGGAAATACAGAGAGAAATAGAAAAAGGGGAAATGCAGTTTAGATTAAAAAATTAGAACTGAAAAGTGAAAAGCAACCCCTCCCTTTACAAACAGGCTCGTGTTTTGATGCTATCATAAATAATAGGTTAGTACGAATTTTTAGTGAAGAGGACGTAGTTCAATATGGCAAAGAGAGCATTGGAATATATTATAACAAAGCTAATAAAATCTACACTTCACGGTCATTACAACAAAGTGTTAATTATGAGGTCGTTAAGGAATGTATTGTGAGGGAATATGAGTTGATACCTGACGTATATCAACACAGGTTAGAAATTTCAAAATGGAAACTAGACAGACACATGCCGAAGAGAAAAAGAACAAATACTGGATCGGTGGTGCTCGGCCAGAAAGGTTGATGAAGATTACCATAACCTCATACAGCTTATATTAGTTGAAAGGTTCAAAAATTGTGTCCATAGTGACGTCAAGACCTAAAGTGGCGAGTAGAAGGTTGAAACGTTAGAAAATGATGCTCATACAGCTTATGAGTATTCCTTGTCCTCTCAGCAGTTTTCTGGTAAAAATCATCTCAGTCTCGTATCAGTACTCTCATGTCTCAGCCCGGCACATGTATTAGATATTATACTTATGACAAGACCGATAAGAAAACTTTATATCTTCATATGTGCACGTATTGTAACAATAAAGGGCATGTTATTTCTGATTGATACAGATTGAAGCATAAGCAGCATAATAAAGACAGACATTCCAAATGCTCTTATTTTAGGAGGTCAAGGTCACAGTCCTGTATTAATAGCAATCAATTTGTTGGATCAAACAAATCAGTCTGATTTTATTATCGAGAAGTATAAGCCATTCATGCTGAAAGGTTCTATATTACTTGTGGGCAATTCTGCCAAGCCTATCCTTATTAAAATACTAAGGGATACAGGAGCTTCTCATGTCCTTTTATTATCAGGTACATTGTCCGTATCTGAAAAAATCTAGTCAGAATGTTTTTATTCAGGACGTAAAGTCCGGCTTTATTTTTACTCTCCAGTGTAGCGAACTCATGACCATTGGATTACTTAACACAGTGATCCACCTAAGGATCTGCTATGGCCACCTACCAAATAATGTTTGAAACCAAAGTATTAAAACGAAATAACAGTAGGACGTTGAGAAGAAAAATAAAAAGATTAAATTGTTAAGTTGTATTATAATTTAATTAAGCCATCCAGGTAAGCATGTATGAATATGACACATATATCACTCCATACAGTAAATGGCTATAATTCTCATCTCCACGGTAATGTTTAGTATAACAGATGCAACCCAAAGAAAGTCATTTCAGTCATTTTGCATATTTAAAACAAATTAGCTACTTTTATCTATAGATGACCTGAAAATTTAATGAGTTACAAATAGAATAAAATTCGCAAAGCTGTGTGAAATGCACATTAGCAACTTCCATTTTCTGTTTTGATGACAGAGGCATATGTATTCCATCGCATTTCATGCTATTTTGTACATTACTATCCTGTTTATCTAAAGCTTTTGTGAAAGAGAAAACAGTAATAAGTTAAACAGTGAATGTAAACTAATAAAATATATACCATAACCCTTCAGTTTCAAATTTAAATATTTACAATATTATATCCGTATAGACTAGATTTAGGTAAAAGCCCAAAAATGACCATTTAATCATATTGTGTAATTTTCTTTGTATGCACCTCTCCATTCCAAACAAATAAGAGTAATTTTATGTACACTTCCTGTAGTTAGGTGGCATGTGGTTTTCATCTTTGCTCATGCTAGTTGTTAGCCTGAATGACGTATCTGTCAGTGAGTATAAAATGTGTCACTGGCTGGGAAACTTGCACGAGTAAGCACCTGACATGACAAGGTACAATGTTCATAATACCCTATGGGTAGTCTCATTTCCCGATTTGATCTGGTCCACCGAACACTGACATCAAACTGGTTTCAACTGGAATGACTCGACTCAAGCATTAGCGTATTTAATCAGCATGTACATAACACCGAAAAACTGTTTTGTTCTTGACACAATGGATATCATTATTAAAATTAGAAGGAATTGTAGACACTGTGGTATCAATTGATAATGGAATGTAGCATTGCCTTTGTACTGGAGTATGATCACTATTGTGAACTAACTTAACAATGCAAATTACAATCTTCCTGAAACCTGTCTCTCATATCAGGGCATATTTTACTTGACTACGAGGTGCAAGAACAAAAATGCGATGGAATACCTGTCTTTGTCATGGTTATTCATTTTCTAATGCACATACATGTAATCAAATTAAAACAACATATATGACTAGTACATATTGTTTTAGCACAATTACATATGATGCACATTAATTTAATATAGAAAATCATGTAGATATTTTAAAATCCTTCTCAAAGTCAGCTGCTAATTTTTAGTACGCGATCTCTTTCCAAAATGATAATTATTGTATACATTATTTTTCATGCTTTTTGAGAATTTTTTATTTTTTTACATAAAAAAATTACACGATGAACGATAACACGATTTGACTGTCATAATCCATATACATGTCGATTTGGATTATACGACGAAGTCCATACTTTCTAATCAAAACGTATCAACTTATAGGCCAGCAAATATTTATCGTCTGTTTGAATTTTGTAAGTAAAGGTTCTAGTTTTTTAGCTTTAACATAGCTTTAGATTTTTAATTTTTTATAGACTTTAATCTGGCGTCGTGGACACATTGCCATAATAGGTTCCTTCCTCTTTGCCTCCTCACAAGCTGCTTGACCTGGTAGTGAAGCAGTTCTTATAAATTGTCCCAGTTGTCCTTCTCCAGCTGCCTAATCCTAGGACCATGTTACTTTAGTCATTTTCTTCTTTTTTGCTTTCACACTTCACCCGCAGTTTTTACCAAAAGAAAATGTTCTCTTTTACTTTCAAATCTTACATTCCCTAAACATTGATACCTCTTTAAGCAGAGATTGTTCTACTGTATACCGTGTAAGGTCTGTTCCATTAAAACATACGTGGGACCCAGGGAAGGTACTTTTAAAGTGGTTACTCACCCAAAGATGCGATTTAAATTTTTTTTATCATACTAATATGTACTCTGTGAAATCAAAGTACCCTGGCATATAGTTTTTTTAAAAACCTGCCTTCCCTGGGTTCCATGTATGTCTAAATGGAACAGCCCTAAGCAATGTAAAGAAACTAGTACTGACAATAAAAAAACATTAACATTAGGGTCTTGAGTTCACACTGACAAATATATGATTGTAACATTCCATTCATTTGCTTTAAGAGCAACATGTACGAGTAAATACCATCTACAAGCATAGTAAACATTTTGTAAAATTCTTAACCTCAGCATTACAGCCATATAGTATGAATTGTAGGCAGTAAAATAAACTAAATAAGTTTTATTTGTAACATCTTTAGGAACACATCAAATCAAAAAAGGAATGATGTACCACGAACTAAATATGATTTAGATATACTGGAACAATTAGTTTTGACATAAAATGAACTAAGTTTCACATTGTGGGATAAAGTTATCACCGATTTTTATTAAACAATCTTGAAAGTACGGATATTAGCATTAATAGTGATTTCTTTATTTTCATGTGAAAAACTTGTTGTTTTTGTAAGAAACATTGCTGCTGGGGCTCCAAATGCTCTGAAATATAATTATTTTGATACAACAAAAGGTCCAAGAAATATAGTATGATACATTTAGATAACATGTTATAATCATGTAATTTCAACTTACAGATATTACTAAGTGGATGTCATTAATACTCGAGCTCGTTTTCCAATACGGATCATCATGGGATCTTGAAATTAGTTGTTTGTGTTAAGCATCAATATAGGAATTCACAGCCTTAGTGTTTTTTGTGATAAAATCTTTTTTTTTTTAAAAGCATTGCACATCAATTTATTTCAAGTCAAGTGCTAAACTCCAGATAAGGCGATCCTGAACTTTTGTTGTCTGTTTGTTTTGATGTCGTCTTATCTTCCCGTCTTGCAACAGACGAATTACAGATCCAGTTTCTCTGGCTTCCTTATAAAGTAAAGTTATGAGGAGATAAAAAGGCAAATTTACCTTTTATGCTCTTCTGTTAAGACGATTATGCCACCCTTCCACATCCTTATTGGTTGGATGCTTCTCCCATAAACTGACCAGGAGTCAACAGTCCATATGTCATTGTAAATCCAGTTGTCAGGACATATTTCCTTAAATTGGTCTAAGATGTGAACACTAACAGCAAATGAAAAAGAAAAATGAAAAAAACTAATACTATGCAATCACAGATTGTATACAGAAAAAGAATCACTTACAGCAAACACAAGAACTCTGCGATCACCTGGTCTGGTTAAGGACATGATCCGGTTGACCATTTTAACGAGGTTCGTCTCAGCTACCCTGGATGCCTCAGGTTGTGTTGGTTCTGCATATACGTCTATAACCTCATTAAACAGTGCATGGGCTGTTGCAAACAAACAATTTCTCATTCATTATGCCTTGACCTAAACGAGAAGCAAACCTTAGATAGTACATCAAAATATGTACGTATATACATATATATGTATGTGTGTGTCTGTATGTATGTATGGATCAATGAATGAGTGTGTATGTATGTATGTACGTACGGATATTTGTATGGATGGATGGATGGATGGATGGCGAAATTTCATTAATTGACAGAGTATAACTTTTCAAAACTGCTAATTTAATATGGCAGAAAGCTTCGAAGATGATGATCAACACAGTCTCGTTTCATGTACATGATACAGCGATACTTCTGGATTTAGCATACATTAATTATAAGTAAAGGGATTCTAATTTAACAAATATATACTGTTGATAATATATTGATAGAATAGACCCAGTATTTAGACAGATTAATCATGTTCATGCAAAATACACCGGTTTTGATTTGTACGGCTGTTAACAACCCAGGAATGGCAATGTGACTATGCTCTGATGACTTGGCAAAAAGTCTGCTTCTGTCTATCGCACGGTTGCAGCGCATTGCATATTCTTCCCACGCACGCTACAACGCCATTCGATGGTTTCATTCTTCAGCTCACGCTTAACAACAAAACTATATCCAGCAATAGATATTAACTTTCATTTTCCTCGAATGGATCCTGTGGCTACTATTTCAAAGGTTATACGATCTTCAGAATCCACTGGCACTTCACCATAAACAGTTTCATTCATAACTGACCTAAATAAAGGAGAAAAATCGTGATATGTCTGTAATTATCAAATAATTAACATTTTACATGAAATAAATATGTACGTGCATCAGTAAAGTAATAAATGGTTACAAGATACCTAACAAGATCGCGTAAAAGATGAGCATTCTTTTGAATAGAAGATGGGCTGTAAAGTGTTTTATGTACATAACTATTACTGAAATTAATGTTGCGAATTTCTGTGATTTCTTGTCCGCTTTGATTTTTAACTTCTACTTCTTCTGATGTCAAAGATTTGTGTGGGCGCTGAACGTCAAATGAAGAGGTATCGGTTGCAGCTGTTGATGCAACATCAGTGTTGGCCATAAACTCGTTCACTACATGGTGCTGGTCATTTGCTAAAATGTCTTTCAATTGTTGAGTTCCATCTAGGCTGTAAATATAAATATGTCTGAACTTGTCAGAAAATGTTGAAAATATACAAGCAATACATAGTAAACCAAATCAAGCTACATGTATACCGAATATGCTATTTACTCATGAAGACGTATGCAAGCACCCGTACGATTATAATAAATAAAATAATATTCACCTTGCCGAAATATCCTTTTTATTGATATAAATCGACAATAACTTTCTCGTCCTCTCCATTTGCCCCCGTGCTGTACGGTTAATCATTTCAAATCTGGAAGATATGTTTGGTATGGCGCTTAGATCTATTTCGACACTGTAGCCATCTACCTGTAAACAGTATTAATATTAAAACATTATAAAAGTGCACATAAGAACGCTAACGTGTTACATCTAAAATCAAAAGGAGATAGTTCACTAGAATGGATCGTCGTGTAGCCCAAGAAAAATAACGAAATATTTGATACGAGAAACATTATATTTTAAAACCATTGGATGTATTTAAATGTTCTTTATTTAATTTGTACGGCAGAATGTTTTACTTGGGTTGGTACTAGAACTGCTAATCTTCCAGCGTTTGTGATAGGGAGAAAGAAGGCAGCGTTCCGCGTTTCGTTCGTAATTTATTTTTTAAACGTAGCTTAAGTACATCGAATGCGAATGGGAAGCAGCTACTTTAGCCTGTCTCTATTCTTAAAATATTTTGTAGTGAAATCTTACCTCAGGTTTTGAATTGCACCTGTCACACACAAACTGAAAGGATGTCTTGTCACGTCTAAGAAGACAATGTTTGTAGCTTGTTACATCTGTAAATAGAAACCTTTTCTTCCGATCATTCAGTTCATTCCATCGACGTTTTGTGATAAATTTATTTTCAAAGACATTGGATATACTGAAACACGAACAGTATTCTGCAAGAAAGGGAGACTAGATACATAGAAGTACTATAAAAAATACCCAAATAAATTGTGTAATGGACGTTTAATTGTGGAATGATCTTAATATGATGTAGAAATAAATAAATAACTTACCAGTATTTCCACAGGCTATATGGCTTGCTGACGATGGGTAAATGGTTTTCTGCAGTAAACGCACGAAGACATTGTTCGATCTATTGATTTACTTGATATAATATCAAATAGTACCAAGAAAAGGAAAGACTACAATTTATAGAGCCACTGATAAATTTCCAAGCAAAAAACATGTGTACGAGCTTCTATACGAAGACATCTGTCGGACAATGCACTTGAAGAATCATAATTTTATCCTAAAGCTCAATGCAATCCGCCTGATGTTTGAAGACATATAAGCAGCAACGCTCATTTGCCTTAGACGACAGAAAAGCCATTATCATTATTAGTGTTTTTGATCTTGATATGTTAAGATTAAACGTTGTTTTAATTATATGTCATTGTTTATGTTATTAGTGAATGCCACCATTTATGTGCTAAATTGTAATTTCCTTTTCATAAAAACTTCTCTTTCTCAAAATTGCAACTTAATTACCTTGATACCACATTTATTAACTATGAAGAGCAAAGAAGATACTTGGCTGCAATTAAGACTAAACAGCACTTGCTGGAGGGAAAAAAATCATTCGTTGAACATGATGTTCTTTTGAAATTGTACAACATTTTAAAAACAAATCTTTGACATAACATACATACATACATACATACATACATACATACACAGACATATATAATAATAAGCGGGAGGTCGTGGGTTCGATACCCAGCCGAGTCATATCAAAGACTTACAAAAATGGTACTAACAGCTGTATCGCTAGGCGTTCAGCATTTTAAGAGGTTATTGTTAGGACTGGTCGGTCCGGTGTCAGGATAATGTGACTGGGTGGGACATCATGCTACATGTCTAAGGCATGATGCCCCAGTGCTAGACATCGCTATAAACTGCCACATTGCAGACATCGTAGTGATAGGACTGAAAAATTGTTAAAGCTACGTTAAAAGTCCAAATCACACACACACACACACACACACACACACACCTTGTATATAAGCTTAAGATCAGGATCATTATTAATAGAAGAATTAAATATGTTTATTTGGGTCTGGGTCTAGGTTTTGAAATTCTCTTATTGTAACTCACATAGTCCAGGTTCTGCTTTCTAATAATAACTAACATTTCTATTTTGTAAACATCAGGATCATTCTAGAAGGTTATTTCCCATTAGATATTAGGTTTTGTTTTATAAAATGCTAATAGTGACCTGAGGTCATGTAGATTACTATGTAATCTTGTAAATGAGAAGAATTTTCAGTCATGCTTTAAGATCCAGCACTTTCAAGTTGAATTATAAGTTGTGTTCAGCATTTTATTTCGTGCTGGAATATTTTTCTTCAAATTATTGAATTCAAGTGATTATTTTCTCTGGAAATACAAAAGTGCTCTGATAAAATTCTTGGATAGAGACATTTATTGGAATTTATAGTGAATTCAAGCCTGGAATTATATTACTGTGATTCAACAAAAGACGGTTGGAACGTCAACACTCCACAAGCTACTAAAGACTCATCAACACCCTCAGCTTTGGATTTAATGTATTCAGTACTTTAAATTATTTTGACTTTTGTCTGTGATTGTAGGATTATTTGGGATTTAATTCGTAATACCATAAATTCCTTTTAATGACATTTTCACTTTGTATCCTAGAGAAATAAATTATTTGCTGAATTGTACGAAGCTTAGTGCTTTTCTCTTACTTATCTAAGAGCATAAACTTGTAACAGAGCTCTTTCTTCTTTTTCTTCTTCATCTTCGTTTTCTTCACCATCATCCTGAAGGTCTTCAATAACATCTGTAAGAATAAATCTTCAAATATATTTTATATTAAATAAAATGTAAGAACTGGATAAATGGTATAACCAGGTAACTAAACCTGGTATGTGTCTTATATCTTGCAATCGTTTGGCCTTTATAATTGGGACCTATCCCAAATGTGAAAATGGTGAGCTATACTGTATATTTGCATATAGTTTCATCATCACATTTCATGAAGCTAAGAAAACTACATATCAGATACATAAAACACATTAGACAGAAAATGTATCGCTGTACTTGACACTCTGTTCTGCTATGATACATATCTGGATTAAATGTCAGCAAAAGGACATATGAATGGATAAAACAAAACTGCGGAATAAAAGGACAGACTTTGGATAACACAATGACAACATCATTCTTCCAGCTATTTTTAATAATAATGAGAAATATTGGATTGCAATGGGAAGACACAATGAACGATCGATATGCAAAATGAAGTCATTAAAATCGAAGTGATTATATTTAAACCAGTTAACTGGAATTCTAACAAGCTGAATGTCATCTGTACCAAAACTTTGTCATTTACATCATTGAATTATTTGAAGGACCATTTATCAGGCCCAATGTTGATATCTTCCATGGAGTCAGGATAATCAGTCTTTGATTGTATCAACAATCCATTCACGTTTTTACTATGAAGCAGAATCTGAAGCATTATAAGAAGCTGCTACTAGGGTACTAGTCAGTCATACCATGTAGGGCATCACCCCTGGTACATACTAGGGTACCATTCAGTCATACCATGTAGGGCATCACCCCTGATACATACTGGTGGAGGGCCTATGCACTGCCTGAACAATCACTGATCTATAGGCAGCCAAAAACAAGGACAAGTTTTCAGAAATATATCTCATACTAGACATCCCATATTGATAAAACTGCTCAAATTTGATTCTAACTTTGTTAATCATACAAAATTTACTCTGATGCCTTTCTTCTTATAGAAGTGTATACAGATAAAATCAAGTAGTTTTGTTTTACAAAATGTGTTGACCTTTATTTCAGTAGATTGAAGAGTTATGGAAGAAGAGATAGGCCCAATATGTTTGAACTAAATGTAAATGTTCTTTAAACAAAAAGACTAATAACTTTTTGTGGTCAAAACATTTAAAAAAAAACTAAACTACTTGATTCCGTCTGGATATACTTCCACAAGGATAAAGGCGTCATGTTATCTGCAGTATAACTAAAAGTAATTAGACAATGGAACATGTATGCATCATAAATTGTTTAGGAAATGTGTGTGAGATTTGAATTTTTAATGTAGCGTTAAAAATGTTTCAGTCATATAACTATGATGTCTGCAGTAAGACAGTTTATAGTGATGTCTAGCAATGGGGTATCATGCTACAGACATGTAGCATCTTGCCCCACCCAGTCACACAGCACTGGCGTTTGCAAACAAGGGGCCCTACTGGATAATTTTGATGCCCCCCCCCCCCCCGGATTTACGTGCGGGGCTCCATGTGAACAAGGCATTTGAAAATAAACTTTAAAACAAGTTTTATATGATATTGAACTTAAAATCGGTCCAATCGGCCTAAGGCCGGCCCTGCAGTCACATTATGCTGACACCAGGCCAACCAGTGCTAGCACTAACCTTTTAATGCTGAGCGCTAAGCGAGGCAGCTGCTAATACCATTTTTGGTGCGACTTGGCCTGGGTTCGAACCCACGACCCTCTAACCACTAGGCCACCGACACGGTTTGTTCAGGAAGTAAGACAATGGCCACCTCTAATCCCACTATACATGGCAGGGGCGACATCTTACACAGTATGACTAGGGTAACAGTGTTATGTTGCTCAGTTAGCAACCTTAATGCTATACTAGTCCATCATTCAAGCATTAATTTCTAACTTCTGAAACAGTAATGCAGCCAGTGCCTCTAAAATTAAATTCTTTACTGACCATTCAACGGGGAAAACTACTTAATTCATGAACATCATTTAAGATTCAAATGAAGCTAGTCACTATAATACATTAAATACTGTATATGTAATAAAAACTATGCACTATTCGTTTGATTCTATAGAAAGTATGGACCAGGAATCTCAAGGTAGAAACAGTACTGTTACTGTTTTGACAAGGTATGCGCTCCTTACGCACACAGGCAGGGTTCTCAATAAAGAGTCATTTGACAATGAATTCCAAAAGCTCAAGGGGATTTTATTATATGTGTCTTCTCAAAGGTTGTAATTTAAAGCGTTCCTAACACTATGTTGTATAAGTTTCGAGATTGCAGCTATATTAATCTGCTTGATAGACGAGAAATCATTGTCTAGAAACAGCAGATACAATAACAGCTTCATCCTACCACATTTTGATGATGCACTTTTTTGAGTCAAAGTCAGACATTCCTATGGCTTGCTAAGTGTTTATTTTGGCCCCTAAACATATTCATACGATACTCATTAAGATAAAAGGGGTTCATCTCTCCTCGTCAAATATGTATTTAATTCTTATCCATAACCGCCTGAAATAAAGACTAGCGACCACTAAAAAGACTGGTTTTATCTTCCGTTAATGTTACCTATTTTAATGGACTGTAAGACAGTGTGGTTAATAAGCCAGTTGCAAGCAATTTAGGAACGACATGCGTGGTAACATCCTTCTAGAATAAACAGAAAATAACAATTGATGTGTTCCTTGATCATAAATAATTACACGAAAGCCGTGCAGACATTTATGTTCACTAGTAAAAGCCGGATATTGCAAAAGCGTATAGCAAAGAATGAAAACCAAATGTTCAGAACATCGGCCATCAGCGAAAGAATCTGAAATTGTACTTTATTTTGTAATTAATTCGCTATAATTATTAATGAATTTGATTTCTGAGAAATTATTGCCGTATTTAATACATTTATTTCCACGATTTTCTTGACCATGTATTAATTTTATTTTATTTTAAAGTTAATGTTTAGGAAATTAAAGCCGATTCTTTTCCATAGTCATTTCTCTATTTCAAACAGCATCCCAGGCTGGCACCCTAGTACCCCCACCTTGAAACTTCAGTAGTAGGTCCCTAATGTTGCAATGTCTTTTATTTTGCATTTGCTGTTTCTTTAAAAAAAAACTAACGTGCTCATGATTATGTTTTAGTTGCATAGTTGTTAGAATAAATCGTATGTTTCTTTGTTTAAACTATCGAACTTAAAGAAGAGTGTATTATATTTACTACAAGAAACCCTCCTATTCATAGAAACACACACACACACACACACACACACACACACTATGATACAGAGGTATTCCAAGTCACTGACAAGAAGACGGAAAATAAATGTTGCTAAATGTTGCTGACAGGAAGAAAATGTAGGATTTCAGGTTCAAATCTACCCGAATATATCACATTTTTGTTACATCTGATATTATTCAAGAATGTACTCAGCATTATATCTTAGATCTGTATGCCACCACGAAAAACGGCCCTGTCATTATGTCCACGTCTTAAAAAATTTCCTGTTGGCATATGGATCTAAGGTATTTTGTCTTGTATATTCTCAGATCTTATCAGATGTTCAAAAACAGAAATGTGATATATTCCGGTAGATTAGTTCATTTTAAACCTAACTTTTCGTCCTTTCCGCGGCCCCGGCTGATTAGTGGTCTAAGCGCTTGCCTTTATAACTTACACACACATGACCTCTGTCCACTTTGGTTCGAACCTTTGCTTGGTCAACGTACGTATATGAGAAATCCTAATTTTAGGCTATCGTGGACTGGTAGTTCTTCCTTGGGTTTTACCGGGTTCTTCCTGTGCCGGATATATTGGCCGCCATGTATAGACTATTATGTGCCCACAATAGTGTTAAACTCACAAATCCTTTCTTGCTATCCACATTTTAGCATATTTAGTTTATGGATTCGTTCTTATTTTAAATCAAATTGTTTTCCAGAATGAACGAAGCAATACAGAACTGAAACAGTTGACATATCAATACAGATGGATTTGCTTGATTGACCTCTTCCTCTCTTTCCTCATTTATTGTAGTGACTAATGTCATTAGTGTACTTAACCGATTAGAAGCCATCATTTTATTATTTAAACAAGAATATAGGGTGTGTATCCTTAACGATAATCTATATTTATTGGTCAATATAATCATCAAATGGAGAAAGATTTGGTTTTGGAGAAATCACTGTCGTATTTGATACATTTATTTTCGCCATTTTCTTAACTCAATATTATTTATTTAATGTCATAGTTATAGTCTAGGAAACTTAAGTTTATCCATTATGAACATCAAAATCTACAGCATAATGATTACTCTATTTATAAAATCCCAGGGTTTCCTCCTCATCGCAACCCTTCCTCCACCCATCCCAAATGTTGCAAAGTCTCATATATATCACACGTAAAATACAAAATTCTTATATATGGTGATAGTCACCCCTCCTTTCTCATACATACACATGCACACACAAGGACACACACACACAAACACACACTCACACACACACACAGAGAGGAGGAGAGGTATTCAGACTAATCAACTTGAACCGTCGGGCAACAGACAGAGAATAAATATTGCTTAAAGTGGTCAACAGGAAGAAATTGTAGGTTTGGTTGGTTCAAATCTACCCGAATATATCCCATTGTGTTAAATCTGTTATGATTCAAGACTGTGCTAACAAATATGTTAGGTCGGTATGCCAATGAAAAAGTGACCTTTGCCATTGTTCCAACGTCACTGAAATACCAGTAGACCGTTCGGTCGAGATCCCGATCGAAGATATTTTGTCTAGTATATTCTCAAATCGTATCTGATGTTCATAAAAGAAATGTGATATTTTCCTGTAGATTATATCTTTATAAAACTTAATTGTCCTCATGACAGGCATGTTATGGCATATTTATTTTTGGATCCTTTCCGAAGGTGAATAGGAATACCTTGAGGGTGTAAAATGACTCAACAGACAGGAGAGAATAGATATCAAACTGTACAAGATTATTAATTTTATTATATAAAATCAAATTGATTTTTAATTTCCTTCTCATAATGCAAGTTGATTTTGGAAGGTCTAATGACTCTAAATCGGCCTAAAATATATCTATTTTGCTAAAACATGATACCACCACGAAGCAACTGTTTACATTTCATCCGAACTTTTAACTCTTTCAAAAACCCCAAAACCGATAAAATAAGGGAATTGGTTAGAATGAAGAATAATCTTGAATCTGTAGCAAAAATTTTAAATAATTATAGGAATAGAAAAGACTATACTTAAAGATTTTATGGATCGAGATTACCGCAAAACTAACCAACTGATTCCCAATTTGGTAACTTTGAAACTAAACGTTTTGTACAAACCACTTGCGTAGACAAGATAAACGTAGTAGACATGCTGTTATGCATTTCTATAACGTAGAGGCTATAATAACACTTAACTTTTATTTGCTTTAGAACCTTTTGGACCAATGTTTGTGTAGGTTGCCTACTGGCCCATATAGGCGGGACCCAGTGACAGAAGATTTCGGTTGCATATGTTTGTGTTGAAACGGGAAATATCTCCACGGACGTATCCACTGAAGTATCTACTGACGAATCCACGTACCTACTTATCCAAGTATCTACGTATCTACGTACTTACGTATCCACCTACCCATACAAAGTTTGAAGGCCGAAAATAGGCGAGACAGTAGGGAGGTCGGAAAAGGGAAAAAGCCAAAGGACCTGGAGGAACCACCATTGTGAAGTTGTAGTGGAGTGGAATAAGTAGGTTATGAAGCTATACAATGCAATGACTTCAATATTTCACTCGAAAATATGATGATCCAATTCTATCACTTAAACAGATCGGATATTTAAATAAATAAATATATATATTTGTTTGAAATTCGGTGAAAGATTTATTCCAAAATGATGTATGTCTTCCTAATGTAATGTATGACCCCAGTTGTTTATATAATTGATTAAATATGTGTTGTTTTGTTTTTCCATGTACAAGGGCTTGTGTCATTCAGTTCTATACATCAGCTCAGATCTCTATTTATTCCATCTAAAATTTTACACTTTATTTTAAAATTTACTCGATCCGGACAACAATACAGAGGGTGATCCCCTCCGGATAACGATAGCCAAATAAAGCGGACACCTTGTAAGAAGGAACAACCTCACAACACCACCACCAGTAACAACCGCTACACTGACACCTATTTTATTTTGTTGCTTCTTGATATGTACATGCTTGGAAAATTACGTTAGTATTTTTAACCGCCTACATTTATAAACGTAATTTAACAACTTAAACTACTGTCATTTATCTATAACCTCTGGTATATTTATTGTACTAAGTATGTTTACCACACCACCGTGGCAACTGTCAGTTTCTGAAAACGTTGTGATTCTAGCAGCGCATATTATAAATGCCACAAAAGGGGCATATTCTTATTCAGTGAAGCGTGGTTTGGTTTATAGTTTGTCAATAGTAAAAATGCACATCGTTTTTCAATAGGTTTTATTATATGTTTTACTAGCAAGAAGAAAGCCAGGTGTTCATTGTGACGTTAACAGTGAGGCCCAACATACGTTTCTACAAGTGTGAGTATAACTAATCATTTTAGATGATGATGATGATGATTATTATTATTATTAGTCTAAATTGAACGGTATATTCAGTCAGTGTGGAAATAAATTGTTGGGAGAAAGAATAGAAAAACCTATCATTTAGCCATTTTCAAATCTTATGGAGAGTTTATGTTGAGTATTATGTACAAAGAACGTGCCACACCTATTCCGAATATTGTAGTAAAAAACCACCTCAGCTAGGTCAATGTGTCTTTCTCCCTACATAACGTTTTTTTTGGAGAAGATGTTATTACACAACGCTATCGAATTGCGCACACTCCGTTGATACAAGATTATCCTCATCGTTCTTTGTCCATTCTGTTGAAGACTTATAACTCTGTAAAATCGAGGGAGCAGGAGGAAATAAAGCCGTATAAAGGTGGATTGACGAATAATTGAACACATTTGTTGAAGGTATCTCAGTATCACCGGGCTTCTTTCAAAAGCATGCACTTAATGTCTTTATTAGGATTAGAGTTCCAAGATTGAGAGGTACGTGAATACTTTTACTTTATTTTCCTAATCTTATATCCAAAGTCAAGAAAATATTCACTTGAGGCTGTAGTTTGATTTTCAGGACAAAATGGTTATCAATTATCTGACACCCCTATTTTTTTTTCTCATGATGGGAACATATAGCAAAAATTAAATAATTATAGTTTTGGAGTCAACTAAATTTTTTAAGGTAGTTTTATCAAAAGAAAATATTATCTGTCAGGTGTGTATACCTTATGGCAATCGTCAGTTTATCTTGCCTGAGAAACCATATTATTCCAACAATGCACGAAAACAAATTACATAGTGTATATACCACAATAGGTATATTATATAGCTTGCGTGCTGGTTTTCCGTATTAAAATAGCATATGGTGTTCCCCTAGGTTTTATGATATTTTTGGCTTCCAAGAAGAAAGCCGAAGTTCATTGTACTGTTATGTACAGTGAGGCTGCAACAGTTATTTCTAAGAGCGTAAGTAGAGCGAATCATTTTCAAACGATTAATATCATATTTTGGTCTACCAATCATAGGTCGAACGGATTATTGAATTGATGTAGAAACAAACTGCATTCTGCTGGTTACCAAGCTAAACAAAGCTGAAAATAAATGAAAAGTATACGCTCTGCTGTATTAAAATTGACCTTTAGTATTCTATTCTCATATTTTAAAATCTTGTGGAGAAATTATGTTTAATTATATATATATATATATATATATATATATATATATATATATATATATATATATATATATATATATATATATATATAACAGGATAATATTATTATCAACAGGAAAATGAAGGTGATAAAGTTTTAATTAACACGTTTGAGTAAGTAATTAAAGCGATCATAAAGGAAGCAGCAGGATTTCAACTACTTACACTTAGTAAAATTGGTGAGCTTTCTCTGACTACTAAATAGATTGACATAAAATACATTTACAGTGAGGACGTAGTCATTTCTAAATCAGTCTGCTAAATTCTTTGGAATCAGTGATTGTTTTTAATTCATTGGCTGGTCTGTTATAGACTATGGTGAGTTAAATTTAGAATCGAACCTACCATACATTGGGGTCCTTACTCTTTGTATTTTTGGAAAAGTTCGGTGTCTAAGATTATAATTGTAGTTTATGAATTTGACTAGATTACCACTGGAATTATTTGATTTCTTATGATGTATCTTATATACTTCGGTTGCTATGTATCTTAACCTACTAGGATGTTGACTTGAAATATTTGATTTCCTTAGCATTGTTATATCAGCTACTAAAATCATCAAAAACCAATTTAGTGACGCATATTACATTTGTCCATCTTGTCAGAAATGCCAAAGAATGGGACAATAATTGAAGTTTGACCTGATGAAACATTTACAAATCAGTAGCTTAGCACTAGTGGAAAAATACTGTTGGATACTTTTCAAGATCTTTAATTGTCAGGATGTCGCTTGCATATCATTGGCTACAAAACGGCCATTCAGTATCTTCCTCTCAATTTGAAGAACAAATATAATAGGTTACTGCATTTGTATGAGAAAATATGAACGAATCGACTAAATGAGTGTACATGATTTGTTTACAAGGTAGTTCCTAATACACTATTCCATTTTTTTAGGTACACGTGTCGTTCTCGTTCGTGCAATATTAAGGTGTTCAGCATGAACGAGGTTTTCTTTCGGAATAGTACTGCGCAACCACTTTTTAAATTCTACATTAGTCTTAATTATAAAAATATACTACGTCTCAGATCAGTATTTCATAGGCTTTGGCCTCAATATGCCTTTCTATGCTATATTTTTATAGACCCCAGAGAGTGAGTGCTGGTCATGGTTTGAACCATTCGATTTGCGAAACGATACGAATAATTCTCCTAAATATCTGTTTTAATGATCAGAAAATTATTTTCAATTACTCTCACGTGTTTTTTTTGTTACCTTGCAAAAATCACGTTAATTCGTGTGCTTATTTGAAAGTAACGTTTCTGACTCATTGAACTCGTCCACGTTGTTAATTTTATGATCATTACTTTCAATGTACAAAAGAAGCTTGTTTAGTTCATTCACAAAATAATCAATTCAATGGGACCAGTCTATTGTCGGTAAATGGCCACGCATTTCCGTTGTTCCAGTTTTTGAACTGGTTTTATGTATATATTTTTGCAATGTTTATGTGCAATAATCTTGGTACAATTTTAGGAATATTTAGTTACCTACGAAAAAGTCTGCAAGCATTACTCGTATTATACTGATTGTATTAATGCTTTGTTTGAAAATATGCAAAACACAATTGAGTTGAACTTCGTTAATTTAATGTTTATACACTTTATTTCGTGTTTTAAATATGTGCCTGATAAGACTTTGAACAGTAATCTTTGTACATATTTATAAATTTATGAATGTTTAGTTAGTGCCGAGACATGCCATATTTAACAGAACTCCGAAATCGTTTATAAAGGTTTATGTGGTATTTTCATTTGTTCGTTGCTTGTAATGGTGTGTAGATGTTAAACTTTTTTTCTTTTTTAATCTCAGTTGATAGGTAAGGCACAGTTAGTACATTATTTACTACAAAATGATTTCTAAAAAGGAGAATTTAACTAAAACTTAATGAAGAAATACAATATATCGCTAGAGCCCGTAGCGACAACCAATTGCTAATAAAGACAAGAACAAATACATGTAAAAATATGTATGATGTCGTGTATATGTTATTGTTTTGATCTTCATTGGTTTTATTGACTGATGGTCCATTATTTACTTCACAATGAGGCCGATTTTACTTGGAACGTATTGGCTGGGTCCGTTTTGAATTGATAATCAGCATTGGCGATAAAACCAGTAACATTTGTCTCCCTTGTTTCATTTCCAGCCGATGTAAATACTAGATGTGGCATAATTTGTCGTCGGTTTCTACAAGATAGTACTCTTTCCAATGTTAGCAGCAGGGAGGGCGAACAGACCAAGGATTTCGACGGACCAAAAACCTTTCCAGGGAAATCTAATCCGGAGAAAGATTCTATTTACCGAATTAAGGCTTCCTGGAAGAGTTACATCGTTATTGACCCTCAATCCGAGAATAAACATTTCGTTCGAAACTCTAGCTGCAGAATAATATGTTCATGATTTTTTTTTGTTTTTTGATTATATTTTTGTCGACCGACTTGAGGTAGGCGCCCTCCCTGCTGCTGTCGTGTTTAAATGGAATTTTTGAGATTCTCATCGTTAAAAGATTCTATCTAGACCAACTCGATATCTGGTCCTGGGATCACATAAATTCACAGTGACGAATCCATACGGCGTAGATTGAGCTCGTCCAAAGAAATTTTTGAATTTATTTATATCCATATCGCCGCTACACCACGTCTGATGAATATTTCTCAGTGTGTGTGTATCTACACCGTTGAAGATCGCCAACATGTTGCAATTATCTCTGATTACCTTTGGAATCTGAGTATATCTCTGAGTTACATAAATAACGTCAGTATTTTTATGTCGTCCACGTGAAAAGATTCTTGCAGGATTCGATTGTTTATCTAGCATGACGTCGTCGTAAACTACCAAATTATTTATTGAACCATCTAGAACATCAACTGAGGGTGTTTCTTCTACATCAGTGATAAAATCAATTATATTCTCACCGTTATTCAACAACGCTGCATTTTCATTGAATTCTTTCAATACCTGGTAGCATCTCTGATCATCCACAGATGGTGCAACCAAATACAATTTGTCCCTTTTCAACCACCTCATAATCAGATTCAACAATAACTGTGTTTTACCTGACCCTGATGGTCCTATTATGATCATTCTGATTGAATTAGGTAGCGCAGCATGATGTTTCACAGGAACAGATTTCTTTGTAGCTGAAAAATCAATTACATTCATGATATAATTATACTATGAATTTGTGTTGTGTGCGGTGTAGAACACGAACACCAACTGTGGATGTAGCGACTGTCGTTACAAAAAATAATAGATCAGCCGTTACTGGTAAATGCGAAATATGTGGAACAAAAAAATTTAGATTTTCCTCATCTGGTGAAAAACCGATTAGGGTAAAAACCATTAAAAAAAAGAAAAAGACACGGAGGTGACGTTACATCAGGATTATCTTCACTGCCAGGATTCCCTTGGTCCAAATACCCCGGAGAAAAACACCTACCAGGATATAGCTACTGCGGACCAGGTACCAGACTCGATATCAGATTGAATGATCAAGATCAACCGAATCCTGGTGAGGATCCTGTAAATGCAATTGATCGAGCGTGTTATATTCACGATCTTGAATATCGAAGCAAAGATTTACAACAACGGCATCTAGCTGACGTTAAATTAATTCACGCAATAAATTCGATAAAAAATAAGACCATCAAAGAAAGATTAGCCAGCTGGGTGATTAATGCCGCTATGAAAGGTAAATTAGTTTTTGGTTGTAATTAGTTATATGGAACAGATTTATTATTCTCCTGTTGGATTTTGGAAAGGTAAATCAGCAATCAAGAAACTAGCAAAAGCTGCGAAAGTAAAACCATCAGTAGCTGCTACGTGGTTATCTAAACAAGCCATATGGCAGATTTATCTACCACCACCCAAACGAATCGAATACGCACATTTTGATGTCAGCATTCCAAATGAGGTTCATCAGGCTGATATAATGTTTCTACCGCACGATACCGTTAACGATAAAACATACAAATACGTATTAACCGTGGTAGATATCGCCAGTAGATACAAAGACGCTGAGCCGCTGATAACGAAAACAGCAGCTGAGGTTGCTAACGCATTTGAGAGAATATATCAACGAGGTCCGTTAACGTGGCCGAGATTGCTTCAGGTTGATCCTGGACGAGAATTCCTCGGCGCCGTTAGTTATTTGATGAACAAGAAGAATGTAGCAATACGACGCGGTAAAGTAAATATTCACAACGATCAGGCTATTGCTGAGCGATTTAACAAAACACTAGCTGAGAAACTATTTGGTTATCAATACGCGAGAGAATTCATTCAGGATAAAAGATCCAGCGACTGGGTCATTAGGCTACCGAGCGTTATCTCAGCAATACCGATCATCAGAAAAGATTTTTCAATTCGACCGGTATTAGGTGATGTCATCGTCAGATATTTATATAAACACGGCGAGGATGAGGGAGGCAGAAAAAGAGCGACTGATCCTATCTGGAGCGTAGCAACACACAAAATAGTATCTGTAACAAGATCATCAAGTAGACCAGCCATCTACAAGCTTGATGTTTTCTCCCCTCAACGAGGTTTTACACGAGAAGAATTACAGGTAATTCCTGCTGATACTCAGTTACCCCCTCAGTCACTCAAATAATCTACGCCGCGTCTGTTACACTCTAAACAGGCTAGAGTGACATTTTTTCTGTTATGTCCCAGATTGTTGTTTATTCTGTCTACGGTAAATTGTCGTGAATCGTTCTTTTGATACGTCCAAGTCATAATACAATTACAACCGGAACAGTGTTTATTTTGTTTCTCTTTCAGCGATAAAATAAATTCGACATCCAGATCGAATTCGTGATTATTTTTCTTATCAGTTTGTTTATAGCTGAACAATTTTTTTTAAATCACGTATTCGTTTGTTTCGTCGTTAACGACCGATCTATCTAAGGTGATTCTACCCAACTGAGATATTTTTCTCACTCTAGATACAGCTAAATACACCAGATTAGACCATTCGATGTTGTCATCTACAATCCAAACCCGACACTCTGAGATAGTTAATCCCTGTGAAGAATGTATTGTCATGGCGTACCCTAACGTCCACAGAGATTTTTCTGCATTTAGCATATTATCAACGAAATCAATATCAACGACGACGACGTCATTTAACACAAGATTCTGTTAACACAAGATTCTGTTTACTTTTACCAGGTATATCGACGTCAATATTTTGTAGTCTGGTATCGATTGGTCTATAACACAACGGAACAGGCATCAGAGGGAATTTTTCTTGATGTATCTTAAATAGCTTTTGTTGAAGTAAGTCTCTGATTATTTTTCTGCTTGCAACTATCAAATCATTCGGTGTCCACGTTGATAAGAAATCTTTCATTGATGTTTCTTGGATTACCTCTCTCATTACGTCACATTGAATTTTATTTGATTTTAATCGAATTAATTTCTTAAATTCACTCAATCTGCCGTCGAGAGATCTATAATCAGTATCAACCTCCTCGTAATAATCAACAAACCCCTTTAGCCATTCATGAGGAGATTCACCATCAATAGGATTAGGTTGACCGTGATCACCGCACATAATAACAGCGGTATTTTTTGTTGATAGCCATTCCAAGAACATTTTTAGTGTACCAGCGAATACTGTACAAATTTCGTCCCATATGATTTTTTTATTTATATATTTTTCTCCCATCCTGGATGGATTCCAAGTACCACCGTTGTACTTGAAAAAGCTGTGATACGTACACGAATTGACTCCTCGTTGTTTCATCTCCCGCGCTAATCGATGTGTTGGTGTCAACACAATCATATCAGAGTTCTTGAATAATTCAATCATTCTGGTCGTTTTTCCTGATCCACCCGGTCCGTTTATGTAGATCGTCTTGTATCTTGCAGCAGGATCATACACAGATGGTGCCGTTGATGTTTCTGATACGCTATCTGAGTGGTATTTTTCTTCATCAGATACATCAGCGTCTTCACAATACCACAAGATATGTTCGTCTTTTACTCGCCATGTTCCCCATGAACCATCTCCGGTCAGTTTTTTCTAACTCCGGCAGGTATTTTTTATCAATGTAGAATGAATCAGTAGCTACTCTAACTGCGGTATCAGGAAATTTATTTATCATCGATAAGAGATTTATACTCGCAGAAGCTAACATCGACGATCTTAGATGAACGTACTGTGGTGATTCTCCTTCAAGATAATTAACCACGGTACCTAATTTCGTTCCATCAGCAACATAAACATCGTCTCTGGTACAAAATATACCTCGTTCAGCGGTATCAGCGATTATAAAATCTAACTCAGCATCATCCATGATTAATCTGCAACTACGTCGTTGATGATCATAAGCACCACCCTGAGTGAATTTTCCGATTATTTTTCTACCTAAATCCTTTGCGTCGTCGTGTTCGGTTGGTAGCCAAACATCAAATTGTTTCTGATACGAAATAATCGCTTCGCTGACCATCAACGACGTTAACATAGCAGAATCCAGCATATATCTCAATAATACTATCGGAGTCCATCTCTGTTCTGATAGGTGTCTTCCACACCAAACATAACATATTTTATGTAATCCTGATGCAAACTTGAACGATGTAACCCTGGCGAATCCTGTTAGGGGGAAATCTGGCAACGGACCGTTAATTGATACTCTTGTCATCTCGTCGCAAGGATGACCAAACTGAGTGAAATATTTGTTGCATTCTCCCATTCCGAGAAAACTACCAGGATAACATGCTATCATGTCAAACGAAATCATATCGATGAAACCGTAGTTGGTATTCCATAATCCACCATGACCATACTCAACGCAACTATCTTGAATATCTTTGAGGAAATCTTTTCTGGTTGGTTTCCATGAATTTTTCTCTCGCGCTGCGTGAGCAACAACAGATGGAATCGTGAAACAATTAACCAGTAATTCTTCATTCACTGAGTATTTCTCCGCTATCGATGTCATTGAATCATGTAAAGATTCACTTCGATACATATCTCTGTTGGGCCTGACAAACTGATCATATCGATCGTCGCTGGAGAATAACCAAACAGATACAGGATCTGATTCACTTATTTTATGAATAAAATCGAACATATTTTCAGAATAGAATCTAATAACGCGATTCCGAGGAAAAATAGTTACTGCGTTACTCCAAGCATGAGAATTGTGATCAATTATCTCGATGGGCGATCCTTTAGATTTATACGCGGACGAGTACAGTATTTCACCTGATATCGTTTTTACCGTGATGGGAAATTTTAATTTCGCTGATAACGCAGCAACGTAGCTTATTGATGCACCATCAGCAACTGATTCCGCCCAGTCATTTATTTTTTCTTTCCTTAAGTCTGTTAATCCGTTACCGCGTTTTATATTGGTAAAATGTTCTATCACTCGTTCAGCTACACAATTGATTTTTACTGACATTTTCATCTTAGCGAGATTCTCAGCAACAGGCTTATTCAGCTTGTAAATACCATAAACAACAGCCGCTACAGGATAAGCTCGTACATAATACGGTTTATCTATTCCTGTCAGTAATCCTGGTTTGGAATTATTACTCACTGTAACAGATTTTTTACCGTTAATTACAGGATCGCGTTTATCACGAGTAATCCAAACGTCATTTTCGTTATTCACAATGAATTTTATTCTGAATATATATTTGTCGTTGCTGAGTGAATTAATTATTTTTTTAGCTCTTGTTCATCGTGTTATCGATATCGGCTGCTTTCCAAGTCGACCACACATGAGCTGCTCCATCATCGTAAAATTCCTTTTTGGCCTGATCTAGCTCAGGAATGATATATTCTGCTTCGTCGAGATCAAATACCATATTATATTTTAAACAAGTATCTAAATAATAATAATGATGAACAATTGCAAATGGTTAATGGTTGGTTCGTTTACTTGCTATGATAGATCGTGTAGAAAAGAATACTGCGGAATACATCTAGCTTATATAAAGCGAGGTGGAGTTGGTCCTACGAGATGCATCAGATGCAACATTGGAATTCGGGGAAATACTAGAATATGTTTAGAATGCGATGGAAAAACATACAGAGAATTAAAACGACACTACGATAAAAAATCACCCAATAGCAATATCGCTATCAGATGCGAGGAGGATTATCTGAGTAGATTCTCAGACAAACTTTGATTTAGACAAATGGATATTATATAATGACCGATATATTCGTGAAACATCCAATCATTGATAGCTACGAAGCATCTGCTGATGGTACCATCAGAAATTGCAAAACAAAAAAAAAAAAAACAGGTTGGTGGTGGTGTTATTAATTCTGGATATCTTCATCTTAACGTAGCAGGTCGTCACTATCTTAATCACAGGTTTATTTATGAATGTTTTCATGGACCGATTAAGCACGGTATGGTAATAGATCACATCGACGGAGATATATTGAATAACTCCATAGAAAATCTGCAAGCAATAACACAGAGTGAAAATGCTGCAAAGGGTGATACTGGTTACGGAAGAAAGATTCCAAAAGCAGTAAAATCAATAAATACAGAAACCAACGAAGAGTTACATTTTCAATCAATGAGTTTGGCCGCAAGACATTTTGGTATCAATATGAGTTCAGTGCGGTTTGTTGCAGAAGGGAGAAATAAATCAACTTTTTCATATAAATCTGGTAGCTGGATAAAATTTTCTTACTTTCCTCTCATATTAGACGAGTAAAATCATTATGAATATGAATCAAGAAAATATCAACGAGATAATCAAATCTATTGAGGCGCTGAAAATCAAAGAGATACCGTTATCAGATGATTTAGATTCTGATAGAATCATTGCTGATTTTGATACAATAGCGCAACACAAACAAGAAAATAGATACACGCTGTCGTCTGAATACAGACTCATAAAAAAAATACAAGTAAGTATAAATACATGTTCGGTGGGTGTAAATTATTTTCCTGACATTTGCTTGGTCCTAGGGAGTCATGCAGTAAAAACTGACTCCGCAAGTACTGTAACACTCACCAGCAGAGGGATCACAAAAGGGACCTGTACGACATAAAGGTCACATATAGATCCTACTGTAGGTGACTTGCAGCGATAACATTATCAGACTTTCACTTAGACACATGTAGTTATGTTCATACCTATTGGAATATTTAGATAATCACTTAGATTGTAAAGAAAGTTGTATGCTAAGAATTACGCTCAAATTGAGATAGGAGTTCTAGAGCATACCATGTTAAAATAAAGGTGACTTTCGAAGCTATAACTTACTTTGATTTTCAGAATATGGTAACATAGATTTGTAATGTACGAACACTATCATTTTGTAAAATGTTTCTCGTGGCTCTTGCCTTAATTTTTCAAGGATGTTGTACATAGAACAAACAGGGTCTCGTATTGTAAGTCATCACGGTCCAGACTTTTATTTTCAAATAGGCCTCACCGGGTACGTTGTGAAGACTCTAGACAATCAATGGGTTTTGATTATTGTTATGAAAAAATATTAAATGTACTAGAGTTTCCAACTGCTCTGAGATATATAAATCTTTTAAACGATTGCGTTTGTTTCACATTAACCTGAATTGTTTCTATCTCGATTCGAAAATGAGTAGGCTGGCACCAATATCTTACTCTGAAAAGATATAGCATTTACAAGGTAATGTGGATAAACCAAACTCTTATATATGAAATACTTATGTTCGGTGAAAGCTTTATTGTTTCATGCCTTATCACTGGGTTTCGTAGATAAAAAGAACATATTTGTCCTAGTTTTCTTTTGTACAGTTACTTTAAGCTTGTAGGTAGAAATGCAGGTAGGATGTTTCTACAAGGTTGAGCATAATGATTCATTTTGGAAAGATTGTTTTCATGTGTATTGCCTACGAATCTGAGGTCGAACGGTTTATGTAATGAATTCGGAAACAAATTTGCTTTCTGCTAACTACCCAGCCAGGTAAGACTGAGAGGAAACAAAAAGCATATACTTTTGATAAATTGACATCAAGTGTTCAGCCGTAAGAATTTAAAGCATCGATGAGACAGTTTGTTAATTAGTAGATGTAATGTTATGAGCTTGGACTGTGAACTAGGTTACCTATGCTTATGGTCCAAACCTGTAAATAAAACTGGTAACCTAGTAATCTTTCCATCAGTGGGTTGTTGTCCTTTATTAGTCATCAACTCCAGTGCATCGCCTTTAAATATTTTAGCTAAACCTGATATGCATTCTACTATATGCATTTATTGGACATTACCTGACCGGGAGACATTAAAAAACTAACGATCTGTAAAATCGACCCTGTTACCTCTCAAAATTTACTAAAAACATATTACCGCCTAACCATGTTGTAAAGCAATCGATCGATAAAGGCAACTCTGTTTAACATGTTGATTAGACGCAAGAAGATAACTATTCAAATTCTGAGTCTGCCAACGGTCGTTTTAAGTGCGTCGATCTGCCAGATCTTGCGCACGTAACAGAGGATTTGCCAAAAGGCTACATTCTTTATATCGACTTTGAGTATGTGGATGAGCTTTGTGACTAGCTGAGCAACTATGCGTTGGCTCCTGAGGTTGCGATCGTTCAAGCGATTTGACTGAGCAGGTACCAGCGAGATTTGGTGGAGAACTGGGGCGGGGTAGTGGTGAGGCTATTCGTCTAGCGTATTTGACAGCTATTTACTAGAGGCTTCCAGACAAAGAATTTTCATCTTAGTTACATGCGGCATTACTGGCCATGTCCTGTGTCAGTTCGTTTATTGGTTTATGTGAGGGTTCCATCGTGAATTGTGCAGATGTTACTTTGTCGGTTCGTTTAAAATTCTTGCACCGTCTAGACGATGTGTTGCACATGCTTGTAGATGATAATTTTAAGTGAAACCATCATCTCTACTTACTTAAAATATAGGCGAGCACGGTTGCTCATTAAAGATAATATGTATTACGATCATTAGCGAGTTGATACGAGTTGTTAGTTGCAGAAATCTTAAACAGATATATTCCTAGCAACTTTGTAATTCTAACCTCTAGTTTAACTTCGTGCAAGGCATGGATCTTGATGACCGCCTCATTTCTTATTGTCACTATGATGTCAATTGTTAGATGACGGACATGGTAATATTTTGCTTCGCCGGAAGCAATAGCCCCAATAGATGATCAAGCAGATTTAAAACGTTCTGCTTGTTTGCATTGCTGTCTTCACGTTTATTCAGTTGTGATTTCCGTGCTGTTAGTGGTCAATTGTTCCACACTTCTTCTCTCACCTGAGTTTCTGGCAGGTCTTTGTATGTACTCAACAACTTATCGATATCGATGCTTGGTGTGTCAGCTAACTCTTTACAAACAAGGACGTCTGTGAAAACTGCTGCCAGAGATGGTTGGTTTTGGACGATATGGCTGGTTGCATGAATAGCTCTATGATAATACTTATTTTAATCTATAACCCTTTGATTTTGAAAATATTGCAACATCGCTGTATAGCATTTTGTAAACTGTTTGTCGCGACTCTCCCGTTGACGTCGTAAGGAAGTGGTATTTAGAACAAGCTACGTCTCATATTTAAAGCACATTGGTTAGTCTATACGTTGAGCGTTACTGCGAAGATTGCATACTATAACTTGTCATTGGAATCATGACGCAAAGGTAAACCAAAATGTGTTCCAATGGGTCTAGATAATCAACGGGTTGATTAATTTCTGTTCAAGTAGAAGGTTATCCTAACTTTGATGTGATTAATCTAACACCAAACGTTTCCTCTCCCATGATTGGAAAATTAAGTTACCGGTAGGCTGATGTATGCAACCATCTATAAGGTAATTGAACAAAATAAACTCTTATCTGTAAAATACGTGTGCTTAGTTCAAGGTGTATTAATTGGCGGCTTATCAGTGGGTTCCCCGGACTAAAATAGCACATGGTTTTCCCCTAAGCTTTTATGATATTATTAGCTAGCAAGGTGAAAGGCCAAGTTTTTATTCGGAAGCAATTTATGTTGTGAAACGATTATTATTCATACGAATCTGTGGTCTCATGACTTGTTCAGTTAAAGTTTAAAAAGCCTTCGCTTTTCCGAAGTCGACTTGGAATGTTCAACGTTACAATTTGAAAGCCTCGATTAGAGATTATGTTAATTATTAGATGTAACTAAATGAGTTGGATTTTGTTTAGAACTTTACTTATGCTGATGGTTCACGCTTATAACGCAATCAATGATCTCTTGGTATTCGATAACAGCGCACCTATCCATTTCTGTCATTGGGGTGTTGTCCTCTATTAGCCCTCACAGCTTCACAGCCAATGAATCGCGTTTAAATATTTTAGCTAAAACTTTCATGCATCCTATAAACAAACAAACCTTCTATCTGTCACATATTTAGGACCGATGAAATGTGTATTTGTTTATGGTTTGCAAGCACGTTTCCCTTGTAAAAGAATAAGATATCGGTTCAGATGTGATGATAATGGTGTTGGAAAATCAAACCAGAACATAAATCAACACGTGCGTGAGGCAGCACTTTGACTAATAATTTTGTTGGGGTTGGGGAGTTAATTGCAAAGTATATGCAGTGGGAGTCATTTAACAAAAACAAACAATTTAAGTTCAAACGTTTAGAAATGAAATATCAACCGGAAAATAGCTTGACTCGTGTATTACTAGCATAAACATTTATAATTAAGAAATGCAAATGAAGATTTTTGTAAAGTACGTATGTTAAGAGCATTGAAGCGATAAAAAGGTTGAACTAGATGTGTACAAATAAAGCAGGTCAGGTCAATCCGAAAAGAGCAGGGAAGCTGCCGGTTCCATGTATGTTTTACACAGAAATCTAAGTGATCAAAGTGAAATTAGTAATAAAAACGGGATGTACTGACATCCTTGTAACATATAAAAAATGGATAGTAAACCAACATATTTAGACCACAAGCCATCAATTAAAAATATTATACGTAAGAATATATACATGTTCGGTGGGTGTAAATTATTTTCCTGACAATTGCTTGGTCCTTGGGAGTCATGCAGTAAGAACTGACTCCGCAAGTACTGTAACACTCACCAGCAGAGGAAATCACAAAAGGGACCTGTACGACATAAAGGTCACATATAGATCCTACTGTAGGTGACTTGCAGCGATACCATTATCAGACTTTCAATTGGATACATGTAGGCGTATTCATATCTATTGGAATACATAGATAAATAATTGAAAAGAAAGTTGTATGCTTAGAATTACACTCAGATTGAGAAAGGAGTTCTGAAACATACAATTTTAATAGAAAGGTAAGTTTTGAAGCTATAACATACTTTGATTTTCAGAATATGGTAGCATAGATTTGCAACGTATGAACGCCACCATTTTATATAATGTTTGTCATGACTCATACCTTAATGTTTCAAGGATGTTGTACTTAGAACAAACAGAGTCTCGTATTGTAATTCATCGCGGTACAGACGTTTATTTTCAAATAGGCCGCACCGTGTATGTTGTGAGGACTATAGACGACCAAAGGGTTTTGATTATTGTTATGCACAAAATATTAAATGTACTAGAGTTTCCAACTGCTCTGAGATATATAGGCTGGCACCAATATTTTACTCTGAAAAGATATAGCATTTACAAGGTAATTTAGACAAACCAAACTCTTATCTGTCAAATCTAATGTTCGGTGAAATGTGTGTTGTTCGATGCCTTATCAGTGGGTATCCTAGATAAAAATAACACCTAGTTTTTCACTAGTTGTTTCTACAGCTATTTTAAGATAGCAGGAAGAAAGGCCAATTAAAATGTTCCTACAGGTGTGAGCATAACGAATAATTTTGGAACGATTGTTATCAAGATGGCCGCTATCGCTTAACCGGCTTGAAGCAGCTGTTCCGTTTGTATTGCCGTTTTCGTGATGTTGTGTTCATTATGAATTGGCTGTTCAATTCGTATGTGTTTCTTCATCTCCTTGTTTTGGAAATGAGAACAATTAGACTTTTTCTCAGCTGTCTTGTTCCATTCTTTTTAAACAAACCGCCATCACGTGATACCCCCCAGTCAACCCGTTTATGTTATGATGGACCCTCAATAATTGCTTTAACTGATCACTCCTTGGCTCTCCAAACTACATTTGCTCTAGACTAAACGAACTGGGACTACATTCATCATTACCTAAATGTAAACAGAAGCGAAAAAAGAAACGTTGTTTCCACGCTGGCCGGCGTAGAACAGGAAGAAGAATTTCAGTTATCTCCCTTATTTCGGCTCAACAATTTAAAAACAATTCGACCGTTAATTTAGATAACCTAATTAAAATCCCTATAAATTCGTCAACCTTTGTGTCAACTATCCAAGAGATACCTCTGCGTATTGCATTATTAAATGCCCAGTCAGTAGGAGCACCGGAAAAGGGCACAGAAATAGTTAGTTTCAACGACCAGGATACTGACGTCTTTTTCCTGACAGAAACATGGCTAAAAAATCAGGCGATGAGCCCAAGTGTGCGGATCTAACACCCACTGGTTACTACATCAAATCCTTCCCCCGTAATTCTCACGGAGTTGGAATTGCAGTAATCACAAAAAACTCCAAGGTCAAACGTCTTAACCACACCATAACATTCAATTTTGACCACACATCGTTTGAACTACTCCAAACCACACTCACACTAAAGCGAAAGTCAGTCCATGTTTTCTGCATATACCGCCCTCCTCATAGTAGAAAAAACAAGCTGGCTGAATCTCTCTTTTTGAGCAGTTTCCGAACCTCCTGGAGTATGGAAATTCGATAGGTGGCAACTTGATTATTCTTGGAGATTTCAACTTGTACTTTGACTGTCCCGGAAACCCAAATACATCAAAACTCATAGATTCCATTAATGTTTTTAACCTCAAACAGTAAGTTAACCAACCCACCCATATACATGGTCACATTTTAGACTGGATTCTTCATAAACCTGATTATAACATTCTACGATCCTCCCTGGTATCCCATGACCTTGCATCAGATCACCTCTGCATTATATGCCATCTTGACGTATCAGTCCTTAACCCTCCACCTTTATCTGCTACTAAGAGAAACCTCTGTATGATAAATAGAACCAAACTAATGCACGACATCCAAGCAAACCTAACAACTTGCTTACCTTCTACAGCAGAACAACTCGATAACTGCCTGCGTTCATTGCTTGAAAAACATATAATGATATGATTACAAAAACAAACACCATGAAATTAGAAAACATTAAAAAAATAACATGCTGAGAATATTTAAGGTAGGAAACATTATTAGGTCTTTAAGTTTGTTCTTGCAGTAGAAATAAGAGAGTTTTGAGAGCACTCTTCAATGGGATCACTGTGTCTTTGTGTCTACGTTGCTGGGACCTGGTATGCAAAAGAACGCTGTCCATATGACTTTGTTTTCATAGTGGGAATAAAGAGTATACGATTGTCAAAAGAGAAGCGTAAGTATCCTGCTGGTGTGTACACATGGGTGAGGTCGGATAAGTATGTTAGACGAGAGTCCGACAGCGAAACGTAGCACAGAGAACAAATTTTGTGTTTGATTCTGGATCGAATGGATAGCCAGTGTAGGGTACTGAGCAGCGGGCAGGTGTGCTCTGATCGTGGTACTCTAAGTATGATCCGAGCAGCTGTGTTTTGAACTTTTTGAAGTTTCTGGAGTAGAGATTGAGATGAACCAGACAGAACTGAGTTACAATAGTCCAGTCTTGAAAGTACTAATGAACACACAAGTGTTCTAGTGGCATCAACTGAAAGATATTTGCGAACTGAGCTGATGCGTCTCAGCTCAAGATATGCAGCCTTGCATATGTTCATGACATGTTGGTGCAATGTGAGAGTACTGTCCAGAGTAACACCTAGGTTTCGTACTGATTGTGTGAATTTAATGTTGGTGTTGCTGATATTTATTGTTTGAGGTAAAGGATGTGAATGAGAAAATCTTTGTGTTGTGATCAAAATGGCCTCAGTTTTTTCATCATTCATCTGCAGCTTCTTACATGTCATCCATGATTTCACATCAGAAATGCACCTCTCTACACCTTGGATCAACTTCAGCTGAGTGGCTAGATTTGTATATTAGGGTGTCATAAGCGTACAATTGGTGAGACACTGGATGATGATCCATATTCAGCAGATTTAGCTAACCAAGATCATTGATTCTTTATCCAGTGATAAAGGGTAGAACGTCATAGCCGATCATGCCAGTTATATATTGTTATGATCATTATTTTAAAATACAAAAAATGGTTGTTGCGGTTAAACTAGGAATATTCCTTTTTTTTCAATTACGCTTGCGTATGGCACGTGTTATTATAGCAACATCGTTGTCACTTTCTAAGCATTTCGATCTTTCAAAAGCAAAATCGTGTCCAGTTTTAGTGACATCCCTTGGTTGACATATGACACTGACCTTTAATAACCGCTTCTGTCAAAGTGAAATGCAATAATTTTCTAAGATTGGCTTCTAAAGCCTGTTCTAAAGCCTGCCATATTCCTTCTTCCGCAAAAGTGGTGAGTCTCGGAGTGCAGGAAGGTCTGTGCAATTACATTGTTTTACCTTCTAATGGTCGATTTTAAGAGATGGCTTGTCATTTTTGATCGGAAACCACAGGAGTGGGTGGATGGGAACTTGTTGTTATCATTATTAGGGTGTAAGGCGTTGATATAGATACAACTTTACATCAAATGATCTGGTGACAGGGACCCAAAAGTAGTCCACATAATTTATCGATGTGTCAAAAGTTCCAGATCAGTATCACGTGACCGGTTACATCCAGTCAAAACATAGAAAACAAACGCAGTTAATTTATAAAACTTGGAATTACATTGTTACAAAATAAGTATGGATTGTTTTAGCAATGATATTTATGAGAGATAGGAATGAGTCATTAAGACAGCAAGTACGGGTATCTATAATATTTGTTAAACTGAAAGTATCGAAGAATGATCTAAGCATTTGGCGTTTCTCAGTGTGTAAAATATCAATGCTGGTATCACCTAGTAAACATGCCTGTTCATACTTGGTAAAACTAATATTAAATCTGGTCTCTATTTCCGCATCAAAGAGATCATTTGTTAAGCTTGGAAATCTGAAGGAACGTAGTAAATCCCAGACACTTTTACGGAGGTCAGATTCCACTAATATTGATTCAGTTTGGTTAGAGTCGAAGCGTTCAATTCGTCGGAAAGGCAGGTAAGACACAAAATACATCTCCAACGTTTTAAGATTGCATTCTTTAAGCTTAAAAATGTTTGATCTAAAAGAAGTGTTCGTGTTAGTTTCTGATACGATTGATCTTGTAGATCGTTCTGTAAGACGAAAACATTTATCATTAACGTTTCATCAGGAACTATATATATTCAGATGACAATACGGTCGTCTTGGGTTGGACTTATGAACTTTTAGGGCTTAACAAACGGTCCGAATCATGGCTTGTATTTATAACGTCGCTTGTAATCAACTCCGTAACAAAAATGTCAAGCGAAGAAAATAACTGTTAGGATCAATACTTTGACACGTGGTTGAAGCATCTAGAGATAGTCTACAAACGATGAATTTGGCAATAATCGTGTGTCCTCCGTTCACCAATCACCATAATTATTGCTTGGCAATACAAGGCTTCTCTTCAAAAATGTTTATTGATTGGGTATAATAATCAATGAAATTTACGAAGGCCAATGTCGTCCTCATCCAGGGTTAGTAGTTTCAGGCTAATCATATATAATGGTTTGGACAGCGGTTCTCATTTAGCACTGTATCATTTATTATACATATTGCATGTAATGCCCTTGAGGTTTCTTCTTGTTTGTTGTGTGACATAATTTGTGCGATTTTTTCCTTTAATACTTTTTTCTATTGTGCATGTACAGATTTGTCTCATTGTGCACTTTTTGTAACTACGAGGTATTGGATGAGTTTTTTTATTATTATTATGCAAAGAGGTACGCACAATGTAATAATAATATTAATAATGCTGGGAATCATATGCATCGAATGTATTCGAATACTTTCAACTCTTTGTTTTGAATGAGAGATAAATAATGTGTATTATGACAATGTTCCTTTTCAATTTCTTAAACATTATTCCATCATGAAAGAGATTGTCTTTTAGACGTTGCTTTGGTGTATTATCTTTGCATGCAAACCGAATCTTTTTATTGGGTACACCTGTACAGTAAAACAAGTTAATTGCTATTTTTTCATTGCCCTAAATGTATACATACGAATTTAGAGCAACTCTACAGGCAATCAAACCGACTTTTTAATCCAGATATCTCCGGTAAAGATAATACAATTACTGGGGGGGGGGGGGGAGGCTGTGAAGAATGACTGAAATCTGAATTAAAGATTTTTTATATTAGGAAAACTTTTGAATTACATCTGTATAATTGTTTTAGGATAAACCACAAAATTGAGATAAGCTAACTGAATTTTAGAAGTGTATATTGCAGACGTCACTAAGCATGTGCTTCGGTCATTTATGAACAGTATTTAAGAATGAAACTCATGCATAGAATGCTATCACACGAAAACAAGGTATTATGTTACGTGTTAAGGCTCGAATAAACAGTAACACAAGAAAGAGTGAAAACAACAAGCTTTGAAAAAATATAACAATTTATTTCCCTGGAAAATTCTGTAAAAATAAAAAAAAATATATGAACTTACGGTTTAAAAATCAAATCCAAACTTAATCCAAGAATAATTCAAAATTTTGGAAGTCCTAATAATAAAATGTACTAATGATTTCAAGTTTGAGTCCCGACGAAGAATCCAAGATGGAAGACGGTGACGTATGCTGTAACCTGTAGTGTTGAAGTCTAGAGTTCCTTGCAAAAACAAGAATTATCACTCCGGTTTTGGAAAGCTGAATAAATTTTTATAAAAGCTTTCCTTATTCAACAATTTCACATGAGCACACGTATTTTCCAGGAAAAAGAATTAATCCTTTTGAATCAAAGTAATTTGAAATAACTATAAAAACAGCACAACATACAACTTCAAGTGTAAAGAAAAAGCCCAGCTTCTACTGAGAATAACTCTCCAGACCAAAAGTTATATCGTCTTCTAAAACGCAAAAAGGGGTCACGTGATCATGTTCCAGGACCTTGTCGAAATTAAGTACTTGCTAAAGAAAACCATCTCAACAATTTGCATTTTTCACACGTTGATATATCCTACTTTCTCATTCATTTTCTCAAGGCTAATAGTTCATTTATAACACAAATTAACACGAGTTCGATAAGAAAATTATAACACAAGTTCGATACATCAGCTGATCTGTAATGCTATTTTAAACCAGAAATGTTTTGTTTTTTAAAGTAGAACACAGTATTTTAATGTTTTCAGAGGAATTTAAGAAAGCAATAATTACATTAGCTATCATAAAGATAAAGGAGTGTAATTAATACAGATGGAATATTTATTCATATTTGGGTATAAATATTGTACAATATTCAGATTAATTAACATGCCCGATTACGTTTTGTTTTCTTCTTCAGTTTCTTTTTGGAGGGAGGCGAGAGGTTCTCCCATCTTTAAACAATCAAAAAAGTATTTACTCATATATATATTTTGCTTGCCATGTCCAGTCAAATATAGCCATGCAGTCATTCAACCTGATATTTAATTATTTACATTCCTCGCTGGTTTTCTCAAAACTTAAAGAATCGGGTATCGGACGGTGCATGCAATGAATTTCAACATGATTTGTCTTTGCTTATGCTGACACGTCGTAATAACTCTAAAATTTGCTGGGGTCTTTAGACAACATTCTGATTGCCACTGCAAATTCATCTGGAACAGTTCTTAAAAATTTGTTTAATTCTGTTTAATTTTCCTTGCATCAAATATGTAAGTTTAAAAGAGCAAATTATTTCACAGATTCCGTCCACTTACCTTGGTTTGCCTTTTAAATCAATATTGATCCACGTGACCCGATTTAAATTGCAGACAGTATGATTTTAAAAAGAGACCGTTTGTAAGAACATGCTCTTCAAGTCAATAATAAGTGGATACTCAAAAATATTTATGTTTGTTATCTTTATATATCAGTCACTCTTTCTGTCTTAGCACCATTATATACTCGTTTTTAACTAGAAGTACGTTTATGTATATACGTATGCGAACACACATTCATTTAAGCATATACATATCCATGCACCTGATGAAATGAGACAGACAATCAGGCAGATAGGTGAGAGCCACAAATGTCCAATACATGCATAATGTGTCTAGCATTGATATCTCTCCAAATTGTATACTCTAAAAATTCTAACCGTTCAAGGAAATAAATTTGAAATAATCATCAAGGAGACTCCTACGGGTCTGTTCAAGGGTGGATGACATTTGTGAGTTTTGGACTAAAACATATCCTTCCTAGACATAACTGCAGTTATTTCATGTAAAATATAATGAACATTAATAGAAATGCAACAGTCTAAATCAATAACAAAAGAACCTTAAGAAGTTAGAATTTTTTTCTCGTTGTCAAACTCCAGTAACTTCAATGATTAAAGGTGTAAAAAAAATCAACATATTTTCATCATTCTTCAAGCGAGATAAATTG
Source organism: Sinohyriopsis cumingii (assembly GCA_028554795.2). Classification (NCBI taxonomy): domain Eukaryota; kingdom Metazoa; phylum Mollusca; class Bivalvia; order Unionida; family Unionidae; genus Sinohyriopsis; species Sinohyriopsis cumingii. Next base: position 109,374,022 of record CM068835.1, read on the forward strand.
TAATAGCAATCTTTTTACGCAGCGATAGACTTTAGCACAATCAAATAATAACAACTAGAGCATGAGGTAGTGATGGAAAGATAATGAAATTCTGAAATGGGCAGAGAACATTTATTTGAAAGCTGGGAACAGCGCAAGTTAGTTAAACAATATGTATAAACAATTGGTCAAATATTGATAGAATTTCTCATTAAGATAGTGAGATATCGATCTCGCCTGCGGAATGTGAGCTGTCTATCACATTCTTTTTTTGATCTACATCTGCCATTTTATTTCATTGAACTATCCGGAAACGAGTTGCACCGAGACGCCCTCTGGTGTTTTAAAGTGGAGATAATAACCGTGAAATGTTCTATATAGTCTTGTGTCAGGGAATAATATACAGAGTCTTGTTCAATTGGTTTAGATGATGCCTTAATTACATATAAGCTGAAAAGAACAATTAGGAATGAACTAAATATAAAAGTATGATTATAAAAGGACGATAAAATTATACAACAAGAGAGAAAGTTCCTTGTGTTTCTTGGTTTGGCTGGAATATAAAATAGCAATGTCGAATTTAATATTTTTATTTTTATTGGGGGTGAGAGCTTTTTATTTCTGTCAAACACCAGATATGCTCTCAATCAACACATCCATTCGTCTTTGAAATTTATTTTCTTTTTTTCTTTACTTAAAAACATTCAGCCCAATTTAGCTTGAAATGTCATTTAAACATTGGTTCTAGTTTTCTGCTAATTGGTTGAACTATGTGTGAGTTTATGTTCCTGTGGTGAATTGGGTCTCCATTGTCTCAACAGTAGTAATGGGGGACAGACTAGCCTTAAAGTATGACACTGGTTTCAGTGGTAAATTTAATCTTAAGCCCATATGATTAAACTGGAAGAGTATGCCTGGCCTCAAAGAAAAAGGTAAAGGTGATATTGTACATAGGATTAACTATATGCGACTGCCTGGGCTCAAGGAAAAAGGCATTGTTAAAAAGATCCATATAAATAGCATTATGGAACCTTATGGCCTGAATTGTATATCACTGACCAAAATGTCGTATTGCTGACCGGCATGTATAGATGCTTACCAGCACCCATCACCCACATCTTCTAACCAATACCGTTTTACTCTTCAGCACCACACCTGTTCACCAGCACAATATCTTATTGACCTGCACCACCATCTACTTAATAGCACATACTGTTGTGACTCGATGGCCGTAAACTATGTAAGATAAAGAAGCAAATGCTAGACAAGTTTAGTAAAGTCAACTATAGTTTATTACCCTATAATGCAAAGTGAAAGTTCAAAAAGACGCTTAGAGTATTGTGAATTATCAAATAATCCCATATGTTCTGTCACAAGTCCAAAAGTATAGAATGTCCGGAATTACCAAATAATCTTGAATGTCTTGATATATTGCAATAATATAATCAAGACTAATTTTGAATGAGTCCTCATTAATCCCAAAGTAGTATTTTATTCCAACGTTCAATGAGCGAATTGCAATTCTAATGAATAATTTAAATAAATATTTCTCCTCTAAGTATATCTGAAAACTAATAAAAGGGATTCCACAGATTGACCTTAAAAAAGGAATGAAGACTGTTTACAAAATCATTTTTTAGCTAATTTAACTTGATCTAAGAAAGAATAGCATTTCCCAGGAAATACCCAGGTTAGAACTCAAATCCAATTAAAAATCGTGTTTACTACTTCTAATCATGACGAAAATCAGATAGACAAAAACATGACATTAATCAGGTAGACAACAACTCTACCCTCAATCACGGACAAGGCTCCAGGACACAATATAAATAAAATATACATAACAATGCACCTATTGACTGGAACGCACGCTTACTACCCAGCTTCCACGTTAACTAATCAACGCATAATCGTACTTATCAGCAAACACACCTACTGATCAGCACCCACGCGTATTGACCAATACACGCTGGTAATGACCAGTATACATCGCTACTGACCAACACCACATTCTTTCTTATCAGTAGGAATATTTGCATCAGAACATTATCTACCGACAACCACACACACATACTGACTAGCACTTACATCTGCTTAACGCCAGATCGCTACGGTGGCCTAGTGATTAGAGCGTCCGCCTCGGATGTGGGATGACGTGGGTTCTATCCCCTGTCGAGTCATACCAAAGGCTTACAAAAATGGTATTAACATCTGCTTCGCTTGCTTAACACTCAGCATTAAGATGTTAGTGGTACGACTGGTCGGCCTGGTGTCAGGATACTGTGACTGGGTGGCACGTCATGCTACAGGTCTGCGGCATGATGCCACAGTGCTAGACATCACTATAAACTGCCACACAGCAGACATCGTAGCGATATGACTGAATTTGTTTTAAAGCTACGTTAAAAATCCAAATCACACACACACGCTTTTTAACGGTAGTCACATTTACTAACCAATAAACAGTGTAGCTCATCAGAATCCAAAATTTCTGATCAGTACATACACCTGCGCCTACTGGGCAGCATGCAGTCGTACTCACACCTGTTGAACAACTCACCTTCTTATGAATCAACACCAATATTAATGTTATGGTCTCAATCATTTTCATATAATGTGCTGTTGATGTAATATCCGCCAAAGTCTGCGATACTTTCGTATGTTTAGCATTACTTTTATTCACAGTTAGTTATATATATATATATATATATATATATATATATATATATATATATATATATATATATATATATATATATATATATATATATATATATATATATATATATATATAGTTGATTCCCTTGACTACACCTATTTATAACATCAGTAGAATATTTGTAAGTTAACCAGCATTGCCGACATACTCTGGTATCTCTGCAATGCTTTTTACACATTTATATTGGGTAATCTACATTCTGTCCAAGGGGGTTCCCTTCCTCTGTTTTGCCGACATACTCTGGTATCTATGCAATGCTTTTTACACATTTATATTGGGTAATCTACATTCTGTCCAAGGGGGTTCCCTTCCTCTGTTTTGTTTGTAAAATGTGAGTGTCGGTTGCTGATTATCTGTCTAAAATTAGATATGAATACTCCCTACTTTACCCTCGCCCCGTGCTTACGTCGTGCCTTTATTCATATTTGTACGTGAAAATGTTGGTTAGCATGCTTGTATGCCGTTCTGCAACGCTGTACATTGCTTAGCAAAATTGCGTGTTGGTCTGTAAATGACGGTGATGGTGAGTAGGTGTACGTGCTCCTCAGTAGTTGAATGTGCTAATGAGTGACACAATATATTGGATAGTAAGCATGGGTGTTGATCAGGTGGTGTGTACTGGTCAGCATATAATGGTACTGGTCGGTTAAACTGTGTGTTTATCAGAAGGAGTAGATGATGGTCGGTAACATTGATCATTCGATAGTATCCTTGGATACTGGTCTGTATGTTTGAGTGTTGGTCAGTAGATGCAGGTGCTCATCAGTACGTGTGGACATTGGTCAATTACATTGTGTGTTATTTCAGTAAGTGTCAACGTTTTTTCACATACCATTTCCCTTTTGAGCCCAGACTGCCTGATCATGTTATTACTATGAATTCTGTTTACATTACCTTTCCCCTTGAGACCATGCAATTCCATCATATTAATACGATGGGTACTTTTAGCTTTATTTTTTATAATATAATAACTTTAATAGTATGGATGGTTTAAATTTTGTAACGTTACATTTTGACTGAGACCATGTATATCCCCAATTGCTACTCTGAACTATTTACCAAATGTTAATTTTGATCCCCCCCCAAAAAAAAAGAGATCTATTGATAGCGCTTTTAACAAATATTGAATTGTCCACAGGTCGGTCCACTAAAAAAATCGATACTATTCTATCTTTAAAGGGTATCTTTAATTTGGTTTAATTACTGCCCATCTAATTTTATAATTAGCAGAATTTATCTCCAATGTCTTGGCTATTTTCTATAGAATTTGTTTGACTTGGTCGATCTCCTTCTCTCCATAAATATCTAGACATAGGTTCTTTAATCTGATTTATCCACAAGTCTGTTCATTAAATAAGAATTATTTATGTTCCTATTCCTAGAATATGTTCCACTGTCTTATCTGTATGCCCTAGTTTATGTTAGACTGGCTGTGTCTATCTATGTTTCTGTCTGTCTGTCTCTCTTTTAAAAGATCATCAGACTGTTTCTTTGATTTGACCTATCCACAGGTTATTAAGACATTATGCCAAGTGCATAGCTAGAAATAACAGACGTGAACTTCCATGTCAAGATTAAGATCTCTAGCATCAACTGATTGTATAATAAAGAAAAGAGATTCTCAACTCTTCATGCGTGAAATGTTCAAACAAATGTAGTTTGTGGCAAACAAGAAATAATTTTGACAAAGACAAATATTCAATCGTGTTTTATCCTGATATGACGTCCTGGATAATAAAATCGCAAATATGCTAGCTGTAAAAAGACCCTGCAGTATCATCTTGTGCAAGAAATACATCGACGGAGGGCACTGAATATGACTTTAGCAAGGGTCTCTAACCACCGTAGAAAGCTATACATAATTAACACCACCCGTCGATGTCAAATGTACACTATGTGTTAATGCGGGTTCCATCCGGTGTTGATTTACCATTGCATTCGTTGTTGTCATGTATTAAAGCTATGAATCATTCATCTGTGGACATTGTGTAAATTTGCATAAAGAAGTCAGCTGCAGTATTAGTGAAATCAATATCAGAAATACTATATGTCTATACAGACTATCGAACAAGAACATTCAAGGTTTCACATTATGAATTTGTTGGTGTTGTGTTTTCTTGTATATTTTACGTAGTTTTGTTTTCTTTATTTTGTGCAACTCACAGTCATACATTTTGAGTCTTTACCTTTAGTTTTTTTTTATTCTATTTTTAAAGAATAATTATCATGGTTTTATCTTGTTATTATTCACTATATTTTTCCACAGGATATCAGAAACATGAGCCTGCCACAGAGGTTTAACGACAGAGAATACAAAAATTGGTTGAAGTGCGTTGACGCTTTAATTATATTGAAGGAAGGTCTGCACCCATTTATTGATACTGGAGTTAATAAATTACACGAAAATATAAAGCAAAGGGTTCATAGCTTTTGGCGTGGATCAAATGGTGCAATTGAATGCAACACTTGTTCATCAAAGAACATCTTTCTAAAACGAGCCACAGGACAAAATCCCGCCAAATGGATGATAAACTGTCCCTTCAACATTTGTGATGTATGGTTAGATGAAATTCTATCTGTTCACAGTGAACCAGACAAACGGTCAATCAACTGGATGAACTCGGACATTTCGAAATGGGAAACAGATCCATACGAGATAGCTAAAGTTTTTATGCCCAAGGGACTTGACCAGAAAACGAATCTCCCCGAAGAATTAGATATTCCGGCGGTACTTTCACTACTAAAGTACTGCACTTATTTCATCAAATGTGTTCCAAACACTCGACTCTTGACAGACGTGAGTACTCCCAAAGTTAGCATTGTAGTATAAGTGAGTATGGCGAAGTTAAATACGGGTAAATGCCTTTGGTACAATATAACAATAACTTGTTGATGGCAGGCATTATGTATCGGTAAAATAAATTATTAACAAAGAAATTCCTGTTGTTGTTGCTGGCGCAGTAAAGACAACTCGTTAGTTCAAATGGCTCATATGGTTCAGAATAATGTGATTCATAAGGAAACAATAAAAAACGATGCTATGGTTTACTTAAAGTCCAGGTAAAAAGAAAAAAGATATGTCAGATGTATAAGGAATATTGATACAAAGGCTGGAAAAAGAATAGAAAAATGCTTATAAAGATATAGAAAATCGAAAGTTTAACTCAGATATAAGATGTACTAAAATTAATTACATATAGTCCTGCTTTAAATATAGCAACCGATTCAGGATCAAAATAAATTAGTCATACAAACTTAACTGCATACATCTGTGTGTGTGTGGGGGGGGGGAAACAATATTAGTATCCTGAAAGTACGGGTTTGACATTTGGTATTCACATGGAAGAAACATAACTGGAACCACACATGAAATGATTATAAAGAGTTATTAGCTAAATTCCATCCAGTTTTTGGATTTTAACGAAATACCTATAACTCAGATCTCATGGTTACCTTGACCTTGCATTGTATATAGGACATCGGAAAATACTGTTGGCTGTAGTGTAACTTTAAAGTATGTCTTCCATAAATGTCATTTCTTCATGTATTTAATTAGTAATTTTGTTTAACAGATAATAACGCTAGTTCGATATATTTTTTAGAAATAAAAACTTATATTGACCAACATAGAACAGATCCCATGTAGAAAGTGGTATTGTGTCACTCGCGTATATATGAGATAAATTCAATGGGTGATAATTTGGTCGCTTGCAAATTTCGGTTTAAATTTCGAACACTTTTCGAAGAAATGAAAATGGTATATTGGAATTAAAAGGACGATTTAGTTTGATACCCAATCACAATACATTATGAATTAGCTTCCACTTAGCTTGAATCCAGCCTCAATTATATACGAACTATTCAGTCACATAACATATAAAAATAAAACTACTTAATCACCTGTCATGAGTACGAGAATTACGCACGCAACAGGGAAACTTTTTCAGGTCTTGCTTAGTTCTAACGGAGTAACATCTATCCAGAAACCTCAACATCAATATCAAGGTTTGATTAAATTCTTATACAATTGAACGTAAATGTCGTCAGAGTGTCCTATGATTTGTTTAATAAATAGGTGTCCAGGATTATCTGTACAGTTGTAAACGGTGTAAAGAGATCATATATCTTGATCGCCTCCGATAAAGTCAACTATCGGTCCTCGTTTTGGGACATAGAAATGAGCAAAGTAGGGGGTTGCTAGGCAACGTGAGTAATGGGTTTATATCTCCGGACCATTATGGCAGTAATATATATGATGCGTGTAATATACAAATTATATATTTTTAGGAATTGTGATATACACTAAAATATCAGAAAAGTATATAATACAGTTTATCTCCCCGGACCGCTAAGATATCCACGAATGTTCGCCTCGAATCAAAGTGATACGCGTCTTCTAATAGGCCTATGATGAAGCAGTCCGGTCCAATCGCCCAGATAACCAATGAATATCCAGAACATGAATGTCCATACAGTGGACGAGACAGGAAAAAGGTTACCCAGAATCAGAGGACAGAATATCTAACAGCTTGGAGTCTGCGAAAGCAGATGGAATGGGTCAGGTCCCTGAACTCGTTCAAGCGGCAAATACATATCAACTCAGGTCCTCAAGATACAGAAGTAGTGCAGTGGGGCAAATAAGAGCATATAAGGGAAAACAGGGTTTTGTACCGTGGGGCAACGGTGAATTTAACATGGGGGTTGTACCGTAGGGCAAATGAGAACAAAGAAGCAGAAACACCCTGGGACGATATAGAGCACAAATGGGAATTGAACATGGGGAATATTGGGTCTGTTTACCAGTGGAGTCTGTATAGCGTTTGACGTCACGGTAGGGGAGATTGGTAAAAATGTGGCAATTAGGGGAAGGTGACGTCACAATACTGAGCAAAGAGCAGGGTGTACAGATATAACACAGAGAAGAGAAAAACACTTATACAACATTAAAAATGATTTGTGTTGGGGGGAGGCAAGAAAGTCATTTCTTTTCGAGACATATGAGTGGCCCTGAAAAGGGATTTTGGGTTTAAGTTAACATTATTCCTTTAACATAGAGGGCATGACATAGGCCTTCTTGTTTTTCTAGAACGTTGTCTGACTTCTGGTCCGTAAATCAGAACCCTCTTCAAACAGCATTGTCTCTCCACATAAATTCTTCTTTTCTAAACGCTTGTATCCGTCATCCTGACAATGGTCCACAATAATCTGACATACATGCGTAAGCCCGTACGGAACAGCATTGAAGATACGAGAGTAGAGGATTCTACGTTGGTCCACATCTTGTGACGAGAACACGTGAAGGAATGCAGCGAACTGCGGTTATTTATAGGGGAAGGGGAATCGAAACGGATTGAGTTCATTCACCAATCCAAACACGCGTTACAAAATTCAGTCACCACACAGATTCAGTCGTCCAATACGATGAGAGCAGTCTGTGACGTAACATTCCCTATATAGAGGCGCTAGCGTCTGTGCACAGTCAATCCATGCTACAGTTTTAAAACATGACGGAAACTAAGAAGACGATGAATTGGGGTGCACCGGCTGTGGAGACGAAAAGCGATGGAATAGCATCGACTACAAAAGTCAGCACAGACCTACTTCCAGAAGAGGTTAATTTTAATTGGGATTTTGTCTATTTTCTTTCGCAAGAATTTGTTCCGGAACCAGTACCTTCGCCACCTTCTCCTTCTTTACCTCACGTGGAGAATTTTAAACAGAGACAGAAAGAAGAATCTAAAAAATTTTTACGGCAGCAAAAGGAAGCAGAACAAGCTTTTCTCCTTCAGCAACAACAGCAAGAAGAAGAGGCAAGAAGGAAACGACTGGAAGAAGCAACTAAGAAAAAAGGTAGTGAAAGTCAAACGATGACGGTACTTTTAGACATTTTAGCAGAGTTAAGAAGTCTGAAACAAATGTATCAGACTTCTTTATTACAAACGAAGAGAACAAGACCTTCCAGAGCTAAACAACCCAACCCTGTGACCACCCTCAGTGATTTCTACCGAATCATCATTGACAGGAGGCACTTCAGAAGTAGGTCTTAGCCGTGGCAAAGCCTTAAGGGAGTTAAAGTTGATTGGTTCCTAAGTTTGTTGTTTAAAGAAACATAAACCCAAAGGCCCTTTTCAGGAACACCCACTTCTCTCGAAAAGAGATAGTATTTTAATAGCCAACATCAATTAAAACTCAAAAAGCCCTTTTTACCCATATTCTATGTGTGAATGTAGGAGTGCGTGAGTGTAGGTTCCTATTCTAAAAATCAAAACCATGAGACACTTACGTTTTATGCCTTGTCTTTTCTGGTAAAAATTGTACAATCCAATTCACAACACAACACTTTTAAAAACGTTCAAAGGCTTCCTCTTTGTCTGTCTTCACTGTCTCTGTTTTTTTTTTAAATTTCATCACTTTCGCAGTCTTTTCCTCCACTTCTTCCTCACTTTCTTCCCTTCTTTTCTTCTCATGTTTCTCTTTCTGCACGTGCCTGGGTTCTTCCTCTTCTTCTTCACCCACATAATCCCTCTCTTCTCCTTCTTCTTCTTGCTCCTGTTGTTTCTTATAGCAATATGAAGAACAATGTCCTTTTTCTTGACAATGATAACAGGTATCTTAACTTTTGTCACTTCTAGCATCTGTTTAGCTTTTTTGACGGTCTGGACACTCTGAAGACCAATGCTCTTTCTTCTTACAAATATAGCAAGTATTTTGACTTTTATCTCGAAAGGAGGGAGAGTAGTCCGTCGGCTTGTCTGAAGAACATTTTCTGATGACACTTCGCAAAGCTCTGATCAAAAATTCGATCTGTGTAGGCTCTTCCATCTTTCTGCTCGTTTTGAGAGTGAAATGAATATTGAGAGGTCAAACACATACCCTTTATATATACGCCGGTCTACCATAGATATAAAGTGGTCCATGGTGTTTAAAATGTAGTCATTTGACTTTTTGCAGTCAAGATGAAACAATTGCATCAGTTCGTGAAGAAATAAAAAGAAAGTAAGAGGCCGAAACGTGATTGATCGCCTCGTACAGTAGCTAAGTTTTGGCACAAATTCATGCCAGTGAATTTGAAGATGACATGAGTGAACCAGAATCCAGACCCAGAGAGTCTTCACCTAACCAAAGTTCACCAGTAAACCCTAAAAATTACTATCACATTCGAGAGTCGGAAAAGCGCTCCTCTAGAAAATTTAGAACCACGGTTTACGCCTATATAGTGAAGTTAAAAGATTTAAAGTCCCACGTACCACTGGAGAAAGCGGAGGACTTCATTACCGAGGTGTGGGATTCTTTGTTAACCACATTGAAACACCAATGTCAAGCCAAAGAAGACGATCGTTTGAGACTTTCCATTCATCACGACAGCTTGAAATCCCCTGTTTGGATCGAGTTTATCAACCTAGCAGAATTGACACCCTCCAAAGTCATGGACAAGATTCAACACGTGCAACGATCCAATGACAAGTTTCGCATCACCGATGGAAAAGAGACACTGTTCATGACCCACGTGTCTCTTCCTCACCGACAGGACGCAAAAAGCTGTTATTGGTGGACGACCTTCGCAGCTTTAAGAGTAGAAACGTCCAAATTAACAACTCTCAAGACCAGATGTGTTTAGCCCGTGCCATCGTGATGGGAAGTACGTATGCCATAAAGAACAACACAGAATAATGGAAAAGGATCTGGGAGAAAATACGAAAATCGGACCGAGCCAAACAACGAAGTGAAGCAGAACTCCTGTTACAACAGGTCGGCCTGTTCAAAGACACCTCCTGTGGCATTCCTGAAATGCAACAATTGCAAGATGTCCTAGCTCCATGCTGCACCTTGAAAGTACACCCTCAAGAAGTGAGAAGGACTTGGCTGTTTCGAGGCAAAGATTTCCAAGACGTACAATACTTTCACGTCTATTATCACGATGGACATTTCGATACCATTACCAGTATCACCGCATTCCTGGGATACGGTTATTACTGTAAGAAATGTGACTATGGTTATAACAATCGAGAGCAACACAAACATTGTGGATCAAAATGCTCAGGATGTTTGGCCTCTCCATCCTGTCTGAGCGAAGGACCAGTGCCTTGTTCAACTTGTCTGCGCACGTTTGTCAGCCCTACCTGTTATCAACAACATCTAAAGACGCAAGGTTCACAGAAGAAATGTGCTTGTCAACTGCTGAGATTGTGTCCCACTTGTGGACAAGGCATACTTACCAATAATGCCAAGGCATACGTATGTTCAGGAAAGAAACGATGTCACATTTGTTACCAAATTGTGGACTTGGAACACCAATGGTACATTCAAATATACCAACAACAACAAGAGGAAGATGACCAGAAGAAAGAGAATTTCATCTTTTTCGATTTCGAATGCATGCAAAAGACTGGCATTCACATTCCTAATTTCTGCGTGGTTCATCGAGTGTGCGAAAAGTACATACAAGAACCTATCTTCAGTCATTGCCCTCACTGCATTTTAGATTCCTGGAGTACGTGAAAAAATCTTTCGAGGACCGAACACACTGGCCGAATTCACTCAATGGATCCTAGACCCCATCGACGAGACGTAGAGCCAAGAGGACATCGAACGTTGTCATCGCCATTCCACGGTGATGGCCCACGATTTCTCCGGATACAATGGACAGTTTCGATGAGCTATTTGGCCATACCTTTGAGTCGAATGCCTAAGACGTTTGGAATGACAGAAATGGCCAAAGGTTACTTTCCACACTTTTTCAATACCGAAGCCAATCAACATGCCGTTCTACTCCATTTGCCTGAGGCTGACCACTACGACCCCGAAACATGCGTACCGAACAACGAGAAGCTTTCTACACTTGGTACCAGGCTCAAGCCTCAAACCACTTCGACTTTCAGGAAGAAATGTTAAAGTATTGTCGTTCCGACGTGAACATTTTACGGCGTTGCTGTGGAAAAATTCGAGAACTATTTCATGGAACACGGAGAGGTTGATTGTATGAAAGAAGGCTGCACCATTCCCAAAGCGTGTTCCTTAGTGTACCGCCAACGATTCATGCCTGAAAAATACCCTGGCTACCATTAGCCCTCAAACGACCATTTTTGTCAAACGCCAGTATGAAAGAAGGCTGCACCATTGCCAAAGTGTGTTCCTTAGCGTACCGCCAACGATTCATGCCTGAAAAATACCCTAGCCCTCAAACGACCATTATTGTCAAACGCCAGTATTCGGTTAAAGCCCTACGCTGGTTACATTACTTGTGCGACAAGAAAAGAAAATGGATTCAGCACGCCCGCAACGGAGGGGGAGAAAAGACCATCGGAACGTATTCGGTAGATGGTTGGGACTTAGAAAACCCCAAGATCGTGTTCGAGTTCAACGGCTGCTTATTTCACGGATGTCCCGTCTGTTACCCTGAACTTGGCACTAAAATCAGTTTTTACAACGAGCCATGGAAGACTTGTACCAGGCCACATATCAGCGATGCTTTAAGTTAGAACAGCAAGGATACCAAGTGGTGGAAATGTGGGAACATGAGTACAATCACCGTTTGAAAACCGATCCCGATCCCGAGTTTAAACGTATCGTAGAAAGTTACAAGCTGATGGACCCCCGGAACCACAGGGATAGTTTGTACGGAGGACGAACAAATGCCACCTGTTTGCTGTACCACGCTAATGAAGAGAAAGGAGAAGAAATCAAATTCTTGGACGTGTGTTCGATGTATCCCTACGTGTGCAAATATTGTCGTTTTCCTGCAGAGCACCCGCAATTACTGACGGAACACATTGACCTGGACCACATTCGACAATACGAAGGCTTGATCAAGTGCAAAGTTTTACCTCCCATGGACTTGTACCATCCCGTATTACCCCGCCATTGCCAAGGAAAATTGATGTTTCCCTTATGTCGTACTTGTGCTGACACGAGTAAGCAAGACCAACCTTGTCAGCACACCCAGGAAGAACGTGCCTTGACGGGAACCTGGGTCAGCGTGGAATTGTTCAGAGCTCTGGACATGGGATACCAGCTGTTAGAAGTATACGAAATTTACCACTTTCCCAAGACAAAGAAATACCACAGGGGCGACCAAACTCAGAAAGGCATTTTCGCAGACTACGTGGATGCCTTTTTGAAACTGAAACAAGACGCCAGTAGATATCCTTCCTGGTGTCACACTCCCAAAGACCAAATGACATTCAAAGAGAAATACTGGGAACAAGAAGGAATCACTTTAGACCACATCGAGAAAAACGAAGGCAGGCGATCGTTTGCCAAAGTGATGTTTGATTGCTTGTGGGGCAAAATGGCACAACGACCGTGTTTACCCAAGATGGAATATTTGACAGAACCTTCCCGGTGTAGCAGGTCAAATTAACCCCTGCCCAGGTTAAACCCGGGTTATAATTTGGCCCAGGCCAGAATATCCGGGGGATAAAGTGTCCTAGGCTAAAATATGCCGGGGGGTGTAAAATAGCCTGATCCAGACCATACCCCTTCAGGCCAGAATATGCCCCACTTGTATATTAAATTAATATTTACTTATCTTTCTAGTCTTTACTTGTAGCAGGAAAACATGAACAACAATCATCACTGCCTGTTCTGAGTTTATTGAGGTATGTTTTAGCTTCAGCTTAAAGAAATAAGAATACCATTGTGATTTAAAAACTAGAACATATTGATGGGAGTGTTGGAAATATAATAGTTAATCAATACAATTGGACTGGAAGAATGTGAGGTATATATTGTATCACGATTCTTGATTCCTTCTTCAAGTTTCCCACAAAAAACTCAAATTGTTGTGCGTTGACACTACCACGATAGTGTACCACATGATTAACACTGTCTCTGGACATGAAAAGTATATATATATATATATATATATATATATATATATATATATATATATATATATATATATATATATATATATATAATCTTATCTTGTATGTATATACCTTGACAGACGAGTACGACTGAAACATGTCACTTAACTTAACTGATAAAGCTGAATTCTCAATAAAATGTTGAAAAATTAAATAATTATTGTGTATATCAACACTATTGATATCATGGGGGTATAATTTGGCCCGAGGGGTATGAATTGGCCTAGGTCATAATATACCCCAGGGTATAAATTGGCCCAGGCCATAATATACCCGGGTATAATCTAGCCTAGGCCGCTTTAACCCCAGGTATACTCCGGACTGGGGGTATACTATTGCCTGTTACACCGGTACTTCCAGATGATTCACGACAAAACCAAATACATGAAACACGTTGACGTCGTTCGTGAAGATTTGATCTTAGTCAATTACGAAGAAGATCTGGACTTTGTACAAACCGACGAATTTAGAAATGTCGTTATTGCAGCTTACGTGACAGCCCATTCTCGCTTAAAATAGTACGACGCTTTAGAACTGTTAGGGGATCGCGTCCTGTACTTTGACACAGACAGTTGCATTTACATCGATCGCCCGGGTCAACATCACCCTGACATCGAAGGAGACCGTTTAGGAGCCCGAACAGACGATCACTGCGACGAGAAGATTTTAAGTTTCGCTAGTGGAAGTCCTCAAAATTACGGCTGCGAATACCGGGACAAACAAGGAGAAGTGAACACGGAGGGTAAAGTGAAAGGATTGACTCTCCGTTATCGCACCAGTTGAGTGGTGAACTTTGGCGTATTGAAAGAAGCCTTGCAGTCAGGAGAGGATGGAAACTTTAAAGTGACCACCTACCAACCGAACGAGATTGTGCACCTACCAACCGAACGAGATTGTGCGTTTACCCACTCACCAAATCGTCAGTCGACCCTTGGAAAAAGTTTATCAAATTGTGTACCAGAAGTGGGTGTGTCTTTCCAACCACTTCACTTTACCGTACGGATATGTCGGTATAAAAAATTGATTGTAAGAGGATAACCACCAACAAGAAGGATGACTTCGCCACAGCAAGAATTGAGTGAGAAGCCAAATGAGAACTCCAAGTTCAAACCCTACCATTTTCTAGTTTTCTTGCCTGACTATTGTGATTGTGCCCGTCGATTGGAAACGTTTCAAAAATGGCCCACGGATAGGGAAGGATTACCTACTTCGAACGTCTTAGCTAGAACAGGATTTGTCTACTTGGGACCTGAGACTGGATTGGGATACGAGGTACAGTGTTTCAGTTGCGGTCTGAAGTTACGAATGGATCTATGTATCTATAAAGATTCAACTATTCTGGAACATACTCGATGGTTTCCGCACTGTCCTTACCTTTCTATGGCCGTTCCACCCATTACACTACGGTACAATTATGACGGTACCTTAGAGAAGGTAGTATCGTTGTCCAGGAAGAAAAAAGGAAGACTTCAAAAACTAGACATAAAAAAATGAACGCTGTACAAGTTTGAGACTTCATTGCGACTAGTATAAAAAGGGACAATGTCCAAGATCAGTAGTTCATTGTGACTACCAAGACCAAGCGAACAAGATGAATATCTTCAGAGAAACACAAAACAAGTTCAGACATGCACAGTTCAAGTTCGGTGATTCTCTAGGGGAGTGCGATACTGTGCCTTGCAATAAGAGCGATGCAGTAAAGCATCATGGGAACTTTGTTCTCATTACTACTACTACTACACCTATCATGAAAAGTGATGATGTGCGTGTCAAACCTGACGGATGCAAAAGCGATGCCACTCGTCATCGGGGACTCTTTACTGGGTGTCATTGTGGATGTGGATGTCAACCTTCACGTCTACCACCCTACGGATGTCATCCAGACGTGAGCAAACTCTTGTCGATGTCACCCTACCATCATCAAAACGAACCTGTGAAAGACAGATATTCGTTCCCTGTGCGTTTACCTGAATACTGCAACTTTGAAAATCGTTTTCGATCGTTCAAAGGAAAATGGCCTAAATAACTGGGAAGACAGACTCCCGAAGAATTAGCCAGAGCCGGATTCTTCTACTTGGGCGAAGGGGATAAAGACAAGTGCTTCGAATGTGGTGTGTTGCTTCATCAGTGGGAACAACAAGATTCAGGCTATATGGAACATGCTCGATGGTCACCGAATTGTCACTATTTACCTTTAGTGGGACGTTATCAGTAATCCTTGAATGGATACTTTACAAGAGAACATTCGTGACTTGCCTGTGGAATTGAGAGAACGCATTTACCAAGGGTTGGTCAAAAATCAAGTGAAACGTAAAGAACAATTGCATCCGTTACGTCACCGATATTTGAACCACTGGTTCCTGGATGTTATAAGAGGACTGATTCATGAGAAAGTGTTCCAGTGGTCAGACATTCATCAACTACCCCATGGTTCAAAATATTGGTTTGTTATTGATGATTCTATTTGCTACAAGGTAGACTTACTGCAACGAATTAAAGAGGAAGAGTTAGAGAGTTACCAAACTCTTTTACATAATGTCAACTTAGTAGGAATGGAAACTTTTGAACGAACTGTGATGGGCAAGTTAGTGACTAAACTATTTAGATTCGCTACTGGAGTAAAATCGTCTCTGTGCAGACAGTACACGTATTGTTCCGACAAAAGAGAATTTAGTATCACATGATCATGGATACTTTACAAGAGAACATTCGTGGTTTGCCTGTGGAGTTGAGAGACCGCATTTACCGAGCGTTGGTCAAAATACAATTCAAACATAAAGAACCATTGCATCCGTTAAGTCACAATGTTTGAATCACTGGTACCTGAATGATATAAGAGGACTGATACATGAGAAAGTGTTCCAGTGGTCAGACCTTGTTAAACACTTCAAGGACGAGAAGGATCGGTATGTTCATGATTTTCGTTACTTTAAGATTCACTTACTGCAACGAATTCCAGAAGAAGAGTTCTAGGATTACCAAAATCTTTTACGCAACATCATCTTAGTGGAAGAGGAAACTTCTGAACGAACTCTTAACTGTAGGTTAGTGCTTGGAGCATCTAGATTCCCTACTGGAGAACGATTATCTCTGGGCAGAAAGTACATTTATTGCTTCCGAAAAAGGAGGGTATAAAAATAGGCCGCCATGCCACGGCTTTTATCAAAAGTGATTCAACAGATTCCGTGGAAGGAAATCAATGACATTATTCAAGCAGTGGAAGATTACCAACACTTATTACGAAACCTGTGTCCATTCAATTGGGATAGACGTGTGGTGTGTATCTTAGTGGCTTGTTTTCTGGTATTTCGTTTACCAGCCGATTCCCTGTGGACTCTTTACGTACAGTACTTACCAAACAATCAAACATGAAAGTGGTTCCGGAAAATGGTTACGAGAGACTCATTTTGCTCAAAGCTTTGCGTTTTCATCTAGATACTTCTCGACCTCTTCGGAAAAAAAAGATTCGTCAACTTTTGGGTACCGAAGAGGTGCATGACGATGCGTGTGTAGCTTGTGACTTACACCCCCATTGGACAGATGTACGTGACTGGAAAAATTGGGGTTTTGAAGCTTGGACACAAGAAGCAGCCCATTATGCTCGAGAGTTGGATCCTCCATTTCAATGTCCTAGGATAAAAGTCACTTTTCAACCTCTGTTAGTGACAGTGTTAGAAGAACCATTCACCGAGGACAACCACTTCCTTCAGGACAGCAGTGTCGTGGACATTTCCGAAAGACCCTTTCGGGAGGACGCTTGTGTAACATTACCCTATGCAGAGCCTGTAAGAATATTTCACATTGTCCCTAGGACACCTTGGTTACCCAAAACATGTTATACAGAAACTTGTTTCTATTCCACTTTGATCGTTTTGATGTGCATTTTATGGTCGTACTTAACCCTTTGGCTTTTATGTATTTTAGTCTTTCGTGTTTATTTTAAAAAAATCATTAAACGTGTCCTGATCAAGTATAAAAACTTTTGTCTTGTCTGTCTTCGTGTCACAAGTGACATTCCTTGCACTATGGCTACCTCTGCTGTCTCTGCTCCCTCTTCCTCCATTTTCAAAGTTATCGACGAACACTTAGATCGTGCCAGTTGGGAGGCTTTGTATCTTCGCCATCCCTTTAACATGCTCATTCTGGACCTAGCGGTTCAGGCAAACCGAATTTGTCAAACGTTTGATCGAGCCCTGCAACGGGTGTTGAAACAAAGCGGTCGTCACCCTCTTCGATGGCAAACTGACAAAAGCACTGAATTTCTGAACCAAGCATTCTAAAAAGAATTAAAGAAACGTGACATTCATTTTTTTAATACCGAGAATCCCGAAACCGAGGACAGCATCGTGGAACGTTTTCAATGCACTTTGAAAGAACGCATGTGGAAATATTTTACACATCACCACAACCAAGTACAGTGACATCTTACCGCACCTGGTTCAAGCGTACAACCAATCTTACCATTGAAACATTGGACGTGCCCCACAAGATATGACTCCCGACAACGAAGTGCTGGCTTCTGATCGCCTATTTGGTACGTCCCCGACGGTGGCTGTCTCAAAGAAAGGTGAATTGTTGGCCGTATTAGATTGGGTGCGCATTGGCAAAACCAAACGCACTTTTGACAAAGGTTACTTACCTAACTGGACCTCCGAATTGTTTCGTGTCACTGGACGAGTGCATGGTCCTCATCCTGCCATCTATAAATTGGAAGACATGAACGGAGAAGTGTTGAAAGGAACGTTTTACTTGTTTGAGTGAAAACCTGTAACCAAAAAAGACGACGACGCGTACGACATCGAAAGCATTCTCGAATGCAGAACCCGAGAAGAGGGCAAATGACGTGTCAAAGAAGTCAAAGTGCGTTGTAAAGGATATCCACCCAGTTTTGATTCTTGGATCGAGGCTTCGCAAGTCATCGACTATAAAAAGAAGTGACCATCATGCCCTTTCACATAGCCTCAACTGACGCTACCACTGCAGCGACCACTCCTTCACCCAGTTATTCTTTGCAAGATCTACAAAAGCAACCCTTGTGGGTGTGGTGTGGAGAACGTGTGCCTAAAACGCAAATCGTCTTTTTCTGCCAAATCTTTGTGGTGTATTATGGCATCGGTGCAGCCATTACCAATCTGAGATTACAAGGAGACAAACAATTGTGGACCATTTTATTGAGCAGTTGCATCGGTTACCTTCTTCCCAATCCATCCCTGAAATTCTGCTCGAACGGGAATAATGGGAATCTTATGTATAGTGCCAGGTACCACTTCAACAACAACAACCCCATTTTGGGCGGAGACACGCCTCTGACTTCCATTAACCCCTCGGATAGCCACAGAACTCTGGAATTATGAGCCACTATAACCAATTTTACTTAACCTTACCCAGCGACAGTTCCATGGAGGTATTTCCCCACAACACTTTGTGCTGTTACACGGCCAAATTACCTCAGGCCATCCAATTAGATCACGAAGCCCATTGGGAAGTGGCTTTGGTGGAAATCATTCACCCGACACAAGTCCTCAATGTCCTTCCAAATCAAAAACTTTTTCAGTGGAAGTTCATGACGAGCAAATGCAACAGCACATGAATATCCATGTAAAATATGATAAGAAAACACATAACTCAGAAACTCAAAAGTCGACCTATCACTTGATCATTCCCCCAGGCTATTATTTTAGTGGACAACACTTGGTGAGCACCATTACATCCAGGTTTAATGTCGTGTTTCTTAAAACTTTAGAGAATGTCAAAAAAGTGTCACCCTGGTGGACTACAAAGTAGCTCGTCGCTTCCTGATGAAATTTCCTGAGGGGGTCAAAGTGTTGTCCATTTTATTTTGTCCTGAATTGTTTGACATGCTGGGTGGGGACATGGAGATGAGAATGAAAATGATCAGGAGAAACGAATTACCAGTCATTTCCGACAACAATTCTTTTGCCAAGTTCTTTCGTTCCCCAGTAGAACTGAACCAAGGACTGAATTTGATCTTGGTGTACTCCAATGTGGTGGAGTACAATGTAGTTGGACACACCTCCGTACCGTTACTGCGTGTCATTCCTTTCAAAGTGGATTTTGCCACGAACGCTGACGAGGAAGGTGGAAACACTTATCACCTTGAGGAAAAGTCCATCCCCCACACTACCACTACCACCACTACCATCCCCAGTGGTCATGAAAGACTTCAGCCCAAGAAAGCCTGAGGAAGAAGAGATAAGAGAAGTTTTTCATAAAGTAGTTCGTCGCCTCCTGATGAAATTTCCTGAGGGGAGCAAAGTGTTTTCCATTTTATTTTGTCCTGAATTGTTTGACATGTTCGGCGGGGACATGGAGATGAGGAAGAAAGTAGATGTAAAAGGCGAAATAGCAGTCAATTCGGACAACGATTCTTTTGCCAAGTTTTTCGTT
This sequence comes from Sinohyriopsis cumingii, assembly GCA_028554795.2. NCBI lineage: Eukaryota > Metazoa > Mollusca > Bivalvia > Unionida > Unionidae > Sinohyriopsis > Sinohyriopsis cumingii. Next base: position 109,393,996 of record CM068835.1, read on the forward strand.
CCCTAGTAGAATTGAGCCAAGGACTGATTTGATTTTTGTGTATTCCGATGTGGTGGAGTATAACGTGGTGGGACACACCTCCGTACCGTTACTGCGTGTCATTCCTTTCAAAGTGGATTCTGCCACGAACGCTGACGAGGAAGGTGGAAACACTTATCACGTTCACCGCGAATTTGTACATCCTCACTATTTACCCGACAGCAAGTCTTATTTGGACACTGTCAACATTGCTATAAAAGAATATCTGGGACAAAATATTTCATTCACCAAAGGGAAAGTCACGGTGAAACTCCATTTTCGAAAACGGTTCTCTAACGAATTGTAATTCATGTATCCAGTGTACAGAGGCGTCGCTCGACAGCGATGACATGGTTTAGGAGATATGTTGAAATCAGCCTTTCGTTCTGTGGCTCCTATGTTGAAACCGATGGTGACACGAGGATTGCGCGCCTTGAAAGATGCCGCTTCCATGGCTCCACAGCAAGGACAAGGCAGAAAGAGACGAAGAATAAAACACCCTTCACAAGACTTCATACACCTAAAGCTCGAAAGACAAAGAAAAGAAGAACCGTCCGAGACTTTGACGTTTTTTGATTATTAAATCACAGAGAGACAGAAAAAATTATGCAGCGAAAGTCTTGCACCTGTTCCAAGTCGGAACTAGATCTGTTTTCCATGCCACTCACCATGATGACGATGCAAGAATCCCAATGGGTCGAATTGAATCCTGTTTCCTCTTTGTCTGCCTCAGCTCCCATCGAGTTTGAAATCAAAGGACAGCCCGAAGATTATATTGATGTGAATAGCAGTTACTTGTACCTGAAAGTCAAAGTGGAAGAGACATCAACGGACGGTCCCAATCTAAGGGACGGTGAGGTAGTAGCTCCTGTTAACAATTTCATGCATTCCTTGTTTAGCGAACTTGTACTTTAATAACAAACTGGTAAGCAGCAGCAAGGATACTTACCTTTACCGAGCGTACCTGGAAAATCTCTTAACGTACGGAACAGAGGCTAAAAACACCCATCTGGATGCCTGCGTGGTGTGGAAACCTGACACGGGAGGCAAATTTAACGAAACAGATGATGAAAATAAAGGGATTTACTGGACGTGTAGAAAAAATCAAACTAAGTCGTAGTTTAGAACTAATGGATCGTTTACATTTGGACATGTGGTTGCAAGAGAAGTATTTTCTGAACGGTGTGGTTGTCCGCCTGAGACTGAATCGTAGCAGTGCCGCTTTCCATTTGATGGCTGCTACTGCAGATTACAGAACTATTATCCAAGAAGCCAGACTCTACGTGCAACGCGTGGAAGTGTTACCTAAAGTGGGAAACGACATCAGTCACACTTTGAGCAGAACGACCGCCAAGTATTCGATCCGAAGTGTGGAAGTAAAAACTTTCACCATTCCCAGGAATCAGTATTCCATGATAGAAGATCATCTGTTCCATGGACAGTTACTCACGCTATAAACTCAGGTCAGATTTGTGTGGAACTTCAGTTTAATCAAATTAAAGTCCGAGACGAAACGGTGAACATCATCCTGTATACAGAATTCGATAGTACCATAGAAATCAAAAGTTTGAGAGAAGTCATTCTAGACTATTTTAAGCCATGGAAGACTGTTATCTCTCTTTACATAGTGGATAATCTTTGGTCATAGAATGTAAGGAGACCGTGGAAGGAGAATCCCATGACAAAGACGAAAAGGATAGTGATAAAGTCGAGATGACCAGAACAAGAACAGCATTTAGTCTCCTGTTTTGCCAAGCACTTGGCCGAAAAATTTACGCAGTTGATCAAGAAAGATTGCTATGGATGTCAAAACGATCATCCCAGTCAAATTCAACACGATAATTGTCTGACGCTGAGTCAAGAAGAAAAATTGGACGAGTATCTGGACAAAGCTTGGGGTCTCATCTCGAAGAAGCCGTGTTTCATCAGTGTTGTAAAGACTTGCGTGAACATTCTTGGCCTCCATTAACTCCTCTAGAGATCCGTCGCATCGAAACTCTCTTGGACCAGGGCACGAAGTCGGAGCTAATAACCGTTTACTTGTCAGACATTTTCCAAGAGAAAGTCAGGATTGAATTGATCACTTATCATTACCTGTGAAGAGAAAAAAAGCAAGAAATGAAAACAATACAAACATGGATACCTGGAAACTTTATTACCTTTTGAACCACAGTTCGTACACTGCTTCTTGGAATCCTGTCGTGTGAGCTAAAGATTAACTGCCTTATTGCAAACCTCAAGACCATCAAGCTTATGTCATCAACACGGACGACAGCCATCTCCCAGGAATCCACTGGGTAGCCGTCTACTTTCGTCAAGAAGGATGTGTGGAATATTTTGATTCGTATGGATTGCCTCCTTTGGAAGACGATATCATTGACTTTATTAGAAGAAATGCTCAGACCACCCGATTCAATAATGTGAATTACAAGGTACAGATTCAATGGTGTGTTGACAATATTGTGTGTATTTTCTGCATCAACCCAGCTGGGATATTCTTTAGAACATTTAGTGGCCTATTTTGATCGTCATTCTTCTAGAAACGATGAGAAAGTAGATAAATGGTTTTATGACTATTATGGTTATCCTTTACCTATAGCTAAAAAACGTAGTGTAAATCGATGGCCCAATGACTTCCAACATTGGAAATAACAATTTAATTCACAACGTTGTCAACCTTGTCCAAAATAGATGGTTATTGAAAAAATATTTATTGCTGAATTGAATTGTTAATTTTTTTTAAAAATTGCTCATTGTTAGTTGTGAGTTATTTGAATAAAAATGTTGTTTTGAAGATAAAAAAGATGTCGTTTGTTTGCCATGGGTATCATGAACCATGCTCTTTGACTTCACTCTATCCGTCAAATCGAACTAATTTAGCGTTCCGACTCTTAGGGATGTTTTCCTTCGCGTCCGCGCTTTTACAATAAAAATGGGGCAGTCTCCAGTCTGATCATCAATTGTTGACTCATCTTCCTACGAAGATGTGCACAAGATTAGCCAGGTGTCATGACAAGCCTGATGCCTAGAACTGAAGAGATAGAGAATGTCAGAAACTTGAAAGTCACTGAAGACCTGATAGAAGAGCTCTTCAGAGAGGAAATCAAGAAGGAGAAAGAAGAATGGACGGAGAAGTGCAGACTTCAGAATCAGCAAACGGAGCAGCAGCAGGAACCCGACAGAGGTTTTGTCGACTGCCGTGTCGACACCAAAGAGTTCTCCTTCTCTTTCCGAAGAAGCAGACCCTATCCTGTGTGAAAGCCTGCTGCCAGACGAGTTCGCAATCTTAGGCCATAAAAGATTACCATAGCTCCTCGTTCACAAAAAACAGCCATTTTCAGGGCTACCCAATACTTTAGAAAAGAAATAATCATTCGATTGCCAATGGTACGTTAGTAAGGTAGAAAAAATAGAAGTGAGTCTATAAGCAGATTACTTCTTTATCTTGGTTAAAAAGTGTAACTCAAGTCCTTTGTTCCGTCGCTTGTCAAAAATTTTAAAATATTGATTGTCAGTACAAAAAAGTGAGCGAGTGTTTCTTTTAGGTCCGCGCTGTTTTAGTGATAATGTAAGTTTGGTTATCAGGGGATATTTTCCTTCACATCCGTGCTTAACGTTATTATAGGAAATACTCGTCAGTCTGGCTACCCATTGTCAACGAGACAATTTAAAGAAGATGAGTAGCAGAATCGCTAAACTGATCGAACTTGAAATGCATCTGGAGTATGCACGAAGACTGTTGGATGAGCTGGCCATGGAGGCGATAGAAGAGGAAGCCAGGATAGAGGAGGAAGAGGAGAAGAGGAAAATTAAAGAAGAGGAGGAAAAGAAGAGAACCATTTTGCCTCACCTTATCATGAGACAAAAAGATGAAATAAAGCCCATGGTAAGGACGTCTCCATATGTAGCACCAGCATCAACAAGACAGCCACAACCACAGCCACAACAACAACAACAACAACAACCAGTAGAGCTCCCACAGGAGGCAATGAGACCAGTTCATCCTCGAGTGTGGCAAAGAAGGCAAAGAAGGCAGAGGGAACAACAAGTGTTCACTATTCCCCAAACGGAGGAGTGGGATAGTTAAACCACTCAACCCGCCTCTGCGCTCCCAGCCACAAGGGTGAATTTGGAAGGAGATTAGAGCAGAAGAGGCGTGTGCAGTGCTCGGCCTGGAAGATGCAGGCATTAACTAGGTGCATTTGAAGTTTAAAAAACAGCCCTTTTCATGATTACCTGACTAATAAATTAAACATAGGAGATATCAATTTTGCAAATCATCATGTCAAACAAAATCACAAAAAGATCCAGGACAAATAATTAGGGACCCGAGTAATAGGCTAGGACATCTATCTGGGATAAAAATAAATACAGATACAGCCTGGCAAATTAAATCATGAAGATCGCATTAAACAAATACTAGGTATCACAATTATATATTATATATATCTATCATAACAATCTCTAACAACGTCCAGCTAACAACATAACTCTACCGAATAACTAACACCGTTACCTAGGAGACAGCCTCATAAATTATCAATATAGGCACGACCCCGATTAAGTACGTAAAAGGTGGTCTAGAACCCAAACCATCAGGGCCGCCCGCAACATAGGATATGACTAGATCATATAAGGTAGTCTAAAAGCCCAAAGACTATCAGGTCCGGCAGCACAAGGCTGCAACAAACTAGAACTAGGCGGCAGGCCACTAATTAAGAACACATAAGGTAGTCAAAAGCCCAAGACTACCAGGTCCGGCAGCACAAGGCTGCAAAACAAACTCGATCTAGGCCGCAAGACCCCAAATTAGTACATATGAGGTAGTCGAAAAATCCAAAGACTAATAGGCCCGGCAGCATAAGGCTGCAAACTAACTCAAATTAGAACATAGGACCTCAAGTAACCATACCACCACGCTCCCACCAGCAAAATAAGGACCAATACAACCCAATACCAGCTAGGCCCGCCACATCAAGTGGCAACTAACACAACCATAGCTGTCAAACTAGACTCTTAATAACCTTACTCTAACCACTCCCTGATAACAACAGCACAGAGCTACTTTTTCAAAAATCCATTAAGACGCAAATTAGACAAAGGATACCCGGATGTCAAGCACTACCAACCTGTGCCATGGTACCTCCTCCCGAGCATCGGTCTTGCCTCCTTCACCACGAACATACACCAATACCATCCGTGCAGTGCACGCCATACAACAGTAAATGCGACCGTAGGATCGGTCCAGTCCCCCTAGTCGCAAAACAAAGCAACTGAAAACTGAGTGTGTGTTGGGTCCAATCCCACTCAACTTGGCCATACACTCCGATCGCTAGGCACATAATAGTGCCTCGATCTGACGGCCCAATTAATAAGTGTTCTATGAACACATTAAAGCCTGGGGGAAGCGGCACTTATTCCTCCCCCCAGGAGTAAATAAAAAGCCAACTGTGTTGGCATTAACCAGTGGTAAATGTCTCAATAGACGCACACCACTTTAATTTAAGTAAAGAAAGAAAGAAAGAATCATTCGCGCCATTCTACGGAATAACCGAAAGAACAAGATGGCAGCAGCTTCAGACCTGTTCAACAACTTGAAGGACAGTTACAATTGGATGATAGATGCTGAATATGTAGTGGAAAGAATTGAAAGAGAATGGAGGATAAGAAACACCCTGGACTTTGCTAACAAACTAAAAGTAGTCAGGGAGAAGATAGAGGAGATAATAGAAGAAGTGAAGAAGTTGAGAGGATTGATTAATCCACCCTATGTCAGAGTAGGAACGTTACAACTGGCTCTTATCGAAGTAAGGTGTTTTTTGGAAGGTATGGTGCAATGGTCAGAGTGGCCATTTGTCAAAAGGGGTCTGGACAAGTTCAAGAAAGCTGAAGAACTTATGAGAAAGGAGATGGAAGTAGAAGTTAAGAAGATAAAAGAAAAATGGAGTAAAGAAAGAAAGGACAAGGAAAACTTAAAGAAGAAAGAGGCCTTTGACCAAATGAATAACAACTGGATCAGAATACAAGAGAAATTTCGAGCCATGGGCTATCCCGAATGGAAGCCAGAGACAAAGAAGAAGAAGAAAGGAATGATGGAGAAAGTCAGAAGATGGTTGAAGAATTTAAGAAAATAGAAGAACCCAAAGGCCCTTTTTAGGGCCACTCATATGTCTCGAAAAGAAATGGCTTTCATGCCTTCCCCTCCCCAGTTTTTTAAAATGTTGTATAAGTGTTTGTCTCTTGCCTGTGTTATCTCTGTACACCCCGCTCTTTGCTCAGTACTGTGACGTCACCTTCCCCTAGTTGCCACATTGTTACCAATCTCCACCTACCGTGACGTCAGACGCTATACAGACTCCACTGGTAAACAGACCCAATATTCCCCGTGTTCAATTTCATTTTGTGTCCTATGTAGTCCCAGGGTATTTTTCCTTCTTTGTTCTCATATGCCCTATAAATTTTTGCCCCATAGTGTCCCAGGGTGTTTTTACTTCTTTGTTCTCATTTGCCCTACGGTACAACCCCCATGTTAAAATCCTCTTTGCCCCACGGTGCAACCCCATTTTGCCTTATATGTTCTCATTTGCTCTACTGTATCCCACTACACTACTCACAGAAGACGACCACACGGACTGAGTGATCATCATGATGTTTTGAATACTGTCAATGCCATGAGAGAATACAGACCATTTAAACTGCGGATTATGATTACATGGTTTAACTCAAAGAAGAGAAAGGTTGCATCAATTGGTATGCCCCCACAACAAGGCAACATGTAACGAGTTGAGTGGCTACTGTGAAAGATTGCTAGACGTACGAGATCGGGCTCCAAAGAGATACAAAGATGGTAATGGGAGATATAAAAGAAAACGTTGGTGAAGACGTCACGGAAAAAGAATGATCATGGAACTCCATAGTTATGGGGAACTAAATGAAAATCGAGAGTTCATCATGACTCCTTAACCAAATATTAATTGACATGAAAGGCAGAAGAGAGTTCTGTGTTGAATTAGCAACAGAAGTAGAAGCAGCTGCTGGCACGAAAGACACAAAGATCCACTACGAGGTAATATAAACTCTCTTTCTCAAAAACCGCTCAAGTGCTCGAAGCCAACTGATAAAAAATCCTGAAATACCACCCGCTAATGTGATGCTCAGTTTAAACATCAGCCCTCCAAACACGATGGAAATTAACAAAGCACTAAAGAGTTGAAAAATGGAAAGGCAGCAGGATCTGATGGAATACATCCAGTAACACATTCGGCTTTTAATAATCTGGGAAACAGGATAGATAAATATACCAATGAAAGGAAACCTGGGATAATGCAGGCACTGACGTCGAAGCGTGCTACTGTCGGTACCAATGGAATTCCTGATCCACATCATCCTTGAAAAACTAACGAAGAATGCAAAACGACAGACTCAGCCCCGAAGAAGCTGGATTTACAGAAAGTTTTACAAATACATACATACATACATACATACATACATACATACATACATACATACATACATACATGTATGCATGCATGCATACATAAATACAGGCAGGATCATCATTGCATAGCCACTAGAATGACATTCACCTCTGTCATGAAACCTTTTAGACTTCTGAAATGGCTTTGATAGGGTATGATGGAAACATTATCTTGAAACTCCTCAGAACTTTGGCATACTACCGTGTTCACTCACCTCATTTGGCAGGTGTACATATGATGCAGCTTGGAGCGCTTTTCAAAATGGGAAGCTTTCCGAGTCAAAACATAAGCTGCCTCATATAACCAATGATTATCTTCATGTTGGTTGATTGGATAATGTTAGTAACGTTAAAGAAAAACGAAATAGGAATCCATTGGTCAGGTTCCACTGAGGAATAGAACAAGATCACTAGAACCACCTGGTGAGAAGTCAAGTGGCTGCAAAACAATTATGTGCGATGTAGACGTGTTGATAAGGCCCTATGATTCACGAGGAGCTGTCTGGTTTGATGATGATAGATCTAAATTGCTTAACACTGTATTCTTGACAGCTATGTTTTTTTTCTTCAAAAATCACATGTTGATATATCGGACAATGCGCAATTAAAGTTTCTTTAACTTAAATATACTTATATAATTTCTTTTTGTTATTATATGTGCTTATAATATTTATTGTCATATAAGCATGACCATGAAATACAAAAGGCCCTTTAATGAAAACTTTTAAATTTGTTACAGCTGATTGATGTGCGGAACACATTATATCACACAGGGAGTTTCAAAGTTCAAGACACAGACAGAGACAATTGGATAGACATGATGTCACAGCTTGCAATAGATCTAAGTCTGCAAGGCACAGTCCACACCGATCTATGCATGGTAATTTTGAAGTCTATTAATGAATCCCCCAAACAAAAAGAGTTCATACTTTATTATTTTCGGCATACTTAACTTTTTTCATGCAATTAAAATCATTATTTGTCTCGATTTGGCAGAGCGTGTACATAATCCTTTACGGAAACTCCACAGCAACATGCCTCCTAAAATATACAGCATGAGTGGTAAAAACGAGTGTTTGTTAATTAAAAATAATATATACATAGATTTCGTGTTAAATGAATTAATCAAATCAACATTTTATATATGGTTTGGTATGTTTAACGATATAAACTTTGCAGGCAAGGTAATTTATATAAGATAATTACGTAAGGTGCCGCCAAAGATATAGATTGATGTCTTCGTCACATTGTTTTAGCATCTTTACAGCTCGCTTTGTCACGAAATCTTGTGAACATTTTTCACTGCCAGGAAAAACACGGAAAAACAAGGATTCCGTTAATAATGTTAGGTAAATTAAGACTTAGAGACAACATGAGAATTCAAGGTTCACTAAAATAGTACATATTAACGATACTACTTTTTGTACATTTTGTTACAATCCAGTTAAAGACAGAAGAAATCAGCATAAATTTCCAAGACTTGGAAACTAGAGTACTGATGAACATTGTGACACTGCTAGAGTGTGACATTGAAGCAGTTAAGAACCAAATGGCAGGTCTGCAAGAAACACAGAGTCAGCTGTCCATGCAGGCACAGAAAACTAAGGATGACACAAGCGACACGAGAATGAAAACTGAAAAATTGGAGAAAGATTTGAAAGATGTGAAATGTATCTTGATAGAGGTTCGTAATTTTCCATAATTAATGTTCATGAACTCACTGTTGCGTAGGGTTTGTATTTTAATTTCGGGTTAACATTAACAGAGTTAACAGTATCAGAGTCCGTGCCTTAAAAATGATAACATAATGAATGCTCTCTCGGCCTACGTCTGCATACTGTTAATTTTTTATTTGCTACTTGAATAGTATCAAAATTGAAAATAAATAAGCTACAAGATGATAGAGATGATAGATGACACATGCACAGTTATATATATATATATATATATATATATATATATATATATATATATATATATATATATATACCACATACATTAAACATAACATGGCCTTTGAAGTGTTGGTATAAAGCAACTTGATATATCAGTGGTATTGGTATATCAAATTGTGATTTTCCCATGGCGTATGAATACGCATTATGAACATGTTTTTATAGCTATTATATTATCTAAACATGGATATGAATTTCTTGGAATATTACATTTAAAAAGGAAAAAAAATGACAACAAAATGATTTTCTTGTAAAATATTTTTTTTATAGAAACTAACATTTTAATACAAAAACACAACCATACTCAATCCAGGAAATAAATATTTTTGAGCTCCACCCTGTGTCGTCTGCTGTCATCTCTGTCAACACTGCTGTTTCCAGTCTCTCCCTCTGGCAAAAATCAAAAACTGTAACTCTGTGGGAAAAATAAAACAATGACATCAGATAAGGAGCAAGATGATGAAGCAACATTTAGTCTACTAAACTGTTAGTTAATTGGAGAGTTTGATAGAGACATGGCTGAGACATTTGTAAGTGAAAATGATCATTGTGTTAAGGAAGACAGATTTGTACACCATGAGCCTGATGATATACTGAAATTTATAGAAAGTAAGCAGAATACAAACACTTTAAACAAGACACTTTTTGATGTAAGGCTAGTGACAGAATTCTTGCAGTCAAAAAATGACTTCAGAAATTTACACAAGATACACCCATCTGAATCGGATCAGCACCCGGCTGGTTTTATACTCAGTGTTAGGAGAAAAGATGGATCTGAGTTTGAACCGAACAGCTTAAGGAGCATCTTCAGCTCCATTTTGATCGCCACCTTGAAATCAAGAAATATGCAAGTACAAAAAGTGAGAGGAACATACAAAAAATTTGCATTAACAAGGGAAGCTCTTCTGGCTAAGCAAAAAGGTTTAAAATCTAAAAGAAAAGGAAATAAACCAAATCGGAGTTAACCGATCACAGACGAAGAAATAAATGCCTTGTATAGTAAAAAACTAATGGGGATGGAAACACCTGAAGCCATTGTTAACATATTGTGGTTTAACAACTCTGTGCATTTGGTTTGAGGGAAGTGACTGAACATTACAATCTGAAATGGGGGGGGGGGGATGTTACACTAAAGAAAGATGTGAATGGCCTCGAGTATCTTGAACTCAATGAAAGGCAGACAAAAACAAGAATAGGAGACAATGTCAAGGACATCAAGGATATTAATCCTAAGATGTATGAAAACAAAAACAACAAAGAGAGAGATCCACTTGCTATCTACAAACGGTATGCTGAGCGAAGACCAGCAGACTTTTGTCAGCGTGAATATCCTTTCTATATTGCGCCCAACACTATGCCAGTCTCAGCGACAAACCCAAAATGGTTTAGGAAACAAGTCGTTGGAATTTACAAACTTGGATGCATCATGAAAAAATGAAAGAAAAGGCAAATATTACAGAAAGAAAGAAATTAACAAACAAAAGTAACCAAAAGTACTTAATTCAGAAGTTAAGAGACAAAAACATTACCCCAGCTGATATCGTGCAAATTTCAGGCCACAAAAACGTACAGTCTATAAACAGCTACTCAAACATTAGTGAAAAACAACAACAGACGTACTCAAATTACCTGAGCAACACCGGCCACCCAGGTAATGATGCTGTCAGCCCCTACCCCCACAACAAAGAAATTTCCAACTTCACAGCAACAGACTGTCAACGTGAAGATCCTTTCTATATTGCGCCCAACACTATCAAGTTCCCAAACGTGTAATATTCAGCAGAATCAGATTATAAGCAACCCATTCTACGGATCAAACATCACCGTACAAAATACATTTGTTACACAGGCACTTGATTCTGGGGTAAACTAATGTGTACACTCATTATATAGTGAGTGTACACATTAGTTTACCCCATAATCAAGTGCCTGTGATTTGTTATGAACCGCCCGCAAAACTTGAACGAGATCCCTAACTGGGTCAACTTCTTTCAACAGGCCAATTCTCAAACAGGGCCCACACAGCGGAATCGTACGAGAATTATTGAAAGTGACAGTGACATTCAGTAGGAATAGCGAAATATGGACATAAACGATATCAATGAAATGTGGTTAAGGTTAAATTGTTTAATTACCTATTGTTCCTTCATTATTTTCATGTTTCTGGCTCGAATCGTACTGTTGCTATAGATTCAAATGGCCGCCCTGTTACTGTTCATGACAACGAACGCTGCAAATTCAATGTTTGCATGCGCATTATGAAAAATATTTCGAATGATAACTATCACCTTGTGTTTTCATTTCATTTAATATTGCTAAAGGAAACACATAGGAATTAATATGAATGCAGTTTACAGGAAATTATGAATCACTAGAGAACTTCTTTTTTGAGCGTATGTACATGCGAGGGGGTTGTTAAGAGTTCACTCCCCTAAAGTGCAATGTTTGTGGCCGTCAGTTTTATCTCCCATATAAAATGAAAACTTTGATGTGGTATAAATAAAATATATGTACAGTATGTACGCTGTATCAATGATATACCACTCGTTGTATAAATTTTTCATTAAAAGTAAACTCGGGCAAGCCCCGTTTCCTTTTAATGAAAAATGTATACATCTCGAGGTACATCATTGATACAGCGTACATACTATATATATATATATATATATATATATATATATATATATATATATATATATATATATCCCTGGATTCCCTGGATAGCACGTTACGTTGTCTGGTGTATAATTCTCTGTAATTAATTCTGTATACCTCGATTTCCTTCATAGGAACCCGGAATGACTGTGTAGATACATGAGAATTAATTACTAGGTCGTCATGCGAGTGTGTCTACTACACACGAGTGCATATAACACCGATTGAGTAACATCATTTTTTGGTGAGGGAATATGGGCTTGTGTGTGCAGGCAAGGCGATGGGTGCCGTTTACCCGCAGACCTGGGTAGAAATCTCCGTAGAGTACGAATTCGAATTCTCTAACCTGTATGATAGTATTAATTGCATTAATATATATATATATATATATATATATATATATATATATATATATATATATATATATATATATATATATATATATATATATATATATATATATATATAATTTGTTGCACCTTAAATGTTAATAAAATCGAAAACGTGTAAAATGTGCAGGACATATCTAAAAAAGGCTTACTTGAATAATAATAATAATAACGTACCGTGGCTTTATTTTACAATGAAATCCCGTTCGGATGAGTGTATCGCTATTGAGCAGGGCCGGATTAAGGCCTTTGGAGCCCTGGGTACAGCCAACATAAGGACCCATAGCTATCCTGCCTTGTCTATATATAAGGTTACAGTACTATTAAGAAAACTGACTGTGAAATCAGATGATAATATGCAGGACCCTTTGAGCCTCGATGGCCCTGCCTGTTAAATCAAACAATGATATGCTGGGCCGTTTGAGCCTCGGGGGCCCTGGGAACGTTGCCAACTTTGCCCTATGGATAATCCGGCCCCGCTATTGAGAATACACGATTCGTGGTCACCAATGCGCATAGTGTGACCATCCTTACAGAAGGGGGAGAAATGAGTGAAACCAAAGGGACGAACAGTAATAGACTATGCATTAGACGATTAGATTGTTTGGTTTTTCTCACAGAAACTGCTACTGCTAGAGCTTTGGAGTTATTGGATAACAGAGAGAGAGAGAGAGAGAGAGAGGATTATATATAGAAACGAAACTAACAGTGATATATATAGGTGCATAGTGTTGTGAATTGTAGAATGATAGAAAGAACAAATAAAGAATAAACAAAGATATAAAGTGGATGGTACTCTGTGATTGGAAAGCTACTGGATCGACTGTTATCTATTTGCTGACTCCAGAATACGAGCACTCCATGCAATCACTGTATGATATTGAGAATCGTGAAGCAAAGTGGGGTACTGGGCGGATTAAAGATGAATTACAAGGGGACTAGATGAGATAATCGACAATAAGGATAATAACTCTGCTATGCCATTAATATCATCCAGCTCTGCATGGTGTTCAGTCGTTTTCCGTAGAAAAGGCTATAAAAGGAGAAAGGTAAATATAGAAACGGAGAAATTTGATATAGAGAAGAGATAAACAGAACGTACACAACTCTGCGAACCGGAATGGTTTTCTTAACAATAGCACACAAAGATAAAAGCTTCAAGAATCATAACATTTTATCAAGAGGAAGATAAACATGATAATAAATTCATTAATATTTATGTGAAAGGCTTTATTCTTTTCATTGATAAACGGAACTTATAAATGCTACTTTGTGTTGTATAGTGTTTTTAATAATGCACTGAATGTATTGTAAATCCAAACATTATTTATCTTTTACTTCAATAACTTTCGACACCAAAATAACCGCGACTGAATATGACCAATACAATATTAAGCTATTTTAATCAAAGTTTTCATAAATTTCAGGACCGGATTTCTGTAATTGTACAGGAAGTTATATTACAACTCTGGATGAAACAAAATTATCACAATTCACAAAAATCTTTGAATTTACACACACTCCAACAATGAATTGTCTTGAAGATAAAGTAAAGGGAGATCAAAGTGTCTGTCTTTCTTACTGTCTGTATATGTGTGACATTTGTTCATCGTGAATAAGAAAGCAAGAAGTTTTAAATAAATTTCGAAGTAACTTTTATTAAAGTCAGCACCGCTATTTACACATTTAGTCAGCTACTTCTGGACCACTGATATTTCCATTGGTGTGAAATTGATTAGATGTAAGAAAGAAATAGCACGTAACGCAATTTCTTTCAACCTTAGTTATTATAGTCTGTGTCAAATATTAACGGAGTAAAACAATTCTTCTTTACAAAAATGTTTTGAATCATTGCCATTTAATGCTCTACCATACCCTTTCCCCGCACTCGAGATTACTATGTAACCCAAGCAAAGACTTACTGGCAGAGGTACGACACGAACACTGCTTTCTTACTTGAATACTACCCGACAGTCGAGCTTCAGTCAATATGTCCCTAATCCTTAACCCATATAGCCCTGATGACACAAAGATGAAACACGGAGCCAATTATTTTAGTTCAACCACAGACAACGGCTACTGAAGGTGAGACGCTGAGCTGATAAAGAAAGAGGAAATGACTCGTGACTGATTTCCAGTGAAACTAGAACTTTATTCGATCTTTTAACTCTAGTACGTAAAAACTATAAACTTTTTTTTCAGTATCACCTGTGAGATAAAAATTACCAACGTTTTACGTTAAGAATTCTAGTTTGCGACAACACATGTTTTGATCGGATTGTACGTGGTGAGGCTCGCCAAGGCAAAACTGGGATTAGACATCTCTATAGTCACGTACTGTTATTGTTACTATATATTTATGCTCTCCCTTCGCGTCAAACGAGTGCTGGAACATAGTTTTAAACAAAATGCCTTTTGCATAAGTTTGTATCTTGAAGGAAATATTTCATCTTATATCGTGCATTTTCGTATAAAAACTGCAGGAATTCGCGTAACTACGGAAGGACGGAGTAATGAAAGCGAAGATGCAACAAACACCAATGCTTTTGTGAAAAGCGTTGAGATGATAAACATGTCGTTGCTATTACATTGATCGAAGGATCACTCAAAACAAATCTGCCTTAGATGGAGTTTTGTGGACTTATGGCACCCATCACCACGGGTCTCAAAATTGCAGTCCTTTTCTGGTTGTGCAATGAATACACTTTAATTTAACGAATTTGGTATCTGAAACATACATTCCAAATTTAATTCGTACAAAGAAAATATTGATAGAATATATTTTAGGGATGTATTAAGCACATTGTAGATAAAGTTTCCTTTAGGGATAGAAACATAAACTCGGAGTTTTACACGAAAACTTTGATGGAAATATTTTTATAGAGGTGTTAAGTACAGTGTATGACAAAGTATATTTAAAGAATAAGAGGCAAGAGGCAAAATCCTTCAGTTTCAGTGAGAATTATGAAGAAAGAAAATAAGACACAATTCTAGATGCTGCAGTAGCTGTAGTTTGTGTTGTATATTTATCCATAATCTTTGTGTAATTCTTCTGTGACTTGTAACTAATTAAATAAATGTATTTGCATTGTTTTCAGCTGATGAATGAGACTGACAAGATAGTCGTTTTCCTTAGAAGTAATGACATCAAGGACAAAGACATTTTAGGTGTAGTGGGATCCAATGAAAAGAATATTATTGAACTAAGAAGTAAACAATGTGTAGTAGAAAAGAACATGTTTGATATCAAGTCCGAACTCTCGTCAGTCAAAGAACAAGTGGGAAAGCATCAGGAAGAAACTATTCAAAAGTTGAAACAATTGGAAGTGACAGTTGAAAAAAATGAGCGGGCAGGTAAAACATCTATCATTTTCTTTGTATATCCTGGCAGATAGTTATGTGCCTTGATAAGTATTATTCAACTGCGCATTAGTAACTAAGAAATGCGGTGCATAAAATAAACTGGATGATTATTAGGATATAAGTGGTCGAAAACCAGTCGAACGTCAAATGATTGACAGTAATTGGAAGGGACATCATCACTCACACTGAAAATGATAGACAAGCACACAACAAATATAATTTAAAGTGGTTTGATAAGTCTTATTCCATATCCAAAAATGAACACACGAGACAATGTGAGATATTTTTCTTTGTTATCTCCGACACCTGCGATTCTTAAATATGTTTCAGATGTCAAGATAAACTAATACAACATGGGAGAGCTGTGATATTTGGGTAGGACTCGGACACTCACATATAATCATGAAAGCGTTTATTACAGGCAAGATAAAAGCGACGATATCATAGAGATTTTGGAATCGATCAAGCCAGCTCTATATTCGAAATACCTCCGAATACTCAGATTGTAACGGATTGTTCATTTTTGGGGGGATGGGTATATCGGAAAGAAAATACCGACATTTTATATATAAATAGAGATAAAAATGTGCTTGGACCGAAATTCAAAGAAAAGGCCACCTAATATCAGCAGACAAAATATATTGTATCTTGTTCGTTTAATATCGAGCGTGTCTGATATTTAATTGTATTTAAAATTCCATGTCAACGGGATCAAACTGAACATGGATTAATACCCCTTGCACAATGCAATGCTTATGGATCGCGAATTGAAATACATCCCATCAATGCTGCAAGAATAAGAATTAGGGCAAAAATAATCAAACAATAATTATACATGTCTGTGAATCATGTGCTAACCTGACGGGTTTCATCTTAAGCAAAATGAATATTAACATAACTATAATACATGTAGGTGTCTTGAAAAATTTCGCATTCTGTAGAAGCCTTGTATCAATGCAGTTTGTTAGTATTTTCTTAATACACTTTTATTTGAATTTTGTTTTAAATTATATTTTTGTGGTTAATGCGAATTATATCTTCAAGTTATTTAAATGACTAAAAGTAATTCTCAACTAGGTATAATACCTCTGTATAACTTCGTTCACGTACTATTCAGGTGGTGCTGGTACTCAAAAGGAAATATACATGACCAGATTTAACTCTGTTACTAAATGCTTGTGTAACTAATGAGGAAAATGCAGATATTAATTTTCAAGTTGAGACACATGTTGAGATTTTGGAACTTTTAGCATAAACTGCTGTAGGTCTGATTGATTTCTTTTCAATTCCATCCATGATAAAACGTTTAGACAACGAAGGTGAGCATATAAAAAGACACTCGTGTGGATCTTTCGTCGGTTGTAGTTGGGTTTAGTTCTTTTCATAATTTGTTTCCAGGCATATCTCTCCTCGGTTACACGCAGACCTGCAATGAGAAGACCTATTCTCTTAGCAACTCACTTTAATTATTCCATCGTATCATGCAGGTGCTTTATTAGAGAATTTTTTCTCTTGGAATATATCACATGCTGTGTATTTATAGCTATTTTGTAAAATATAATTCAGTTGATTTGTCTTGCTATTCCAATATCGGACAAAGTCTTTTCGTAGACAAGAAGTTTAAATGGTAATTGTTATGAGTTATACGTACATGGTTTACAACTCTTTCTTAAACACCGACTACAGCATTTAAATATGCCGCAGCGCCTGCTTGCATGGATATAGGTAATACTGTACATAGTTAATATAATAATAGTCCAAATAGTAAATTATATCGAATTCTGCGCAAGGCCCTCAGATATAAGTAATAATACTGATAAAACGAGGCGGAGGTATTACCAGTAAAAATAAAGTGAATCCATTGGTTTCGAAAAAACGAAATATGTTTTTTTTTTTGTTGCAACCGATACAGTAGAATCAACTAAGTTGATTTAATCAAGGATGGTACTTGGTTATGTGAGTGGACTCCTCTTTTGTTGCTTGTTCGTTTTTTTTTTTTTTTTTTTTTTTTTGGTTTTTTGCTTTTTCAAAAGGATTTTTAGCCACATCTAAAGCAGCTTATGTAAGATTTTAAATAGAAATAAAAGGTGTTTTCCATGTGAATTTATGTCCCAAAATTTAATTGTCGCTTAAATAAATACCTTTGTCAAGCAAAATTTAACAACATTGGTATTTCGTGTGTTGGATCGTAAATAAAGAATACTAAGCATTGTTTATACTCACGTTGTTCTGTATATTCACCGCAAGTATATATTTGAGTGATCAGGTGATTTCTGAAAAATTTCAAATGAATGGATGGAGGCGTAGTTATTTGCCGATCCTAAAGACATATTAGCTGCACCATTGGATGAGACAGATTTTTTGTGGCTTTCATGACTATGACTTAAGAGTGATTAACTGACTGAAAAGAGCTGAATCTGCCAATACATTTTGCTAGATACTAATATGCTGTAAGTTTTTTTTTATGTGCGTGTCATATGTAAAGACAATCGCTTTTCACCACTCGGCAATACTACTAATACTCTACTATTTTTACGAGCTTATAAATTTAATTTATATTAGTCATACGACTCTTTCAGTCGAAAGAAACAAGAAAAAGCGACGTATATGGAAGTGTGGGGTATGGATTTTTTGGTCTGGGGTAAGTACGTATAAAAACATACAATATAATCATCGTCAAAAGTGTGTATTGGATTTTAATTTGAAAGCTTTTAGGAATATAAATATTTTAGCTATGTATCATCGCTAACCGTGTAAAACGTATGAATTGGCAATTTTAAATAATGCAGGAATAGTAAAAATCTTAAGTTACATGCTATTTTTTTGTCTGGAGTTCGGATTTAAACCGTATTTAAAAGTGGTTACGATAAAAAATTTGTTTTTAAAGGTATTTTTAAAAAAGAACATAGTCACGTCATGTATTTGTACAAACTGGTGGGCGAAACAGACTACAGACTACTCGATTTGAACATAGTGTCCCTTTTGCAATGTACTCGAATATAAATATTACATTATAATTGATTATGAAAGTTATTCTCTGCTTTGAATTAAATAAATAGCGATGTGGGGTTAAGATAAATATGCATAAAGTCGATTAAATTGCTAGAATGGTCATGTCAAAACTCTGCGCCATTTCGTATACTGATATTTTTTCTTTAGGTCTGATTAAATGAAAACTTGGCTACATAAATGTTAATATGTTGTAGAGTTATACTGGGTTTTAAATTATCATATCTATTTTTGAATTATATAAATTTGCCTGAAAACTATTACTAGTAATGATATGTGGTATGCACAATTAAAGTAAATTACATAACGTTGTCTATGTGCGTGTCTAATAGGTTGCGGTAATAGGTAAAGGGAAGCAACTCAACCAAAATGAATAGTTTCCCTTTACGGGTCTACTTTTGAGTGACCTCCCTTGGAAGAACTGATTATTAGGAATTGTAACTACAACAGGTGGTTCCGCTCTACAGTTTTGTAAAGTGTTTTTGATTGCATTGGCAACATGCACAATGGAGAAAATGTTTGCATATCTCTATTCTGATTGCATGTACTGTGACCGTAATGTCTTTATTAGTATTTTTGAGATAAAGAGAATGTTGGTATACTTCTATGGTACTTGTATGTACTGCGACTGAATTGACCTTACATATGGCAATAATGGAAAATATCCACTATCTAAAGCAGACAGCTGATAAATAGTGTACGTTTAGCAAAACTATATCTCATCCTACGATATTTTGTGAGTCGATTTATTTTCAGTTTTGTTAGTTCGTAAAGTTCATTATGAACTTTGTTATTCGATCTTGCTCTTGTTTCTTACCACCATGAAATTTGATTTAAAAATTCGGATGTGTTGATTATCACAGAATTGTCTTTGTTTATCTCAAGCAGTGTATTTGTCAACAGCGACTCAACTCTTATTCTCTATTTCTCGCAATCGTTTGGATGACTACTGGCACGGAATTGAATGAATTCTTTTATTTATTAAATACATGTACTCGGGTTTTGTTTTCTATGTACAATGATACCCGATGGTGATTTATGTATATTGTTTAATGCTTCGAAACACTGAATTCAGTTCATCATATGCGGCACGTGCGAAATGCTTTCGATGGGAAAAACCGATATTCATCAAGCGCACAGACGATGTAAGGCTACATTGTCCGTGTTTAAATGCCTCACCGTACGACGAAAGCTTTAACTTACGAAATGTGTTGTCAGTGAGCGAGCGTTCTATTTTAATGATGCAATAATGAGCCAGGAATCATGTGATTTTGTGATTTTGATTTTTATTTTTAACGTAGCTTTAACAATTTTTCAGTCATATCGCTACGATGTCTGCAATGTGGCAGTTTATAGTGATGTCTAGCACTGGGGCATCATGCAGCAGACATGTAGCATGATGTCCCACCCAGTCACATTATCCTGACACCAGGCCGACCAGTCCTAACACTAACCTCTTAATGCTGAACGCCAAGCGAGGCAGCTGTTAGTACCATTTTTTAAGTCTCTGGTATGACTCGGCCGGGGATCGAACCCACGACCTCCCGCATCCAAGGCGGACGCTCTAACCACTAGGCCACCGGAGCGGTGAGCCAGGAATCAACAAATACAGAAACTATGTTCTTTGAAGTAAAGATATGAGACTATTCTCGACCTATTGCGAGTATCTTCGTAGGGATCCTTATAGAGCAGGAAATTTTACAAATTTAAAACGACCTGGAAACGGAAATGGACATGCGAATTAAAATAATACGTACAGAACCAGAATGTTACGAAATGGAATATGAAACGGAACGACTACGGACTTGAAAAGTGAATCACCAAAATTATCCAAAGGAAAGAACATGGAACGAATACGGACTTCGGATTTAAGACTACACTTACACTGGAATTTATTGATAAACTCTAAACGGACTACAAACATTGAATGACTACAAAATGGACTACAAATTCGTTTGATAACGAGAGGGATAGTTTATGGACTATAAATGATTACGGAATACGAAACGATTGGACATCACAAACTTCTATATTACTTCTATACTAATCAAAAACATGCAAATATAAACAAATACACAATACTGGAAAAGTATTTACTTACTTATTTATACTTAAGAATTGCTTTAAAAATTACCTGAATTATATTATCTCGAAATTACTCCTAAAAATATGTTACTTTGGTTTTACCGGATTTATTTTCAATTAGTATACCCTGAATCCATTAAACTAAGACTTACATATACTTAACTAGTACCATTGACAACAAACCTGCAACACGTGGGATAGCACGAACAGTTTGACTAGCTCAGGCAGGGCATAAGTGCAGCCCGTGCATTAACCAACTAACTCTTTAAGTTGAATTCATGCGCTAAGCAATTCCAGTGGGCCATAATTTGAACTCAGTCAAGTATTTTCTTTTTTCTCTTTACACAAAACATTTACATATACCTATTACTTTTCCTACACACACTAAACTGCTTCCACAAACTTAAATCTAGTATAATCAAATAATAACTCAATTTTTTCTATCTTTACCAGCCAGTTCAAACAAAAACACGAGGGGGTATCATAAGAAACAATATAGCACAAAACACATGTCGGTCAGTTGACAATACTGATCCCTGGCACGGATCACTTTTGTAAATAACTCTTAAGACCAGCCAGGGTCAGAGAGCAGTTACACTAGTAGTAAGGTGGGACGGTCTAGGGACTAGGGAACTTTAATGTTAAAAAGGGGTATATCCACTCTGTGGACTATGTAAATTTAACATGGGAAGCACATGATATCCACTCAAAGGACAAGGGGAATTTAACATGGAAGGAAAAACTATCCACTCTAGGGACAAGGGGAATTTAACATGGGAGAAAAAAAATATCCACTCTAGGGACAAGAGGAATTTAACTTGGGAGAAAAAACTATCCACTCTAGGGACAAGGGGAATTTAACATGGGAATATGGGACTGTTGAGCGTCAAGGGAATTGAACAGGGGAGAGGGATAGAACACACACACACACACGCTATAGACAACAGACATTTTTTTTAAAAAATGGGGTAGGCAATTGAAGTCAAGATCTTTTCGAGACCTATGAAGGGGCCCTGAAAAGGGCCATTGGGTTTCTTCTTCTTCTTCTTCTTCTAACTCCTCCACTTCTTCAACCATCTTCTCACTTTTGCCACTATTCCTGTCTTCTTCTTCTCCTTTTCTGGCATCAAGTCAGGATGGCCTAGAGCTCCGTACTTTTCCTGAACTTTTATCCAATTCTGATTGAGCCTCTCAAACTCTTCCTTTTTCTTTAAAATTTTACTTATCCTTTCTTTCTTTACTCCATTTCTCCTTTATCTTATTTACTTCTTCCACCATCACTTTTCTGATTAGTTCTTCAGCTTTCTTCAGCTTTTCCAGACCTCTTTTGACAAAGGGCCAATCTGACCATTTCACCATTCCTTCCAGAAAACACCTTACTTCTACAACATTATCCAAGAACTCTTTTAACATTTCAATTTTGACATAGGGAGGATTAATAAACCCTCTCAACTTCTTCACTTCTTCAATTAACTCCTCTATCTTCTCCCTGGCTACTTTTAGTTTGTTAGCAAAGTCCAGACTGTTTCTTATCCTCCATTCTCTTTCAATTCTTTCCACTACATATTCACTGTCTATCAGCCACTAAATGGAAAGCGGCACTGCTACGATTCAGTCTCAGACGAACATTCACCCCGTTCAGCAAATACTTTTCTTGCAACCACATGTCCAAACGCAAACGATCCATCAGTTCTAAACTCTGTCCATTTTTGATTTTGTCTCTTCGTTCTACAAATTCCTCGTTGTGTGTTTTGGTTGTATCAATTTCGGTTTCGTCAAACTGGCCTGCATCGTCAGCTTCCCATACTACACAAGCGTTGAGATGAGTATTCTTGGCGTCTATTCCGTACGTCAAGAGATTTTCCAGGTACGCTCGATAAGGGTAAGTATCCATGCTGCTACTGATTAGTTTGTTATTCAAGTACAAGTCCACTCCGCTAAACAAGGAATGCATGAAATTGTTGACGGGAGCTACTTCCTCGTCATCTATAACACCTCCTGTTTTATCTAGAACTTTGATTTTCAGGTACAAGTAACTGCTGTTCAGATCAATGTAATCTTCGGGCTGTCCTTTGATTTCAAACTCGATGGAAGCTGAATCGGTCAAAGAGGAGACGGGATGAAATTCCACCCATTGGGATTCTTGCATGGTCATCATGGTGGGTGGCATGGCAAACAGATCCAGTTCCGACTTGGAACAGGCGCAAGACTCGGTGCATCATTTTCTGTTTCTCAATACTTTAATAATCGAAAACGTCTAAATCTCGAACGGTTTTTCTTTTCTTTGTCTTTCTAGCTTTAGAAGTGTGAAATCTGGTGAAAGGGTGTTTTCTTCGTCGTCTTTTTCTGCCTTGTCCTTGCTGTGGCTTCAAGGAAGTAGGAATGCCTGACTCAGTAGCGTGCAGGGCATTTATAGGTGTTTCTCCTCGGCCTAAAAGGTCTTTGCCTGTTTGCAGCAAGACATTTTTGCCTGCCCTCAAGAAGGTTTCTTTAGGGTTTTGTTTGTCGATGATGACATTTTGGAGAAATTCTTTGCCGTTTGTCAATGCCGCATCTTTCAAGGCGTGAAATCCGCGTGTCACCATCGGTTTCAACACAGGGGCCACCGAACGAAAGGCCGATTTTAACATATCTCCTAAACCGTGTCCTCGCTGTCGAGCAACCCCTCGGTACACTGGATACATGACTTACGAGTCGTGAGAGAACCGTTTTCGAAATGCGCATTGAGACTGATGGTGTGATGGGCTTTACTTTGTTGAAACAAATTTTGAGCGATGTAAACGACACTGGCATTACGATGATGCCCTTTGCGCGTGAACCACAGTTTAATTCTTCGTCTTCTCCTAACATGTCGTCGAAAATGACCAAATGGGTTTGACGGGAGTCAGAGACGATTCCGTCGTCTTCTTTAGGAATGCCTTCCACAAACACGATGGAATCGCCTTGACTTTCTCGCAAGAGACTGTACGCCGATTGCCACTCTTTGTAACACCACGCGATGCGTTGAGGTGGACGATCGATCGAATGATGTTTATGTTCGATCAAACGTTTGACGAATTCGGTTTTGCCTGAACCGCTAGGTACAGCAATGAGCATGTTAAAGGGATGGCGAAGATACAAAGCCTCCCAACTGGCACGATCTAAGTGTTCGTCGATGACTTTGACAGTAGAGGAAGAGGGAGCAGAGACAGCAGAGGTAGCCATAGTGTTAGGAATGTCACTTGTGACACGAAAACAGACAAGACAAGAGTTTATATACTTTTTTCAGGATACGTTTATTGAATGTTTCAAACATGAACACAAAAGATAAAAATACATAAAAGCCAAAGGCTTAAGTACAACGATAAAAGGCACATGAACACCATCAACGTGGAATAAAAACAAATGTCTGTACAACATGTTTTGGGTAATGTTCTGACCAGTTCTGTAGGAGGTAAGGTCACACAAGTGTCCTCCCGAAAGGGTCTTTCAGGCATGTTCACGACAGTCCTGTCCTGGGTGACGAGTTCTTCGTCTGGCACTGTCACTAACACAGGTTGAAAAGTGACTTTTTTCCTTGAACAACTCTCGTGAATACTGGGCCACTTCTTGGGTCCAAGCCTCAAAATCCCATTTTTTCCAGGCACGGACATCTGTCCAATGGGGGTGTCAGTCACAAGCTACACACACATCGTCATACACGTCCTGGGTAGCTAAAAGTTGACGAATATTTTTTTCCTGTAGAGGTCGAGAAGTATTCAGATGAAAACGCAAGGCTTTGAGCAAAAGGAGTCTCTCGTGAACATTTAAAGGCACCACTTTCATGTTGAATGGGGTGGTAAATACTTTTCGTAAAGAGTCCACAAGGAATCGGCTGGTAAACGAAACCCCAGAAAACAAGTCACTAAGACACACACTATGCGTCGTCCCAAACTGATTGGATACAGTTCTTGTAATAATTGATGGTAATGATCCACGGTTTGAATATGGTCATTGAGTTCCTTCCACGGAATATGTTCAATCACTTGTGACATAAGCCGTGGCATGGATTCCTGTTTTTATAGTCGCTTTTTTTCGGAAGCAATAAAGGTACTTTCTAACTTGAGATCTTCGTTCTCCAGTTGGGAATCTAAATCTTGCATACTGTAACCTACACTTCAGAGTCCGTCTAGAAGTTTCCTCTTCCGCTAAGCAGATTCCACGTAAAATATGTTGGTAATCCTTTAACTCGTCTTCCTCAATGCGTTGCTCTAGGTGAATCTCGAAGTAACCAAAATGATGAACATTTCGTTCATTCACTAACTTAAAGTGTTGAACAAGGTCTGACCACTGAAACAATTTCTGACGAATCAGTCCTCTTATACCATTTAGGTACCAGTGGTTAAACATCTGGTGACGTAACGGATGCAACTGTTTTTTACGTTTGACTTGTATTTTGACCAGCTCTCGGTAAATGCGTTCTCTCAACTCCACAGGCAAAGTACGAATGTTCTCTTGTAAAGTATCCATGAATAGGTTAGTCAGTACAATTCACAATCTTCTCCTAGAGCAAAAGTAATCCACATAGTAAGTAATTTCTGACCACTGCCATTCAGGGTAACTTCCAAGAATCTCACTGAACTCTTTTGATGTAAACGGTCTAGAGTGATATAATAGGATGAATGCACACATGACCCAGAGAAATCTAACACACTGATTAATTGTTTTCACTTTCCTCTTGTGAATTTCTCGACACAAAAGTTCTACAGTTACCCATTGAGATTTCACTCTGGCAAGTCCCTGCCATACTTCCTTGTAAATCTTCTCTTGCAGTTCTTTAGGTAATGATTCAATATCGTTTTTGAAACGAAGTTTAAATACTGGTCTCGGTGATGTCCAACATCTGATTCCTAACCAATCTGGTTTCTTCTTCAACGACATGGTAAGTTACTTCAATGTCTCGGTCCAACTAAGGGTAAGTAATGACAATTCGGTGACCATCGAGCATGTTCCAGGTAGGCCGAATCTTGTGGTTCCCAGTGGTGAAGTGACACACCGCAACTGAAGCACTTGACTTTATCCCCTTCACCCAAGTAGAAAAATTCGGCTCTGGCTAATTCTTCGGGGGTCGGTCCTCCCAGCTACTTAGGCCATTTTCCTTTGAACGATTGAAGACGATTTTCTAAGTCGCAGTATTCCGACAAACTCACAGGAAACGAATATTCGTTGTTCACAGGTTCGTTTCGATGAGGGTTGGGTGACATGGACAGGAGTTTGCTCAGGGCTGGATGACATTGGTAGGGGGGTAGACGTGAAGGTGAACATCCACATTTAAAACGAAACTCAGTAAAGTGTCCAAGAGGACGAGCGGCATCTCTTTCACATCCCTCAGGTTTGGCACACACAGCATCACTTTCCATGATAGGGGTAGTGAGAACAAAGTTCCCATGATGCTTTATGGCATCGCTATGGTCACAGCGTACAGCATCGTTCCCATGGCAAGGCTCACAATCGCATTCCACTTCAGCGGCCCCAAACTTGAATTGTGCCTGTCTGAACTTGTTTTGTGTTTCTCTGAAAGTATTCATCTTGTTCACTTGGCCTTGGTAGTCACAATGAACTATCGACCTTGGACATTGTCCCTTTTTATATACAGACCAATACCGACGTGCCCATACGGTAACGTGAAATGATTGGGAAGTCGCACTCGCTTCTGGTACACGATTTGATAGACTTTTTCCAAGGGTCGACTGACGATGTGGTGAGTGGGTAAACGTACAATCTTGTTGGGTTGATAGGTGGACACTTTAAAGTGTTCATCTTTTCCAGACTGCAAGGCTTCTTTCAATAAGCCAAAGTTCACCACTAGACTGGTACAATAATTCAGAGTCAATCCTTTCACTTTATACTTCGTGTGCACTTCTCCTTGTTTATCCCGGTATTGGTAGCCGTAATTTTTAGGACCGCCACTGGCGAAACTTAAAATCTTGTCGTCGGGGTGTTCGTCTCTCCAGGCTCCTAAACGGTCTCCTTCGATGTCAGGGTGTTGGTGACTCGGGTGATCGATGTAAATGCAACTGTCCGTGTCAAAGTACAGGACGCGTTCCCCTAACAGTTCTAAAGCTTCGTACAATTTTAAGCGAGCATGAGCTGTCACGTAAGCCGCAATGATGATATTTCCAAAGGGGTCGTCTTGTACAAAGTCCAGATCTTCTTCGTAACTGACTAAGATCAAATCCTCGCAAAAGACGTCCACGTGTTTCATGAATTTAGTTTTGTTGTGAATCATCTGAAAGTAGCGGGAAGGTTCTGTCAAATATTCCGTCTTGGGTAAACACGGTCGTTGTGCCATTTTTCACCACAAGCAATTTAACATCACTTTGGCAAACGATCGCCTGCCTTCGTTTTTCTCGATGTGATCTAAAGTGATGCCTTCTTGTGCCCGGTATTTCTCTCTGAATGTCTTTTGGTCTTCGTGAGTGTGACACCAGGAAGGATAGCCACTGGCTTCTTGTTTCAATTTCAAAAAGGCATCCACGTAGTCGGCGAAAATACCTTTCTGACTGGGGTCACCCTTGTGGTATTATCGTGTCGTGGGAAAGTGGCAAATTTCGTACACTTCTAACAGTTGGTATCCCATATCCAGAGCTTTGAACAATTCCACGCTGATCCAGGTTCCCGTTCTTCCTGAGTGTGCTGACAAGGTTGATCTTGGTTGCACGTGTCAGCACAAGTACGGCACAAAGGAAACATCAATTTGTCTTGGCAATGGTGAGGTAACACGGGATGAGCAGCAGGGAGGGCGAACAGACCTAAGGCCGCGACAAAAAATAAAACCTTCCAGAGAAATCTTATCCGGAGAAAAGTTCTATTTACCGAATTAAGGCTTCCTGGAAGAGTTACATCGTTATTGATCCTCAATCCGAAAATAAACATTTCGTTCGAAACACTAGCTGCAGAATAATATGTTCATGATTTTTTATTTTATGTTGATTACATATTTTGTCGTGACTATTAACAAATGCCCTCCCTGCTGCTGTCGTATTTAAATGAATTTTAAAGATTTTCACTGTTAAAATAGATATAATCGAATTAAAATTTATTTTTTAATTTTCAATTTCAAGATACAAATATTAATTAATAATTAATGGACGTAGGAGAATCACTTAGATCTAGAATAGCACGAGAGCGATCAGAAGCAATAAAGAAATATCTACCAACAAAAGAATCAGTTAAACAAAAAATAAAAGCTGTTCGAGACGCAAAAGAAGGATTTGCAGAAGCAACTAAGGAATTATTTAAACCAGTAACCGAAACCACAGAAAAAGTTCTTTTAGGTGATATAAAAGATGTTGATGTTAGAAAACGTGGTATCCTTCCTGTGCTGAAAACAATTGAAGAACGAACGCGACCGCAACCTGCTGCTGCACCTGGTGCACCTGCTGCTGCACCTGTTGTACCGGCAGTAGTTAGAGCTAAAAGACCACGACTTCCTCCTGCTGGTTCACTTGTAAAAAGATTTACTAATCAGGGAATAGATGAAATGGGGTTAGGAGAACCACTAGGAGATGCTGAGGACGCGTTTGAGTTTGGTCGATTAGCAAGTGAAAAATTTGTATTTAGGAGGCCTTTATTACGTCCTGAACACTAGCGTATTATTTAAGGCGAAACAAAATATTAGCAGATTAGATACAAGTGATGAAATGTATGATGCGTATATGACAGGATTTAAACGTGCAGAAGATTATAAGAAGCAGGAGAGAGGATATAAAAAACAACAAGAAATAGAGGAAAGGGAACAACAAAAAAGACTTAGAGGACTCGAGAGAAAAATGAAGGAGGATAGAAAAGCAAAAGAAAGAGAACAAAAAGAACTAGAGAGAGGACAGAAAATAGAAAAAAGTAAAACATCATCAGAAAAAGAAAAACCAGAGGAGGAGGAAAAAGAAAAACCAGAGGAGGGGGAAAAAATATCCTGTGAAAATATATCAGGCTGATCCTATACCTCGGGGAATACCCGAAGATTATTCCGAAATGTTTTTATCACCTGCTGTTGATATGCTTCGTGCTAATGAAAATAGTGCAATTATAATAGCAGCTACTAGTTATGATAGTAGAGTTGCTTACTTGAAACCAGAATATGTTGATTTAGTACCAAATTATTTGTGGAATCAAGTAATTTATTCTGTACATAAAAATAAAAGGATGGGACCTAGTGATCCTGATTTTATGAATTTTCTCAAAAAAGTTAACACAATAAAACAAAAACCTCACTTATCTTTATATTCACCTTCACATTCACCCCCATCTGGTGCTACGGGTGGTCCTGATACTGGGATAATTTCATCTGGTCAAAGTACTCCTCATTCTTCATCTGATTCATCTACTAGTTCTTCTCCTGTTAGAAGACGACCGGTCCTGGATGCTTATAAGGATTTACTTAGTGATGTAGCTGTTCGGAGAATTCAAGGTGATGACGAAAGTGCTATTAAAGCTGCTTCTCGCTCCAGCCTGAGAGATCTATATATAAATCCAAAACATTCTGATAAAATAGTAGCAGAACAACATTGGCCAGAGATAATATATTCTGTGTATAAAAATAAAGAACTTGATCCCTCTGATCCAGAATATAAAGATTTTCGTGAAAAGGTAGAAAGAGAAAAAAAGAAGATTAGGATTTTCACAACCACCTCCTACCGGTAGCGGATATAATTCTATCTGTCCTGATAGCGTCGTTAATGATGTATTTCGATTAGAAGTTCTTATTGGGGGGAAAACGAGCTGGAAATAACTCGCACGAAATAATTAACGAAGCAACCGACATCTGCCGAAGATTATTTCAAGGAAAAGTTATTGACGTATCCATTTATCGTGATCTTATTGATGAACTCGTTGATGATCATCACAGCGATTAAATAATTATATTATAAATAAAATAATCATAAACAAGAGTCATCAGAGACCAATACAAGTTCGTGTTGTGAACTCGCGGTTACCTGTATATAAATTCAAATACGGATCAGGATTAGGTGAACTATTCACTAGAATAGCACCTAAAATTGGTCCTTTAGCTAAGCAGTTGTCGATGAAAGCTATAGGAGTTATTCGCGATAAAGTCATAGGAACAGTTGGTGATGCTACTAGTAAAGCGTACGACGCCATTAAAGACAGAATATTAAGATTAATAAGACAAAAAAGCCCGTTAAATTACCTGTTACTGCTGAGATGCCAGGTGATGTTGGTAAAATAATAAATAATGCAGCTAGTCAAAAACTAGCGTCATTGGCGTTAGAACAACCATCAGTGATAGAACCACCATCAGCGGAATTAGTTCAGGATATACCAGTACGACCACGTCGAGTTAATACTAGTGCATACGGAGGTGGTCTTCGTTTTAGAAGATAAATAATTTATTATAATAATGTTTTCATCAGCATCTAATGACGCCTTTAATCTGGAGGAACCAATAGGGAGAGATAGATCAGTACAAGATTACCAGTATTATTCGTATGAAGCAAGAGAACCAAATGCTGTTGGCAGAATAGAATTACAAGTGCACGATACTACCAGGTACTTTTTGCCATGTGAGGCATTTATCGAGGTGGTTGGTCGTATTGAAAGAGTTACTCCTGTTCCCGGTTCTCCTGTTGTTAATGTATTTGCGGATATTTTTAAACTCGGATTCGTCAATAACGGTATTATGGCATTATTTAAGAGTGCCTCGTACATGATCGACGGAAAAGATATTGAATCAATTAGCGATAACGTTGATGTTGCTACAACAATTATAGGTCTAGCAAGATACTCAGATGATTTTGTCAGATCAGCTGGTCCTAGTATGATGTTTGCGAAGGATCCTACTAATGTTGCTGATCACACACGTTTTCTTATAAGACAACCAGTAGATCGTGCTGCTCCCCCAGTTGCTGCTCAAGTCGAAGATATGATCATAAGTGAAAATAGGGATTACAATCTGGGATTTGCTGTACGTAAAGATATGTTAGAGGATGATGAAAGAAGATTTTCATGTGTGATTCCGTTATCACATATTTTTGGATTCTGTAGGGATTTTAGAGAAATTATTTTTGGTGCTAAACATACTATTGTATTTTATCGAAAAGCTGAAAGTAATGATGCTATCTGGAGAGAAATAGGTGCTGGTGTATACGATAACGCTAAAGTTATATTAACTAAACTTGCTTTGTGGATGCCTTCGATGACGCCGGCGCTACTTGAGGAAGAAAAATTAATTTCTTTTATGGAACACGGTGGTAAATCAATATTATCTTGATTAACAACTATCACTGATGTTTCTTCTCCTACTAACGTTAGAGGTGATTATACTTGGCATATAGCATCACAACAAGGTGTATCTGCACCACGACACATATTTATAGCTCTTCAAGATACTAATCGATTAAATGATCAAACTCAAAGTCACATGATATTTGATGATATTGGAGTTACCAATGTATCACTCAGAATAAACGGACATCAAGAACCTACTGAGGATATTTCACTAGATTACGCAAATAACTCAGTAGCACGTGGGTATCACAGATTATGGAGTTATTTAGGACGAGACCAAAATATTGATACCGGATTACAAATATCAGTTAGATTTTAAAACCCGTTATCCGATTTATTACTTTTCACTAGAACATATGGATCTGATAAAACAATCTGTTGTTGATTTACATTTTAAGGCCAGAATAGGTAATCCATTAAACCTCAACTGCAGGGCTATTGCTGTTATACTCAGCGATAGGACTATGATTCTCGAGGGCATCAGCGGTAGAATGAGAATCATCGACGCTCCTGTAGAGAAAATGTAATTTAAATTTAATCATAATTTTATAAATGCCGTATGAACATGTTAGTGTGACTCTGAGTTCGGGTCAGATAAAAAAGCTACAATCGGAGTTAGCAAAAAAATGTGGGACGAAATTGACGTTAAAACACGATCAAATTCAGGGTGGTCCAAATAAACTGTCCATACAAAAACGCAACAAAAACATTTCAATAAAGCTAAATCATCTAATACCGGAACACAAATCACATTATCTCCGGCAGCTATAAAAGATATGGTTAAAATAGGTGGATTTTTCCCACTACTAGCTGCAATACCAGGATTACTAGCTGCTGCTGCACCAGCTATAGCAAAAGCTGTAGGATTAGGTGCTGCTAGTGCGATAGGCTCGAGATTCATCAATAAAATTACTGGTGGACAATATAGCAAAAAAAAAAAAAAGGACGAGGACTTTATCTGGGGAGACATCGACGCGGCGGAGGACCTTACCTGGGAAGGCAGCATCAGGGACTAGGTCTTTGTTTAGCATGACACCGATGTCAAATTACGGTCTAATTAATGCTGCTAAAAGACGAAAACTAAATTTTTTCAGAGGCGTATTTATGCGAGACCAATTACCGTCTCGTCCGAATAAATACGAAACAGGTATCATAAATCTCGACAACAGCACCGGACCGGGTACTCACTGGGTAGCGTACGCTGTAAATCCACGTGAGGTCATCTATGCTGACTCATACGGATTAGCACCACCCAGAGAATTTTTGGATTATGTAGCTAAGTTAGGTACTCCAACGTGGTATTCTACGTTACCAATACAAACCCTAACTGATCCTCCGATATGTGGTGATGAGGCAATAAATATTCTATCAGCGATATCTAGGTCAACGAAACCGTATCATAAAACAGTTCACGAGTATACATCAGATAAATTAAATCAAAAATAATAGTATAATGTCTGACATTTACGGCAGGTCCTCATTAGCAAAAACAGTAAGAAAAATACTAGAAAAAGAAAAAATTGGTGCTGTCGATCTATCTAGGTACATGACACGAGATGATATTAATAATATTTTATCACTAGCAGGAGTAGAATCTAATGAGGTTGCTATTTTTCAGGATCAACACGGAAAATTAATATCTAGTAACGTAAAAATAGGTGATATAATCAAACGAAACGAATATGACGCTCACGTTGTTAATTTTGACACCATTAAAGAAGATGTTAAAAAACTAAATGATTTGATGGGTAAAAAAACTGACTGGACAAGACATAATATAGATATCACCGAAATCAATACTGACATTTCTGAGATTAACGAAAAACTTAATATTGACATTCCTGAGATTAACGGAAAACTTAATAATCTCAGAAGATCTATAGAATTGTTCAACGAAGCTAGTGCACGAGTCGAACAGTTCACCAGGATGATATTTTTACCAAATAATAAACTGCCTATGCCGAATAATCTAATATCTGTTATTGCATCAGGAGTACATAATTGGTCACCACCACAACCACCACAATCACCACCAGTACCAGCGCCACCAACACTAGGTATAAAGTACAGAGCACCTGTAACAGGTGCGTATAGAATAAATATCTTTTCATCAGAGAAATTTAGAATTAATTGTGAAAAATATAAAGTTAGGCACAACTCAGATAGATATCTTAGTACGTTAAATATTCTGTTAAATAAAGATGTCGAAGAAATTTTTAGATTCGAACCACTCGGAGCTACCGAAAAGGATAAAAAATACGAACCAACAGTAGTAATACCCATATGGTGGTTAATAGAAGTTCTCGCTGAAATGCCTCTATCATTTAGTTTTTGATCGATAAGTATAATGAAATATAGATATAATCAGGCCGCGAGTGGCAGATGTCACTGAAGAGTATCATAGACGTCTATCAGGTAAAAATTAAAAAATATCAACGCAGATTAGTCGTCATCGACGTTACTGTTTATTCTGTCTCAGCGGTTATAGCTGGTGTTGGAATAATTTTATCTGCGTTAACGATGACAGCTCCTGTTGTTATCACGATAATTGTTTCTACGACCACTACGTTAGCTGGTGTATTTGGTATCATAACCAAAAAGATATATTCGTGTACCAACACAAAATTAATCGCGTATAAAGATAAATTAAATACGGCATCAGCAGCGTGCTCTAAATTATCTTTGTTGTTGACAGAGAGTCTTAATGACGGCGTTATTTCTGATGCAGAATTTATGCTGATATCTAAGATTTACAATCAAGCGATTAGAGATATTAATATAAATAATGACCGAAATACTGCAGCAGATTACAACGAACACGACGGTGATAAAAACTACTATGATCTCAGCTAGTTCAACTAAGCCAGAATTTAGTATTATTTTTCCTACCCCTATTTCTATCAGCGAGATAGCATTAGCTCAGTTGCGTGTCTATCACAGTTGGCCAAATATCAGATCAAAAACATTTAACAGTCTACAATCGAATAATTCTCTTGTTTTTGCTTATAAAAATAAACCTGATGGTACTCCGGACTGGAATGTAGTTGGATTACCGACAGGTAGTTATGAAATTGATCAGATTAATGTTGAACTAATATACAGAATAAAAAATATAACAGGAAAAGATCCTGGAATAAAGATAACTGTACACGAACCAACACTAAAATCAGTTGTTGAGGTGAGTTCTGATTATCAGGTAGATATTTATGCGAATTCAATAAGAACCATACTAGGTTGGCCATTAATCAAACCACCGGAACAACCAGTACCACCAGAACCTAAGAGAGAGGATTTTATTACAGATCGACAGACGTCAATACCAACTGTTTTTGACGATATAAGGGAGAAAATGACATATCCTAATAGATATTTTACGTACTACACACATCATCCAGGATTTCGTGGTAGAACAATGTCATGGAATACTACCAAGCCAACATCAGGGGGAAAAAAATTGGTCTCCTTATTTACGCTTTTGATATTACTAGAAAATTTAATAATATGAGTGAACAATATCGTAACAAATTAGATTATTTGAAACGGCGTTTTGATGAGTGTATTTTTGATGTATCATCAATTTCGTGTAGTGAGATTATTAAAAATGTAGAAACAATGAATTATTTAGCATCCAACATGGAATATTTTCATCAATTACTAATTCAGATGATAATTGATGATAAAACAGGTAATAAAGAAAATTTTATGAGAGATTATCAGATAACTGAGGCTGAGTTACCAAATTATATGATTCCCGGGTATAACGTAGATGAATTAAGAGATTCTCTCACTAAAACAATTGATGAGAATTTTCCCAAATTACACGCAGCATGGAGAAAAAAATTACCACCACCATCTATTCTCAAACGCGATAATGCACCAGATGGTACCGGACGGCATATTTCACCTAACATAGTTAATATAACCGACGTTATCGCGATTAATATTAATTGTGATATTATCGAAAACAGCTACGTCGCTGATGCATCAGTATCAGATCAGGCGAAACATGGGTTCGTTTTGTATTCGTTTTCACCAAAAGAATCACCGGGGTATTTGATTATACAAGAACCAATAAATCCGATTTATCTCAGATGTCCTAATAATCTGCTACAGCGAGCAAATTTTTCCCTGACTGATCAATCCGGACATCTGCTCGATCTGTGTGGAGAAACGTTGAGTATAAATTTATTAATAAAATCATAATCCACAAAAAAATCACAAAAAAATATTTACAGAAAATAAAATAATTTTTTTTTGTTTCCTGAAAAATCAGTAAAATAAAATATTTATTGACTTACACTATCTATTAGTTTTCGTAGTTGTCTTGCACGTGTATCTACATTTTTTTGGATTCGTATTCATCAGATAATGATGATCGAATCCTTTCAACAACACGTGCTAACGGAGTAAAATCTATTATGTTAGCTTCGTCAATATTAATGAGTGATTTGTACATTGCAGACTGAATCTTTTTGATGAGTCTGTACTCAGACGACAGCGTGTATCTATTTTCTTGTATGTGTTGTAATATTGTATCAAAATCTACAGCGATCTTATCAGAATCTAAATCATCTGATAATTGTATCTCTTTTATTTTTAATGCTTCAATAAATTTTATCATTTCATTAATATTTTCTTGATTCATATTCATAAATGATTTATTTGTCTAATATGAGAGGAAAATAACTGAATTTTATCCACACTCCAAATTTATATGAGAAGGTCGATTTGATTACTCCTTCTGCAACTCTGCGTACTGAGGCTGAATTAATACCAAAATATTTTGCAGCTAACGACATGGACTGGAAATATATTTCCTCATTTGTTTTTGTATCAACTGATTTTACTGCCTTAGAAACTTTACGTCCATAACCAACATTTCCTTTCAGATTATTTTCGCTGATCGTTATAGCCTGAAGATTAGATAAATTATTATTGAGTGTATTTCCATCAATATGATCAACTACTAATCCATATCCGATTGGTCCATGGCAACATTCGTATACGAACCTGTGGTTATAATAAGTTTTAGTAGAACAATAATGCTTATCTCTGATGCCGAAACGAAGATAACCAAACTTATTAACGTTACCAACCTTATTTTTCGTTTTAACGTGTCTAACTGTACCATCAGTAGATGCTTCATAGTTATCATAGATCTGATGCTTCCTGAACATGGAATTCATTATATAGTATCCATTTGTTTAAATCGAAATTTGTCTGAGAATCTACTTAAATAATCCTCCTCACACTTGATAGCAATATCACTATCAGGAGATTTTTTATCGTAATGTCGTTTTAGTTCTCTGTATCTTTTTCCACCACATTCTGCACATATTCATGTCTTTCCCCGAACTCCAATGTTGCATCTAACGCATCTCGTAGGACCAACTCCACCTCGTTTTATATAAGCTGAATGTATCCCGCAGTACTCTTTTCTGCACGATCTATTACAAGAAGTAAACGAACCAACCATAAGCCATTTGCAGTTATTCATTATATATTTAAAGATATACTTGTTTAAAATATAACAAATGGTATTTGACCTCGATGAAGTAGAGTATGTTATTCCTGAACTAGATCAAGCCAAAAAAGAATTTTACGATCATGGAGCAGCTCATGTGTGGTCGACGTGGAAAGCAGCTGATATCGATAACACGATGAACGATACACGAGCTAAAAAAATAATTGATTCACTCGGTAGTGATAAATTTATATTCAGAATAAAATTTATTGTAAATAATGAAAATGACATTTGAATTACTCGTGATAAACGTGATCCTGTAATTAATGGAAAAAAATCTGTAACGGTGAGTAGTAGTTCTAGGCCAGGATTATTAACAGGTATAGATAAACCGTATTATGTACGAGCTATCCTGTAGCGGCTGTTGTTTATGGCATTTACAGACTGAATAAGCATGTTGCTGAGAATCTTAGCAAGATGAAAATGTCGGTAAAGATAAATTGTGTAGCTGAACGAGTCATATAACACTTCACGAACATAAAACGCGGTAACGGATTAACAGACTTAAGGAAAGAAAAAATAAACACGTGGGCAGAATCAGTTGCTGATGGTGCATCAATAAGTGATGTTGCTACATTATCAGCTAAATTAAAATTCCCTATCACGGTGAAAACGATATCAGGTGAGATATTATACTCATCTGCGTATAAATCTAAAGGATCTCCTATCGAAATAATCGATCACAACTCACATGCTTGGAGTAGCGCAGTAACTGTTTTTCCTCGGAATCGTATTATCAAATTCTATTCCGCAGATAATTCTGCGGGAAATATGTTCGATTTTATTTATAAAATAAGTAAATCAGACCCAGTATCTGTTTGGTTATTCTCCAGGGATGATCGATACGATCAGTTCGTCAGGCCCAGTGGGGATACTTATAAGAAGTGAATCTTTACACGACTCGATGACGGCGATAGCAGAAAAATATTCAGTAAATAAAGAATTGTTGCTCACGCGGCAAGGGAGAAAAATTCGTGGAAACCAAGCAGAAAAGGTTTTCTCAAAGATATTCAGCAAAGTTGCGTTGAATATGGTCATGGCGGATTATGGAACACAAAATATAATTTCATTGATATGATATCGTTTGACATGATAGCATGTTATCCAGGTAGTTTCTTAGGAATGGGAGAGTGTAACAAATATTTCGTTCAGTTTGGTCATCCGTGTGACGAGATGACGAGAGTATCAATTAACGGACCGTTACCGGATTTTCCACTAGCAGGATTCGCCAAGGTTACATCATTCAAGTTCTCTCCAGGATTACATAAAATATATTATGCTTGGTTTGGAAGACACTTATCAGAACAAAAATGGGTTCCAATAGTGTTATTGAGATATATGCTGGATTCTGCTATGTTAACGTCGTTAACGGTTAGTGAAGCAATTATTTCATATCAGAAACAATTTGATGTTTGGCTACCTACCGAACACGATGACGCAAAGGATTTAGGTAGAAAAATTATTGGAAAATTCACTCAGGGTGGTGCTTATGATCATCAGAGACGTAATTGTAGATTAATTATGGACGAAGCTGAATTAGATTTTATAATAGCTGATACCGCTGAGAGGGGTATATTCTGTAGCAGAGAGGATATTTATGTCGCAGACGGAACAAAATTAGGTACCGTGGTTAATTATCTCGAGGGAGAATCACCTCAGTATGTTCATCTAAGATCGTCGATGTTGGCGTATGCTAGTATAAATTTGCTTTCGATGATAAATAGATTCCCTGATACCGCGGTTAGAACAGCTACTGATTCGTTTTATATTGACAAAAAATACCTACCGGAGTTGGAAAAACTAACCGGAGATGGATCATGGGGGACTTGGCGAGTGAAGGACGAGTATATTTTACACTACTGCGAAGATGCTGACGTAGCTGATGAGGAAAAATATTACTCAGATAACGTATCAGAAATATCAACAGCACCATCTGTTCATGATCCTGCTGCAAGATATAAAATGGTATACATAAACGGACCTGGTGGATCAGGTAAAACGACCAGGATGATAGAATTATTTAAAAATACTGATATGATTGTGTTGACACCAACACATAGATTAGCACGAGAGATGAAACAGCGTGGTGTAAATTCATGTACGTATCACAGTTTTTTCAAATATAACGGTGGTACGTGCAGTCCATCTAGAATGGGAGAAAAATATGTAAATGAAACAATTATATGGGACGAAATTTGTACAGTATTTGTTGGTACATTAAAAATGTTCCTGGAGTGGTTATTAACGAAAAATACTGCTGTAATTATGTGTGGCGATCACGGCCAACCAAATCCTATTCATGGTGAATCTCCTCACGAGTGGCTGAAGGGTTTTGTTGACTATTATGAAGAGGTTGATATGATTATAGATCACTTGATGGCAGATTAAGTGAATTTAAGAAATTAATCAGATTAAAATCAAATAAAATTCAGTGTGACGTAATGAGAGAAGTAATTTCAGAAACATCAATGAAAAATTTCTTATCGACGTGGACTCCGAATGATTTGATAGTGGCCAGCAGAAAAATAATCAGAGATGTTCTTCAACACAAATTATTCAAGATACATCAAGAAAAATTCCCTCTGATGCCTGTTCCGTTGTGTTATAGACCAATCGATACCAGACTACAAAATATTGATATTGATATACCAGGACAAGGTAAGAAGAATCTTGTGTTAAATGATATTGTTGTTGTTGATATTAATTTTGTTAATGATATGTTAGGTGCAGAAAAGTCGCCCTGGACTCTGGGAATGCCATGACAATTCACTCCTCACAGGGACTAACTATAACTGATACTCGGGTTTGGATTGTGGACGATAATGTGGAATGGTCTAATCTAGTATATTTAGCTGTTTCTAGAGTGAGAAAAATATCTCAGTTGGGTAGAATTACACTAGATAGATCGGTTGTTAACGACGAAACCAGCGAATATGTAATCAAAAAAAAATTATTCGGAAATAAACAAATCGATAAGAAAAATAATCATGAATTCGACCTGGATGTCGAATTTATTTTATCACTGAAAGAAAAACAAAATAATCACTGTTCCGGTTGTAATTGTGTTATGACTTGGACTTATCAAAGGAACGATTCAAGACAATTCACCGTGGACAGAATAAATAATAATCTAGGACACAACAGAAAACATGTTACTCTAGCCTGTTTAGAGTGTAATAGACGCGGAATTGATTATTTGAGTGACTGAGGTGGTAACTGAGTATCAGCCGGAATTACCTGTAATTCTTCTCGTGTGAAACCGCGTTGAGGTGCAAAATTATCAAGTTTATAAATAGCTGGTCTACCTGATGATCTCGTTACAGATACTATTCTGTGTGTTGTTACGCTCCAAATAGGATCTGTTGCTCTTTTTCTTCCTCCCTCAGCCTCACCGTGTTTATATAAATACCTGACAATAACATCACCAAGTTCCGGTCGAATTGAAAAATCCTTTCTAATGATTGGTATAAAATTTTTTTGTATAGCTATTGCTGGTTTCATATTTATCGCCTTGTTATTTCATTATTTATCGCTGAGATGACACTTGGTAGCCTAATGACCCAGTCGTTAGATCGTTTATCCTGAATAAATTCTCTTGCATATTGATAGCCAAATAATTTTTCAGCTAGTGTTTTGTTGAATCTTTCAGCAATCGCCTGATCGTTGTGGATATTTACTTTACCGCGTCGTATTGCCACATTATTTTTGTTCATCAAATAAGTAACAGCACCAAGAAATTCTCGCCCAGGATCAACCTGAAGTAACCTTGGCCACGTTAACGGACCACGATGATATATTTTTTCAAATGCATTAGCTACTTCAGTTGCTGTTATAGTTACTAGCGGTTCGGCTTCTTTGTACCTACTAGCAATATCTACAATAGTTAGTACATATTTATAGGTTTTATCGTTAACGGTATCATGCGGCAGAAACATTATATCAGCCTGATGAACTTCATTTGGATCGCTGACATCGAAATGTGCATATTCTATTCGTTTAGGTGGTGGTAAATAAATTTGCCAAATGGCCTGTTTAGATAACCACGCAGCAGCTACTGATGGTTTCACTTTAGCAGCTTTTGCTAGTTTCTTAATTGCTGATTTACCTCGCCAAAATCCAACAGGAGAATAATAAATTTCTTCCATATAATATTAACCAGCACCTAGAACTAATTTACTTTTCATGGCAGTATTTATTGTCCAACTAGCTAATCTCTCTTTAAGAGTTTTATCTGTTATCGAATTTATCGCATGAATTAAGTTTACATCAGCTAGATGT
Organism: Sinohyriopsis cumingii; assembly: GCA_028554795.2. Lineage (NCBI taxonomy): Eukaryota > Metazoa > Mollusca > Bivalvia > Unionida > Unionidae > Sinohyriopsis > Sinohyriopsis cumingii. The sequence goes on from CM068835.1 coordinate 109,435,015, forward strand.
CGCTGTTGTAGATCTTTACTTCGATATGCAAGATCATGAATATAACACGCCCGATCAATTGTATTTACAGGATCCTCACCAGGATTTGGTTGATCTTGATTATTTAATCTGATATCGAGTCTGGTTCCTGGTCCACAGTAATTGTATCCTGGTAGATGTTTTTCTCCGGGATATTTGGACCAGAAGAACCCTGGTAACGATGATAATCCTGAGGTAATATCACCTCCGTATCTTTTTCTTTTTTTTTAATCGTTTTTACTTTAACTGGTTTTTGGCCAGATGAAGAGAATCTAAATTTCTTTGTGCCACATATCTCACATTTACCAGTAACAGCTGTTCTATTATTTTTTGTAACGACCGTAGCTACGTCCACCGTTGGAGTTCGTGTTTTACACCGTACACAATATAAATCCATATTATAATTATATCATGAATGTAATTGATTTTTCGGCCACGAAGAAATCCGCTCCAGTGAAACATCATGCTGCTTTACCTAATTCGATTAGAATGATTATTATAGGACCATCAGGATCAGGTAAAACACAATTATTGTTGAATTTGATCATGAGGTGGTTGAAGTGGGACGAATTATGTTTAGTTGCACCATCCGTAGATGACCAAAGATGCTATCAGGTACTTAAAGAATTTAATGAAAATGCAGCATTACTAAATAACGGTGAGAATATAATTGATTTTATCACCGATGTTGAAGAAGCACCATCAGTTGACGCTTTAGATGGATCAATAAATAATTTAGTAGTCTACGACGACGTCATGCTGGATAAACAATCGAATCCTGCTAGAATCTTTTCACGTGGACGACATAAAAATACTGATGTTATTTATGTAACTCAGAGATATACTCAAATTCCTAAAGTAATCAGAGATAATTGTAACATGTTGGCGATCTTTAACGGCGTAGATACACATACGTTAAGAAACATTCATCAAACGTGGTGTAGCGGCGACATGGATATGAATAAATTTAAGAATTTCTTTGGTAGAGCTCAGTCCACACCATATGGATTCGTCACAGTAAATTTATGTGATCCACGAACCAGATATCGAGTCGGCCTAGATAGAATCTTTTAACAGTGAAAATCTTTAAAATTCATTTAAATACGACAGCAGCAGGGAGGGCGTTTGTTAATAGTCACGACAAAAAATATAATCAGCATAAAATAAAAATCATGAACAGTATTATTCTGCAGCTAGTGTTTCGAACTAAGGGTTTATTTTCGGATTGAGGATCAATAACGATGTAACTCTTTCAGGAAGCCTTTATTCGGTAAATAGAACCTTTCTCCGGATAAGATTTCTCTGGAAGTGTTTATTTTTTGTCGCGGCCTTAGGTCTGTTCGCCCTCCCTGCTGCTCGGGATGGTACAAAAACTTTACATTTCATCAAGCCTTCGTATTGTCGAATGTTTTTCAGGTCGATGTGTTCCGTTAACAATTGCGGGTGCCCTGCAGGAAAACGACAATATTTGCACACGTAGGGATACAGCGAACACACGTCCAAGTATTTGATTTATTCTCCTTTCTCTTCGTCGGCTTGGTACAGCAAACAGGTGGCATTGGTCCTTCCTCCGTACAAACTATCCCTCGGGTTCAGGGAGTCCATGAACTGGTAACTTTCCACGAGGCGTTTAAACTAGGGATCGGTTTTCAAACGGTGATCGTCATAGTGTTCCCACATTTCCACCACTTGGTATCCTTCCTGTTCTAACTTTAGGCGTCGCTGACAAGTGGCCTGGTACAAGTCTTCCATGGTTGGATGTAAAAACTGATTTTTAGTGTCACGGTCAGGGTAACAGACGGGGCATCCGTGAAATAAGCAACCGTTAAACTCGTACACGATCTTGGGGTTTTTTAAGTCCCAGCCATCGACCGAATGCGTTCCGATGGTCTTTTCACCACCTCCGTTGCGGGCATGCTGAATCCATTTGTCTTCTTTGTCGCACATGTAATGTAACCAGCGTAGGGCTTTGACCGAGTATTGACGTTTGACATAGTTGGTCGTTTGAGGACTGATGACAGCCACGGTGTTTTCATGCATGAGTCGTTGTCGGTACACTAAGGAACATGCTTTGGCAATGGTGCAAGCCTCTTTTAAAGGGTCGACCCCTCCGTGTTCAATGAACAGTTCTCGAAATTTTCCACAGCATCGCCGTAAAATGTCCACGTCGGAACGACAATACTTTAGCATTTCTTCCTCAAAGTCAATTTTTTCTGAGGCGTGAGCCTGGTACCAAGCGTAGAAAGCTTTTCGTTGTTCGGTACGCATGTTGTCTGGGTTGTAGTCTTTAGCCTCAGGCAAATGGGGTAGAACGGCATGTTGATTGGCTTCGGTATTAAAAAAGTGAGGAAAATACCCTTTAGCCATTTTTGTCTTTCCAAACGTTTTAGGCATTCGACTCAAAGGCATGACCAAGTAGCTCATCGAATCTTTAAACTGCACTTGTCCCACTTGCATGAAAACGATTTTGGCTCCGTTCAAAGTGACTTTAGGACGCTCCGTGCCATATTCCGTATAGTATCTCAAAAGAAACTGTCCATCGTATCCGGAGAGATTGTGAGCCATCACCGTGGCATGACGATGACAATCTCCGTAACGTTCGATGTCCTCTTTACTCCACGTCTTGTCGATGTGGTCTAAGACCCATCGGGCGAAAATGGCTAACGTGTTCGGTCCCCGAAAGATTTTTTCACGTCCTCCAGGAATCTTACTGCAGTGAGGGCAATGACTGAAGATAGGTTCTTGAATGCACTTTTCACACGCTCGATGAGCCACGCAGAAATTAGGAATGTGAGTGCCAGTCTCTTGCATGCATTCAAAATCGAAAAAGATAAAATTACCTTTCTTCTTGTGTCCATCCTCTTTCTCTGGTTGGGGTTGGTATTTTTGCACGTAGCATTGATGTTCTAAGTCCACGATGTGGTGACAAATGTGACATTTTTTCTTTCCTGAACATACTTGTGCCTTGGCATTATTGGTACGTATGCCTTGTCCACACGCGGGGCACAATCTCAGCAGTTGACAAGTGCATTTCTTCTGTGAACCTTGCGTCTTCAGATGTTGTTGGTAACAGGCAGGGCTGACAAACGTACGCAGACAAGCTGGACAATGCACTCGTTCTTGTCCTTCGCTCAGACAGGGTGGAGAGGCCAAACATCCTGAGCATTTCGATCCACCATGTTTTACTTGCAAGGAGTTTGGGGTCATATCTCCTCCAGTTGTCATAAGCGGAAGGGATCATTCCAGATAGTCGCGGTGGCCATTGAAGACAGAAGATCGGTAGAGGGAAAACTCAATGTTTCCCAGCATAGTCACCGGAATTCAGTGTACGAGACAGTGGTGCGTGAAGAGTTCGGTCGCGATGCTATCCAATGGAGCGGCACATGTATTTTTCCCGAGGCAATGGTACCGACGGCAAATGGTACTGTCAACAGACAAGATGTGACCATTTTACGAGAGACAGGGCGCACTAGTGTAGTCGTGAAACGGAGCCTCTTTCGGGATGACTAATTGTTCATTGTTAAAATCGCCTTTTCACCAATATAGGTAAACGCGATGGGGGTAGAAGGCCGTGACCTATATAAAAAAAAACGTTTATCGCTGAAACGGGCAAGCAAGCTATTTTCCTGTTACTATTGTAAACGCCTAGGTTGTTATAAACCGTATATAGCTTATCTTATAAATGTGAATATTATAAATAGGTAGAGAAAGGTACTCATATTGTACAAATAATAATTTTAGCATATTTATTGTGATTCTAGTCAAAAAATCTCACAGGGATAACAGAGAATGCCCCAAAAGCTTAAATGTGATATAAACTTTTTTTGCTAAATAACATTTTTTGCAAAGGTTACATTTTTACTGTCTTCAAAACAAATGTTTGACTACGTTATCGGTTTCATACCTCACAAGCGTCCATGTAACAGAAAATATTATTTTGTTGCCGACATTTCCTCATTCTCACTTCAATGTTTTCCAAATAATGTCAAATTGAGATAATGGAATGTGATGATTAGTTTGCTTTCATTCTGAAGAATAAGTAAATATCTTTGGTAACACAGTAAAACATTTGTTTGTCAGGAATGAGTTTGGGGAAATCCCATGCTCACCCGTCCAACTGTAAGTACGCAAATGAGCCAAGGTGATTCCTCATGCGTCATTCCTTTAAACACGGGTAAACAATCCGCACATGCATAGCCCATTTCGACATCACAGTTTAAAAGTCACTGAAAAGAACGAGACTTTTTCACCTAGGCAATCACTATCAGACGATTTGCTTAACTATCCCGATGAATCTCTTCCTTCCTAAAATGTACCTAATAAAAAAAAATCTCAACTATAGTGTACATCTTTACAGACTGCTATCATTACACGAAAGTGGGATTCGCTGTATAGAATAAAAAGCTATTTTAAAATATATTTTAAAAAAACCCACAAAAACACCACTACATCAATGATTGCATTTGATACAGTTACTAGTCAGCGATGCAGATTTTCCCCAAAATATACACACAACAAAACTGGACGATATCGGTATATTTGCAACACAACCGTATACATTGTCAGGACCTACCAAAAAAGCATTCGTTATGTCAGTTTCGAATTTGTCGTTGGGCAGGTTTGAAATCATTTATAACAATATTATTATTATAATTGTTATTGGGTTTTTTGCAGATAGCCCTTATCTGCACAGTAACTACTGCAGTATTCGAATTACATATCTGTCTGACGACACTACAACCAATCTTCGGAGATGGTGTTAATTGGGTGATAGCTGCACTAATTTTGCTAACAATATTTGGAATATATTGTTTTGCAATGAACTTCTGGATGCACAATATTCGTTTAAACGACAACGGAAGCAAATTACGAACAGTGAGTAATCCTTGCATGTATGTATGTATGTATGTATGCATGCATGTATGTATGTATGTATGTATGTATGTATGTATGCATGTATGCATGTATGTATGTATGTATGAGTGAATGTACGTATGTATTTTGGCAGGTATTAGGTAGGTAGATTGTAAATATGAAACCATCAAGGTCACTTAAATGTTTTTATGTATGTATGTGTGTGTGTGTGTATGTAGTTTGGAAGGTATTAGGTAGGTAGATTGTAAATATGAAACCATCAAGGTCACTTAAATGTTTTTATGTATGTATGTGTGTGTATGTATGTAGTTTGGGAGGTATTAGGTAGGTAGATTGTAAATATGAAACCATCAAGGTCACTAAAATGTTTTATGCAACATTTACAACTTCCTTTTTCCTCACTTATTTACCGTCTCATAATACTAACCACGAAAAGTGTAAAGGATTGTATTTTTCATACTATAGTACGTTATTTTCTTAAGTTTACAGTTCTAATGGTTATAGTCAAGTATTCATAACTATAAAATATTTTTTTAAATTTCAGCGTTTGATCCGATTTGGCTCATTGTACATTGGTATTTTTTTGTGCGTAAACATAATAGTATGTGTTTTCAAATCAGAACAGGTAAGTCAGATATTTAGTAATCAACAGAATAACATGAATGCAACTTTTATTTGTAGCGAGCTCATTTCATTCAATAAGCTAATACATATATAATTAATTAATTAATGGTTTAACGTTTTCTGTCCATAAATTCAGTCAATTAGTTTGTCTTCGAAAAACGTTAAATGGATCAGCTGGGTTGGCACGTGACTAAGATGTTCACTTCTGGGTATGAGTGTACGACATATGAATATATGTGGTTTTAAATTGTCATTTACGGAAACAAATGTGCCTTCTTAAATAGGGTTAGTGTGATCAAGAGGAAGCAATATATATTTCCAGGTATAACGTATAATGAAGTTTTATAATCAAACTTTTCGTCATCGCTGTCCTAGTTATATTGAAGTCAACAGTAACTTAGCTTCATGGTTTGAAACAGTTCTGTCTGAACATACGTTAAAACGTCCGAATGGAAAGAATGGTGCTGGAATTTCCTGCAACTAAAGCTCATGTTGAGAATTTCGTTTTAATGAAAAAATGTAACATCACCAATGAATTATTGTCAGTAGTATATCGGGCAACAGATGATCGCAAATCTTAGCGACACATGTTACATATGTAAGAACTTTTCGGCTCTCTGCGTGAATTATTATTATTATTATTATTATTATTTCGACACCACGGTGTCATAACACAATTTGGCATAACTTTACTGGGATATAATTATAATCATATTGCAATATATGACTTTAGATGTTGTCACTTTTCGCTCCACTTGGTTTCAGTCCTTTGCCTTGCTGCTGGTATTAGGTACTTACGCTAATCACCGTAACTTGGATTATTTATTGATAAACTTTTGTCGTTATAATCCCAAACACAAAAATGCATGTAGCTTGTGCAGTGATACTTTTTTCATATTTTGTCATCTTCTTTGTTTCACTGTTGTTTCTATTGCATGTTTTCAATTCTTCAGTTATGTTCGCTCAATTCACTGCAACCCGTTTTTTTCATTGGAAGAATGGTCCGCACAATACAAACCAGATACCTCCATATTCGCCCCTCATATCATCTAGCCGCATTATGTTTGTGCAGGCAGTGTAAAGACGCACCAAAGAATGTTAGTTAAACCAGTGTGATGTTTAATTTGAAATTAGGTTTGCAATTTAATCAATTTAGCAATATATTATGAAGCTTACTGAGGAGTGAGTTTAATCTTGTAAAATTCCATTTTGGAGCAAGTTTGGTATATGATAAAAAGAACATTTTCTTTCCCTACGTTAATGCCAGATACATTTCATCTCGCTACTCGCCACTCGTTAAAATTTCATGTTCTTGGTACCACACGATGAAATATATCCGGTATTAATGGGGGAAAAGAATATGTATCCTTTGCAAATTGATAAGTTGCTTCTTTCATTTTTGAACGACCATTTTCATTTATATTGATTAAATAAATATAAGATACATTTATGATTTAAACAAGAAAGATGGTTTAAATGAAGAATGTTGATCCCTACACATACAGCATGGTTAACTACTTGAACGCATACTGGCTAGGATATTGAAAAGAGGGGAGTATATAAACTAAGAGAAATGAGGAACCGGTAATAGGTAATTGAAACATTTAGATGTATTTACAATTAATCTAAGTCATTATTATGATTTAATTAACATTGCTACCGTCCATATAATTGATTTTATCCTCCATTTCTAACTTTCCCGTTTCCACTGTTCCTGTGACTACGTTCTACCATCATTCGTAGGTCCAGAGACATCGTCGCATGACACAGGCAAAAGTCTGCCCCGCTCGTTTTCCCCGGATTTTCATTTGTATCTTTGTACAATAGTCGATAGATCGATCGCGAGGGAGAGGGGGAGGGAGAAATGTGGTGCTGGGGTTGGAGAGACTTAACATAAAGGCATTTATTCATTGAACATTCCTATGTTTCATTATTGATCGATTAGTCTGCTTCATTACCAAGGAAGGCTGTGTTGTAGGAGGGATGGGGTAGATCGGCCGTCTGTAATGTAATTTTAAATGATCTATTTTTAGACGCTTATTAATAGGTTTTATATAATGAAAAGAAAGAAAGAAAACCAAACGAAGCAGTAAATAGACTGCAGTATTTGTTTTCCTCCTAACCAATATATCAATATATTTACCGTATAGTCTTGACAGGCTATTTCAGCTTTGTATCATTGGTATTGTGAACATTTTATGCACAACAAAAGTTACTGAATTGTAAGAGAAATAATTTAATACATGCATTGTAAGAAATACAGGATACATTAGTATATGCATTCCTCTCTCTCTCTCTCTCTCTCTCTCTCTCAGACATGCCACTGTTCATTATTAACAATGTTCTACAACATCAAAGTCATAAATAAAATAACATTATTAACTAATTTCAATATTTTAAAAATATTTGGTTCTCTGTGGTGGATACTCATGGGCTAGAATCTGAATGTAAAAGACTGATTCCCAATCAGTGCTAGGCTGATTCCAGCGTTAGTGTATTCTGGGCTGATCCCAGCTCAAGTAGAAATGGTACTAGACTGATCCCAGCTCAGTGTACAAGACTGATTCCCAATCGGTGCTAGGCTGATCCCAGCATTACAGTGTATTCTGGGCTGATCCCAGCTTAAGTAAAATTGGTGTTAGGCTGATCCCAGCTCAAGTAAGATCTGTGCTAGGCTGATCATAGCATTCACGAGTATTCTGGACGGACCCCAGCTTAAGTAGACTATGTGCTAAGCAGATCTCAGCAAGCTAATGTATCCTGGGCTGATCCCATCTTAACTAAATCAATGCTAGGCTGCTTCCCGCATAAGAGTGTAGTCTGGGTTGATCCCAGATACGGGAAATAGAGCTAGGCTGATCTCAGCATGAAGAAAATATGCTTATATTCTTTATATTTAAAACTGAAAGATATGATTTGAACAGGCATGACCTTTATGCTATTAGTATAGCTTATGTGAATCCGATTGGGGAAAAATGCCAAATTGAATTTGATATTAAAACACATAAAATGAGATCCCCCAAGAGGATGCCAGTTTGTAATGTGAAAATCCATTTGGAAGGACTTGTGTCCAAAGCACGATACTATATGATGTACACAACTGTTCCTGAGCAGAAAGGAGTTGGTTAGAGTGAACTCTGATGTAGCGCGTATAACATGACGAAGACTATTGATCTAAAGTCATAATTAGATGGTCCTCATAACCAATAGCAGGTACAGTTCGTGCTGCTCAAATACGAAGCAAATGGCGAGAAAAGTTTATGCGCACCATAGCATATGCGTTTCAGCTGGAGCTTAAGTTCGACTGTAAAAATTTCCCTACTAAATGGACGGCTTATGGAATGCACGAATAAAGGAGCATTTGCACCATGACCTCCAGCCAAAGTATCTTGCCGCCGCTGACTCAAATACTGCTTCATTCAAGACGCGGGGCACAACCACGAGCTCCGAAAGAATGAAATCTTGACTTTAGCACAAAATGGGTCCATTTTGTAAAGATGGCAAGGTCAGTAAAAACATAGATTTATCTGTTGAAAATGTCACATCTTGAAAGACAGCATGTGGCGAAATAAACCAAAACATCTTCTGAATGTACGGGCAAAGAGTAAACACGCTTAACAGTGTCTGACATGGCCAAAAATTCAGCAAACACTGGAAGCCATTTCTGTACACTGACCTAGTAATATTGACACTAATAAACACCAAATGTACTGCACATACTGCTTCAAAATAGCATCAACTCTGTAGCCGGGGGACGGGGGTGGGGGTGGGGCACACAGCTGGAGTTTGATCTGCTTGGGGCACCGAGTGCCGAAATGTCTCGTTCTGAAATCGAGAAAGAGCATCAGTTATAAGGTTATCCCTACCAGGTATATGGCGAGCCTGAATAACGAATTGTCCTTTGGCAGCACACCATATTAGTCTTCGAATAAATTCTATTATAACAGGTATTTTGGATCGGCCTTTGTTAACGATTTCCGCAGTTGCAGAATTGTCCCAGTTCACCAGAATTCTTTTCTTGGGCCACTGATTTCCCCATTAACACACCAGACCTGAACACGCTGTGTCTAAATGGCACACAGATCCAGAAATGTTTGTATTCCATGCCACTTAACGACAGTGGAAGAACGATGTGTTGTAAGATGGCCACGCCTTCAATGAATCCATATGAAGTGCTCTACAATAAACCTATATGAAGAACAGTGCCATATGATGTGGACTGCTGTATCGGTTTGTGCACGCACGAGACTGCCAAGCTGTGCACACACTATCACAGAACGCCAGTGGAAGAATGACTTATTGTTAGATGGCCATGTCTTGCATGAACCCATATGAAATGACGTGCTCTCCAGTGAACCCCCATTTGATGTGCAGTGTCCATATGATGTGGACATCGGTACCCGTTAATACATCTACAAGACCTGAAGGACAAAAATTGAAAAGCAGAACCAGGCAGTAGGAATTCCTATGGTGATGTGCAAAAACGACCTGAAGTCAGCGCAAAATTGCAAACTTGAAATTGTATCGCTCATGCAGATATATTTCTCAAAGGGATATGACTGGCACCTACCCAATTCCCAAATTCCCAGTCTGATTGACTGATTAAGGCCCTGATGCTGCACTAATCCTGAAAAGTATGAGTTTTGAATAAATGAGGATTAAAACTGCATAGCACGAGCAATGTGTGCAAGGCGTGGTTGAACTCCTGTCTAGTTATAGGAAATCCCACCAAGAGGTAAGGAAGAGTGGTCCCAAATGCCACCCCAGTAGTTGTAAATTATGACTCAGTGCATTTTCGGGGCACTGGTCTTGTACTTTTTGGGGCATGACACTTAGGAAAAAGTGGTATCCTTGGAGTGTCTGTAATGTGTAAACTCGACAACTAAACCAACGTCACTGATCTGAACCCGAGAAAACTAAAGTTGGGTTTCCGCAAGCAGGTTGTCTACCATTTCCTCAAACTGCAAGAATGCATGAAGTGCAAGGAGAAACAAGGACTTAAATGGCGTTGTGAATGAATCTAGGCAGGTCTGTAATGAGGTATTTTTTTGTGGAATACATTTATCAATGGTTGTCTGCGGAAAATGTTAATGAAGTGTTTGCAGACGTTTTTAAGAAGAAAAAAAGGAATTGATTGGATCCGGGATATTGTTCAGTTTCTTTAATAGCCGATAGCCGAGACATAGGTAGATATGGTAGATACCTCATAGTTGTTTTTCAAAAATATATGAAATAACAATTGCCAAACTGGTAAATGGAGAAGAAAAATAAAGGATAGTGCTGCGGGGTTTTAAAGTGTTTGAAAAAATCGATGTAGTGTTTCCAACTGCATCTGTAAGTTTCCATGGAACATGGTGAAAGCACGTTTTACAACATGGACATAGTATTACTCCCAGCCATTAATGTCGCAAGTTCCGAGACCTGTACTGAAATTTCGTCTGCATACAGTGAGAGTTGGAGTAATCTGTACACTTTCTTGAATTTGTTGGCGAAGATTCTGATGCACAGTCTCAACGAATGGCAAGAATTATGCCTTGTGTATTGCAAGCGTCACTGAAGGGATGGAAGTTGTCTTGCCTAGAGCTGCATTGTTGTCCATGACGGAGACATCCGGCGGCAATGATTCCGCATGACCCGGTCTGTGCTTCCCTCGTGCCACTATTCCTAGAATAAGTCAAGGAGCGAAACACTTTCAGATAACGTATCCAGAGTATTTGCAATGCCACCACCATCCTCGACGACTGGGCCACTGTCGAAATATTAGGATGTGTTGAAGGCACTTCCGGTTGAGCATGGGTGAACTTGTCTGTTCCGAGAACTGTTTGATTATTATTAACACCGTTGCTGCTCCATTCCATGAACAAAGGAATAGACGAGATTTCGTTACTCCCGGGCTGAAATGAATGCTTGGAGTAGAAGGTTCTTATCTAAGTTTGGCAGAGACCATTTCTCCGATAATGTCACGTTATAATTGGCCGTTGCTGGTGAACAAGAGGGTCAACTCGACTGTTACGGTGCAAAATCAGGAAGATGAACAGAAAATCAGTTTTCACGATATATAAAACCACAAGATTCAAATCCAGCACAAATACATAAGAAAAGTTCCAGCAGAGACCCATAAGAAAAGTTTGAAGCGGAGACTCAAAATCTATTGTATGTACCTTTGAAAAGCCAGAGAAGTGAAACTCTACATTCATTGCCTGTACATTTGAAAACTCAGAGAATTGACTGATCTCATGGTACTCTATATGGTCATGGAATGTTACATAAGATTATCTAATTTTGTTGGCTCTTTGAATTCTCCTGCCAATGCCAACCAGTAGGAATAGTTCTGCTCATGATATCTGATGTGGTCCTCCAACAAGTCCCAGGTAAACAGCAAGTAAGAGGCTAATAACAGTCGCTTGCACAATTCCTTGTCTGTCTCTCAATTTCATGGTACATGTACAACACCTCTGTCCAAGTGTTAACTACTAAGCCTTCAAATTTGGCATTACATCATCTTACCACACCACCAATTCCTCCCTCAAAGGTCGTTAACAGACAAACCCCATTGGAACACTGGCAATGTGTACCTACAATAGCTCAACATCATCAAGTTGTGCATAAATTAAAACTTAATAACTTATCATTATATTACAGTCCTAACTAACGTGTACACCTAAACGTCACGAAGTCCCAGTTTTTAGTAGGTTACTTAGTGCAAGTTTAGTTTTCTCTCTCTCTCTCTCTCTCTCTCTCTCTCTCTCTCTCCACAGACCTCCCCGTATTCTCTCTCAAATGCATGAGAGAGATGAAAGGGGAAAGCAGAGATGATTTCGATGAAATTATGTACGATTCATTTAGAAGACGGACTCTCTATATGACTCTCTTAATAAACTTTTCATTATGTTATTAAATCGCTAATGATTAATCAGTGGAAATTCAACTCAGATTTAGAGACTATAGAAGCAATAGTCTACTGTTGAAACAACCTAATATTGCAAAATAATATTAATGCGCTCTTGGGCGGACCACAATCCACGTTGCCGGTTACCTACCTGGTAATGGAAACTGCTCACTACGTACTGGAAACACCAAATGTATTGCCTCCATTCGGTTTTTGTGGCTTTGTTGATAGCGTACTGGACTTGCGGCCAGAAGAGCGAGTGTTATCTTTATATAAAACACCAAAATATCAACCCAAACACATTGGCCGTTTGACTTTTAAAACATTTTCACACCTTATATTACTAATATTTATTATTATTATTATTATTATTATAAGTTTATCTACGACGAAGCTGAGAATGCTTTGATGGAGAAGATCAAGAGGACATATGTTGGTGTTTCGCATACCGGTGAACCCTTTTCAGACGCTTTTGACAGCTTCCAAAAAAAGGTATATTCATTTGCTTTATTTTGAGCTCTATTTCTTTATTATTTCTCTCGTGTGAACAATTACTTGTAATATTTCTTGTTCACAAGTTGACGAGAGATACAGAGACAGGATGGGGGAGAGGGAGAGGGAGGGAGAGTAACCTGATGCAAAGAAAACGCGTATTCTTTCTGAAAGCTCAGTTCGGAAGGTGTCTGTTTGATCTTAGTTTGTGTAATCTTTCATTACTTCCATTTTGTTTTTTGTTTTTTTGTTCTCTTGTGTTATTGAAAAAATTTCAATTTATCCCCATTAAAATAGAACAGACCTCTTATGGTGCCTTCATATAAGTGCTGCCTGGACAATGATTATAGTGTAAGAGATTCGTGTCATTTTATAAACTGAGGAGTGTGGGAAGATCAATACATTAAGTGACTAAGGCACCGTCATATGTCCTTTTGATCTTTCAGGGCTTAAGCATTGTAAATATTATGGTGCCCCCCCCCTCCCAACAAAATGTGAAACAAAAACGAAAACATAAAGGTACAGAAATAATCAAAATGCTTATACATGCAGATCGAAATGGTCATATATAATTTATTCGGTTTTTTCATCATTGTTGAAGTGTTTGGTGCCCTTGTTGGGCTGGTGCTCTAAGTACATGCTTAGTGTGCTTCATGGGTAATCTGGCCCTGGATTAAGGTCATGTGTAGACTATTGCTTCTGACCGGGAAAAAAACTATTGAATAGTGATTCACGCTATGTGGGGACTATTGCCATTGACGGAAACCCCACTTGAACAGATGCGCTGTAGATAAACAACTGAATGATAGCGCGCAGTCCAGCGCACCTGGTGGTAATATGCTATATTTGAATTTATTATGTCTGTTGGAAAGCAAATATACGCGATATTTTCCAAATATCTTATACAATTAATTTTACACTACAATGCAAGAAATATATATTATAAACAAATGAGAGTGAATGCCACTCATTTTCTTCAATCCCATTTCATCATTTCTTACCTTGCTCTAGTTCATATTGACGCTTTTTATATCTCCTCCCTTCACTACAAAGGAAGGCTTCATTTTTATATTTCTATTTTCTTTCATGTTCATTTTCATGTTAATATCATTTCCAAACACATGATGACTTTACGTACAGCTTCAGTTGTTGCTTGAATCTCTCTCTCTCTCTCTCTCTCTCTCTCTCTCGTAAAATTCAACAACTTAGTTTATTTCCCATGAGCACAAAGTGGAAATTTAACAAGAACTCACAGTATTGTGAATTAAATCCCAAATAGTCCTATAAGTTCAAAAAAAGTACAGAATATTCTGAACGAATTCCATTGGTACTCCGAATGAATTCTAAACTTTAATTTGCTGATGTACCAAAATCATGGAATAGTGTTGATGGGCTAACGGTCTTTACGTATCGCAGTAATTTAATCCAAAATGTTTTGAATCAATTTACAATAGTCCACAAAGAGTGATCTAATCCCAAATTCAAAGAGCACTTAGTCATTACAATGAATAATTTTTATAACTAAGCCCACCCAACTTAAATATAAACACAACTAAAAGGCTCCACTCTTTGTATGAATGAGTAATTCTGATGTAAACCACCTTTAATATAAAAACTAAGACGCAGTAACAGATCCAGAATGAAGGTCATTTTCTCATCAAATTCATAAACAGCATCACTTATAGAAACGTCCGAGGTCAAAAGGCCAAGTAAACATTTTTACCTACAAGTGACATTTTCATAATTTATGACCTCCAATCATAGACAAAAATTAGCCATGTTTTATGTTCTTTATTTTTAAAACAAAAACGTTAGGCAGGTAGGCTAAAACTCATACCCACCATTATGGACAAAGTCAATCCCACGATATAAATTAAATGTAGATAACATCTAATGATGGACAAATTAAATATACATAACAATATCATGATATTGAAGGATGTAATTGAGATTCTTTTGTTATTATCTCACGGTTGCTTATTGTTCAATGTGTCGGTTGATATTTTCTGCCCCTTTCGTTCCAAAACCTTTAACAAAGCTATTCGTCATTGCATATTCTTACCGTAAGGTGTAATAAAAATTCATCATATTCTTTAAAATAAGCTTATTATCGCAACTAGTATTAGGATATTTGACTTGTTCAGACATAAGGTAGAGGCATTACACGTGACCTTAGAGGGAGGATCCTAATTAAGATTAACAAATCATCGCCAATTTTGGAAATGTCGGAATGTCATCTTAAAAGTAGTGAACACTACTACGATTACAGACATTGGAACTTTGTAGTGTATACCCTCATGATCGTCGCATACTCTAAAGTTGTTTGGTCCATCACTGTTGATGAATGATGATCAGATAATAGCAAGCGTAAATAATTCGTATTTTTTTATAATACATTGTTTAGGAAATTGCTTTTGCATACAAATGTTGATATGTTGTTAAATGATTTCTTGATCAAGTTGTAATATCTATACTCTGGAACACAAACCAAGTTCAACCCTTACACCAAATGAGGAATCGTAAAAATATGTTACTGCAATAATGTGGGGTGTTGCGTAGTAGATGATGAGATATTGATTTTTACCCTATAAACTTTTGACTTTTGTCTGTCTAAAACATTTGATCATAGAAACATGTTTAACCCCAAAAACAATTTTGACCATGTAATTACTTTTAACCGAAAAAAACTTTTCATTCCAAAATGCTATATCTTTGTTAAACCAATGGAGAATTTTAACATAGGATTATTGTATAACACCCACATGGTTCACCAATATAAACCCAAGGGCTAATATTAATTCCCGTGTGACCCATTGAGGCTCATACAACTAGTTATATAGTATCAAAGTCTTTTTTCCATTTATCTTCCAGACCTCATGTATTGTGACATTAACAATATCATAAACATTCAGCATCCTTTCTCTTGTATCAAAATGATGGCAACTATATCGATAATGTTTTATAGATTGCTTGTAGACCAAACTTTGATTAACGTATTTGAACTATACTATATTGGTAAAATTTTAAATTTTGCCAATTTTCATTTTCTTTGTAGGCTTATGCGATGCTGATAGTAATTTTTTGTTATGCATTGAAAGTTTTCGTTTTATGCAGTGAAAGCTTAATATGTAATTAAAAACATGCTCTGAATCTACATGCAAGATTAAAAAAGTCATTTATCTTTTGCTTTTAAAATATGTTCCATATCATGATATTTTCAATGATTTAGTACAATATCTCATTTTAACCTTCGTTGCAGCTTATAATTCTGATATATTACTTATCTTGTAACACGATCTGGCCATGAATTCCAAATAAATTGTCAATTTTAAACTGATTTGCAAAGAATATAGTTTACACAAATGTTCAGTAGGAAATATTTGGGGGTGTTTTTCTAACGAATAGAACAGGGGGATGGTGTATGTTTATTCAGTGAGTGACATGTCTGCTTGCCTAACAACCTCCCACTAGCTGCTTTCAAAGTGACCATAATTTAACAAATATGATAAGGATTTTACATTCTGTTTCAAGAGGTATTTGCCTGAGGTTTAAAATTAATAGTTTTTTTCCTTCAATTTCGCTTCTTTTGTATACCATGGAACCAAGTAATTTAATGATTTGAACAGGTACCATGCATTTTTATGAGACATATGTATGTATGTATGTATGTATGTATGTATGTGTATATATATATATATATATATATATATATATATATATATATATATATATATATATATGCACATACATCTACATATATGTATGTGTGTATTTAGAGGGAGAGAGAGAGATTACTGGCACCAAAATACGTAACCTGTGCAAAGAGAGAGATGATCTTGTCTAGGAATTATTGTATATAAAGAGTGTAACTATATCTTTACCTTAATAGACATTTCACTTAAATCTTTCATAATCATTTTTCAAGTCCGGTAAGACATTGGTATCATGTTGATGGACTATTCTAAACTTTTCAGTTTATACAACTTATTGAAATATATTGTTCACATTATTAACATTTTCATTTAACGTTTTGATTCAAGATAGTTTTCATTATCATATAAATTCATCGACGACGAATAAAGATACCAATTCAGTCTTAGTTTGCTTGGGCTGAAACCAAAAACAAGTAGCAGAGAAAAATATATATGCATATATGGCATATATTTTGAAAGAGTTATTTCATGTTTAATTGTTATTATGTTTCACCATATAGACGGAATACTACTTTAAACTCAGTATTAATTGGCTACAGGATGAATAAAATGACTAATTATGCACTCACATTTTCAGTTTCATGAGCATGTTTGACAGATGTGGCTTGAATGTACAAAAATGTCAATTCATATTACATATCAGTAATGATGCAAATACGATTTTCTGTCTATCGCACCCTACGGCTATTTAATTAAGTCTGTTTTCAGTATGTCCCAATTTTAAATTGTACCATCGATGACATAGTTACCAAATTTCAGTTCAGTATCATTTACTGCCCTACGTGCAATGGATGACAGTTGTTCAATGATATTTAGCGCCATTTTTCAGCGCATGAGAGACTATCGTGGCGGCCAGTATAACTGGTGGAGGAAGAACCCGTGAAAATCCCAATAAGAACTATCGACCCACGGGAAGCCACTGGCTAACTTTCTCACATACCAACATTGGACTGGAAGAGAGGACTGGAATCAACGTGGTCAGAGGTGAAATGGTAGTGATCAGTAAAGGCGAACGCTTTAGACCACTTGGCCACCGGGAGCCCTAACAATGTATCACAGATTTGGCTAAATGAGGAAAGATCACGTAGGACAAGTATTATTAAAAACAAGAAAACATTCAACAGGATTACAATGCTCCAAATATAGTATTCATATATAAAACATATTCATCGAATAAAAGTGAAACTAAAGTGGAGGAATCATGAAATCAGTTATTGTTATCAAATGGCTGATTATAGGTAATATATTTGATGAACAATGTACTCTAATTAAATTTCCCGCGATTGCATCATGATATCAACAATCCAAGTCATGCAATGCGATTTCAATCTTTAAACATTACATCTTGATATCTATTTGACTAATTTAAACAAACAAAAATTGTGTAATAGTAAAAAATATTTTTTACTGTATGTATTATAGTGTACAGTTTAGAAACAGGATTTTTTTTTCAAAATTAGAGAGGCTATGTCAGTTCTTAGTTGAAACAAACAATAAATACTTGTATTTATTTTCAAGATCGAGGGGACAGACCATTGATAATGATTTGTCGGTAAAGTGTGTGTGTGTGTGTGTGTGTGTGTACACTGCTATGTAATCAAGGAAATTTGTATAGAGGACATCTCATTTACATCAATTAGGAAACAAGCACCAATATTTTTATTTAACAAAAGAAGTCAGAAGCCCATAGAAAAGCTTCACTTTCGATGATATCAGCCAACATTATGAAACTATATTTCCAACAAAGAAGTTTTTGATTTTATAACTGTCTTTTGTATGCAACGAAACTTAAAACGGCTTAAGTTTGATTTGTGAGATTTATTTAGCACCAGCTACTAAGGTACATTTGTAATCATTATTAACAAACTAAAATCTTAAATTCAGTAAAAATTATATATATATATATATATATATATATATATATATATATATATATATATATATATATATATATATATATTCATTTTAAATTTAGTAAATAGCTGCACCATTGTCATATTTTTATTTTAAATTTAGTAGATAGCTGCACCATTGTCATGACAATCAGTACATGAACACAACCACCACACGGGTAATATACCACATATGAAGAAACGTAGAGAGGCGGTGAAGCAAAAATCGACAAATGTTCAATAGAGTTCCATCATTTCTATGATTATTCCTGAATGATTTGATCTTCAACGTGGCACTGTACAGTTAATCAGAACGTAACCAAATAAACCAAACTTGAAATCAAGTAACAATCTAAACAAGCTTCTTCTCGATTCTTTTCCTACGTCTTGTAGAGTTTTGTGTTTCGTTTAAGTTTCTCCAAATATCTAATGACCCTAAACCCTGAATCATGGCTATTACGTTTTCCCGATCGTTTCAGTGTTGGGTTCTGTTGTGACGCGGAAATGTATTGAGAAATATGTCAAATATGAGGTAGTGCGACATAGATATAGTAGGAAAATATTGCGACTAGAGCCGGTAGTATGTATATAAGGTGGGGAAGTTGACCATTCATAAATACCTATTTCTTATGTCCTTGTTTTAAAATCACTCTCCATATGTCTTTAATGTTGTCTTTATATATAATATGAGCGGCATCATTTGGTTGCACCATTCATTGGAATTACAATGTGCTCCTTGACTTGGAAATAAAATATTATTCAAAGATTATTGTGAATTCATTCAGAGGAGTTTTTGTTTTTGAACAATGTCATTATAATACGACTCCTGACAATTAAACACATTTAAGGATATTGGCACATGAGCACATTCTAGGACATGGCACTCATTCGGAGCACTCTGCATTTCTGAACTTATGATATAACGTTTTAAGATTATTTTGGATTTTATTCACTATGTTGTAGGTTCATCTTCATGTTTCGTTGTTTAATTTAGATGATTAAATTATTTCTTACCTTTGTTGGTTTCGTTTCTTTCTGTTACTTAGATTAAGACCACAAAGTCGAATCACAAATTCGGGGTTCGTCCGGAGTACTATTTATTTTAGTAACTTTTCAGAGGAATTTGATTTTGTTTATTAAATTAAAATTATTTCAATCGGAATTTTTAATCCCTGGTTTATAAAGTTAACATATTTGAAAAATGTGTTGTGAAATCCAACAAACCTTTACAATGCCAAAGGAATGTGTTCTAATCCGACCCAGGAAGGGTTAGAATCATTAAAGAAAGTTGCTGAAGCTTGCTTCTATGTCTTTAGTAAAAGCCTCTTTTGTAAAACAAGAATAAGAAACATTTTGATACACTATTTTCGCGTTAAATAATTTTTTGGATAAAATGATTTGGGTTTAATTTGTAGGTCTTTATTTGGCTCTAAAAAGAAATGAAAAGAACTGCATTAAAAATCATATTTAAACAGAATTAAGAAATGTAAGCTTCGGAAAGAAATCTTGGAAATCCAAATTCAAACGAGTATGAGAGACAAACGCAATTGCAGAATGAAGTAAGGGAGAGGGAGAGAAAACAGAAGACAGACAATATAAATGCAATTCAAAAAGTGGAAAGAGAAAAAGAAATTCGCATTCAAATAAATCAAAAAGAAAGAGAAAGAGAAAAGAGGAAATGCATTGCAAATGAAAAAGAGAAAGAGATACAAAGTAGGAGAGAGGAAATGGAGAGACAGAAATAAAAGGAAGAGAGGGAAATACATATGCAAAGAGATAAAACGAAGAACGGGAAATTCAGTTTAGACTAAAAATATTAGAACTGGCAATTGGAAAGCATTCCCACTTTTACACACATGTTCAGGTTTTGATGTTACCATAACTATCAGGTTAGCACCCCCTTGTAAGGAAGAAAAGAATTAGGTCAGTAATTCAGCAGCAGGGAAGTTCTACAGACCCCCTGGCACAGACTAAAATAAGCCTCCCAAACAAACTTTCTCCGTAGAAGCCTCAGAAAGCAGAAATAACGCCTCCTACGCAAATTAATCCGCAAAATTTCAACCCAAAGTGCATTTTCAGGTATAAAAAAAAACAGCATTTTTTGGGGGGGGGGGTATTGTAAAATTTGTTTGTGCCATAATTGAATTATGGTGGGTTGCAATTTTATGAGTAAATCTGATCAAGACCGATTCGATATCTACTACGCGGATCATGAAGATTAATCGTGACAAATCCGTGTGGTGTTGCCTGAGCGTTACTGAAAAAATTTTTGAATTTATTTATGTCCATGTCGCCGTTGCACCAAGTTTGATGAATATTTCTCAGAGTGTGAGTATCAACGCCATTAAATACCGATAAAATATTACAATTATCTCTAATCACCTTTGGAATTTGCGTATATCGCTGTGTCACGTAAATCACATCGGTGTTCTTGTGTCGGCCACGCGAGAATATCCTAGCTGGGTTAGTTTGTTTATCCAGCATCACATCATCGAAAACAACAAGATTATTAGTATCGCCGTCTAAACTTTCCACTGATGGAGTTTCATTGATATCCGTTATAAATTCTATTGTGCCATCCTCAGTATTATCGCTAAATTCCTTCAGTACTTGATAACATCGCTGATCATCAACGGATGGCGCAACTAAATACAATTTATCCCATTTTAGCCATCTCATTATCAAATTTAGCAATAACTGCGTTTTTCCAGATCCCGACGGTCCAATAATTATCATTCTTATCGAATTTGGTAATGCTGAAGTGTGTTTCACTTGCTCGCGTTTTTTCGTGGCTGAAAAATCAATTACATTCATGTTATTAGAATATTATGGATTCATATTGTGTTAAGTGTCGCACTCGAACTGCTACGCTAAATCCAATCGAAGTTGTTACACGCAACAACAGGAATGCTATCAAAGGTGAATGTGCGGTTTGTGGTACAATCAAATATAGATTCGTTAAAAAAAAGATAGAAGAACCGGAGGAGATATTACCGCCTCCTTAACAAATCTGCCAGGATTGCCTTGGGCGAAATATCCCGGAGAGAAACATCTGCCAGGATACAACTATTGCGGACCTGGTACAAGGCTAGATATAAGACTTAATAATAATAATCAACCAAATCCTGGTGAAGAACCAGTAAATGCTATTGATAACGCATGCTACTATCACGATCTCGCATATCGCAGTGGAGATTTAGAACAACGACATCTCGCTGATGTGAAGCTAATTCACGCAATAGACGCAGTACCTAATAAAAAATTCAAAGAAAAATTGGCAACTTGGTTGATAAAAGGAGCAATGAAAGGTAAATTAGTTCTCGGTGCTGGTAAATTATAATGGAGCAGATATATTATTCTCCGCGAGGATTTTGGAAAGGAAAATCAGCAATTGCCAAACTTGCCAAGGCCGCAAAAGTAAAACACTCCACCGCTGCATCATGGTTATCAAAGCAAGCTGTTTGGCAAATTTATCTTCCTCCGCCTAAGAAAATACCATATGCGAGTTTCTCTGTCAGCGTCCCTAATGAAGTTCATCAAGCCGACTTAATGTTTCTTCCTCACGATACCGTTAATGGAATCACATACAAATATGTGTTAACTGTTGTTGATATTGCTAGCAGATACAAAGAAGCAGAACCATTATCGAATAAAACAGCAACGGAAATAGCAAATGCATTTGAGAAAATTTACTCTCGATCTCCACTAACATGGCCGAGTCTTCTTCAAATTGATCCAGGACGAGAATTTCTTGGCGCGGTTACTTCATTGATGAAAAAGAATAACGTTAAAATTCGGCGTGGCGTAGTTGGTGTTCATCGCAATCAGGCTATCGTTGAAAGATTCAACAAAACACTAGCGGAAAGATTATTCGGATATCAGTACGCGAGAGAATTTATCCAAGATAAACGATCTCACGATTGGGTAACAAGATTACCTCACGTGATTAACGCACTAAATAACGAAGTAACACGAACAATATCAATGAAACCCGCAATTGCAATTACAAAAACAAATATACCACTAAAGCGAAGTTCAATAATTTCGCCGGTGTTAGGTAGTGTCACGGTTAGATATTTATATAAAGAAGGAGAAGCCGAGGGTGGCAGAAAAAGAGCAACCGATCCAAACTGGAGTGTTACAACACATAAAATATCGGCAGTAACAAGATCATCAGGAAGACCAGCAATTTATTTTCTAGATTCATTAGCACCACAACGAGGATTTACCAAAGAGGAACTACAAGTAATTCCAAAGGATACTCAATTACCGCCATCTTCGTTAATGTGAAATTTAATTCTACCCAACTGAGATAATTTTCTTACTCGAGACACGGCTAGATAAACTAAATTTGACCAGGAAATTCTATCATCGACAATCCAGACTTGACCATCTACTGTTAATCCCTGTGACGAGTGAATCGTTGCTGCATATCCGAGTTTCCACGGCGATCTTTCTGCGCTTATCGCATCATTGACAAGATTAATATCAACGAAAATAATATCGTTCAAAACCATTATTTTTTCTTCTCCGCACGGCAAAGTAACATTAATATTTTGTTTTCTAGTATCAGCGGGCCTATAGCATAATGGTACCGGCAACGTTGGAAATTTCTCATAATGAAGTTTGAATAATATTTCCTGAATATTATCACGAACAATTTTTCTGCTAGCCACAATCAAATGATCTGGACGCCACAAGGATAGAAAATTATCCATCGAAGTCTCGTCAATTATTTTTCTCATCACATCACATTGAAACTTATTAGGTTGCAATCGAATCATTTTTTTAAACTCAGTTAGTAAATTATCATTAGATCTATAATCGGCATCAATCTCTTCATAATAATCCACAAAGTTTCTGAGCCATCTATGAGGAGATTCACCATCAATAGGATCAGGTTGACCATGATCTCCGCACATTATCACTGCAGTATTTTTTTCTTCCAACCAACTTAGGAATGATTTTAGTATAACTAAATTTACTGTGCAAATTTCATCAAATACTATAATCTTGTTGATATATTTGTTTCCCATTCGAGCCGGATCCCATAATCCACCACTGTACTTGAAATAACTGTGATACGTGCAAGAACTAACGCCACGCTGCTTTATTTCTCTTGCTAACCTGTGAGTTGGAGTTAACACTATCATATCAGAGTTTGAAAATAAGTTTATCGCTCGTGTGGTTTTACCACTACCGCCAGGACCATTCAGATAAACGAATTTGTTTCGTGAAATCGGATCAAACGCAGATGATGCTGCTGATACTTCATCGCATTGGTCTTTATGAAACTTATCGCAATCTTCTACATCAGCGTCTTCACAATAATCTAGAATATCCTCATTCTTTATTCTCCAAGTTCCCCATGAATCATTAGTGATTAAATTTTCCAACCTACACTGATATTTCTTATCGATATAAAATGAATCCGTTGCAACCCTTACCGCGATATCGGCAAATTTATTTATCATCGACAATAAATTAATACTCACATAAGCGAGCATCGATGATCTTAGATGAGTATACTGCGCTGACTCTCCATCGAGATAACTAATCACGGTACCTAGTTTCGTTCCATCAATAATAATATTTTCTCTATTGCAAAATATTCCACGCGATACTGTATCAGCAATAATAAAATCCATCTCAGCATCATTGATGAATAATCTAGCGTGTCTGTGCTTATGATCAACTGATCCTCCTTGAGTGAATTTACCAATTATTTTTCTTCCAATATCTTTCGCGTTCTCACAATCTGTGGGTAACCACACTTCAGTTTGTTTCCTATAGGATATAATTGCTTCACTCACTATCAGCGATAGTAACATCGACGAATCCAACATATATCTCAACAGCACTATGGGAACCCATCTGCGTTGAGATAAATGCCGACCAAACCAAATATAGCAAATCCTATGCAAATTCTCAGCAAGTTCGAACGAAGTAACATGAGCGAATCCTGTCATAACAAAATCGGGTAATGGTCCGTTGATTGCAACTCTCGTCATCTCGTTGGTAGGATGACCGAATTTAACAAAGTAATCTGCACAATCACCATATCCAAGGAAACTTCCAGGATAGCACGCGCTCATATCAACTGAAATCATATCTTCGAAATAATATTTGGTATTCCACAATCCTCCATGACCGTATTCGATACAACTAAGTTGAATATCATTAAGAAACTCATTCCTTGTGGGTTTCCACGAATTTCTTTCTCTCGCGGCATGAGCGGCAACAGATGGAACAGTAAAGCAATTTGTCAGCAACTGATCTGGATTTGACGAATATTTCTCCGCGATATTTTTCATCGATTCATGTAATATTTCATCACGGTAAATATCTCCGCGTGGCAAGATAAATTGATCATATCTTTCTTCGCTTGAGAATAACCAAACCGATATTGGATCAGATGCGGCTAATAATTTGATATATCGGAACATTGCATCAGAATTGTCTTTTGCGCCATCCGTGGAAAATTCCGCGGGATAGAATTTAACAACACGATCCTTCGGGAATATCATCACTGACTGCGACCACGCATGTGAATTATGATCAACGATTTCGATTGGTGTTCCTCGAGAACTATATGGTGAAGAATATAATATTTCACCCGATAGCGTTTTAACCGTAATAGGAAATTTAAGTTTCTTGCTCAGCGCAGCAACATCATCAATCGATGCGCCATCAGCAACTGTCTTTGCCCATGAATTAATTTTATCCAATCTCAATTGGGTCAGACCAGATCCGCGACGAGCGTTTTTCATATGCTCGATAACTCGCTCAGCCACGCAATTTATCATCGGAGATTCTTTCATCGCAGGTAAATTTTTCGCGTCAGGATTATTATTCAGCCGATAAATTCCATACACTACAGCACTAGAAGGATAAGCTCTAGCGTAATAAGGACCATCAATCCCTAGTAACAATCCCGGCTTCGAATTCTTATCAAGAATGACATTTTTCTTACCGCCGCGCACTGGATCTCGTTTGTCGCGAATAATCCAAGTATCATCAGGCATTTGCGCAATAAATTTTATTCCAAAGATAAATCGCTCTTCTTTGTGTGAATTTTTTATATGCTCGATTATCTTCTTCGCTCGTTCCAAATTCATAGTAGCATCAATGAAGTTAGTTTTCCAAGTTGACCAGGTATGAATCGCTCCATCATCAAAAAATTCCTTCTTCGCACGATCAACTTCAGGAACAATAAATTCTGCCTCATCAAGATCAAATAAATCCATTATTATATTTTAGACAAATATCTAATTATAATAATGAAGCAATGTGCGTGGATAATAGTTGGATCAACAAAATCATGTGACAAATCTTGCAGAGGTGAATATTGCGGCGCTCATATATACGAAGTTCGACGAGGCAACAAAGGACCACAACGATGTTTGGTTTGCCAAGTTGGCATTCGAGGAAAGACTCGATTATGTTTTTCTTGTGGTGGAAAGAAATATCGTGAGCTGCGGAGATATTATGAAAAGAAATCTTTGTCAGTAATTTCTTGTGAAGAAGATTATATTAATCGTTTCAAAGCAAATTATGATTTAGAAGTATAAAATATAGTATATGAATCACAAATCAACGATTCCTATGAGCGAATATAAATCACATCCTACCATTGATGATTATGAAGCATCCAAGGATGGAAATGTGAGACACATCAGAACGAAGAATCTTGTTGGTAATATTAATATGAATGGATATCTCAAATTCACAATCAGCAAAAATAATAGGCGAAGAAAAACAAATTACTTCGTTCACAGATTTGTGTTCGAATGTTTCCATGGACTCATCAGAGACAATTTGGTTATAGATCATATCGATGGAAATAAACTTAATAATGAATTAACTAATCTTCGAGCTGTGACTCAGAGTGAAAATTGTTCCTCGGGTAACACTGGAAAACATCCGAAAGATGCCAAGTCAGTTAAGTCGGTAAATCAAGAAACAAATGAAGAAATTGCATTTGAGTCGATATATGCTGCTGCGAAATTTTATGAAATTACTCCAGTATCGATATGGCGAGTAGCGGAGGGAATAAACCACAGAACATTTTCCTACAATCTCGGTGAGTGGATCAGATTCTTCTATGTTCCAATAATATTTGATGATGATGAAGAATAATTAAATACTACAAAATTAGTATAATGGACGAAGAAATAATAAACGATATTATGGGAGAGATTAATAGTTTGAAAAGAAAAATAGATCTCCCATCGGACCTTGATGTGAATAAAATCAGATCAGAATTCGAAACAATTATTCTAGGGAGACTCGAATATAAATATACCCTGCCGTCAGAATATAAATTAATAAAGAAGATCCAAATCGCGATGTATCAATCACTTGCGACAGTCAGCGATGATCACATCGAGGATTTTGTTAAATTATCAACGCTAGTAGAAAAAGCTAGATTAATTTTATCCGACGCATATGAATCAAGGAAAATCACAAGTTCTCGTGTCAGACAACTGAAAAAACTTGTTGATGAGAATAAAGCAAGAGAATCTCTGATTCCTAAGACGGCATAAATTTACAAAATAAAAAAAAAGATTAATTTTGAAAAATTCTTCTGGGTTTTATTTATTTTTTTCGTTTGTTTTTCCCTGGGATACAGATTTAAAAATCAAAAACTTTCGCTTACGATTTTACCAACAAACTAATACTCAGCGTTTCTCCGCGAATATCAAGTAAATTTCCATCTTGATTTGTTAGTTTGAAATTTATTCTTGATAATAATCGATTATGACAGCGTAGGTAAAACGGATTAACCGGCTCCTTTATTATCAAGTAACCAGGAGAGACGTTAGGAGAGAATGTGTATAATACAAATCCCTGCTCCGCTCTTGATATTGCAGGATCAACATTATAGCTACCTTCTACAACATCAGCATGAAGATAAACAGCGATAACTTCGGTTATATTAACTATCCCAGGAGAAATATGTCTTCCTTGTCCAATTCCATCATTATCATGCATCAAGACTGATTCTGCTTGTGATTTCTTCTTAACCCACGCGTCGTGTAATTTAGGAAATAACCTATCGACTGTATCAGCGACAAATTTTCTCATCTCATCAACGTTATAGCCGGGAAACTTATAATTTGGCAACGTCCTCTCGGTTAGATTATGTCGTTGCATAAATGCGTTAATAATAAAACCCATACCAAAAACGGCGCTGTTTTGTATATAGCCCGTTGCTAGGTTGTTAATAAGTTCCATATCAGCAGCTAATTTATTTATCCGCTCTGTTGTTATTATAATTTCGTTACACGAAGTTTGTACATTAAATACGCACTCTTGGAAATAATGTTCCAGTAGATCTTTTTGTCCTTCGTATTTGTCGATAATTTTAACAAATAATATTGTAATGCTATCCTCGAACAAATCTAGCATATAAACCGATCCTGATGAAAAATCAAAACTCGCCTTAGTTTTTTCATACTGATCAATATAGTCCAAGTCAATTCCGTGGTAGTTTTTTTCATTGCTGATAAAGTCGGTTTTCTTTGGTTCTGGTGTTGTTATTCTACCAGGCGGAATATCAGGCCAGCCTAATACCGACCTGATAGATGAACGGTAAATATCTACCATGTATGGCGATTTTACTTCAATGATTGATGATAACGTTGGTTCATGTGTTGATATCTTTATTCCTGGATGAGCATCGCCAGTAATATTCGATATTCTGTTGTTAAATTCTTTATCAATTTGTTCAATCTCATAGCTGCCAGTTGGTATACTAACGACAAACCAACTAGGAGTTCCATCGGCGTGTTTCTTATCAGCAACAACAAGTGAATTGTTTGATAATAATTTACCAAATGATTTTGATCTAATATTAGGCCAGCTATTATAAACACGAAGTTGTATCAATGCCATTTCCTTGACGCTAATTGGAGTTGGAAAACTAATACTAAATTCTGGATTAGTTGAGCTTAGTGATATTAACGTTGTTGTCGGCGGTGTTGTGTTTGTCACTATCTGGACTAACTCGGACATTATTATTATTCATTTGTTCAATCTCCGAGTAGATGTTGATCATCGAATAAAATTCTATATCGGATATAACTCCATCGTTGAGACTTTCGGAAATCAGCGATGATAACTTCGAATATGCGTCATTGATCTTAGTTAGTTTGTTTTTGTACGATAATAGTTTCTCACTTGTGCACGAAGATATTTTTCTTGCAATGATATTGAGAACGCCAGCTATCGTTGTTGTTGATGAAATTATTATCGTTGCTACGATCGGTGCGATTGTTGTTACCACGGATAAAACAATACCCGCACCGGCGATTATTGCTGATGCGGTATAAACAACAACATCAATAGTAACTAATCTGCGCTGGTATTTCTTTATTTTTATTTGATACTCGTCTATTTGTTTTTTTAGCGAATCTTGCCATGATCGCGCAAGATTATATCGATAATCCGATGCGGTCATTATTAGTTATTTATCTAGCCAATTCTTAGTAAATTTTCAGCTAGTTGGTTGGGGTTTCCCTATTTCGACAACTATTGTTGATGGAGGAATTTCATGCCATGTGGCTAAAAATTCGAAAATTACAAAATAAAACACTTGTCCCGTGGTGGTTCTATCCGGCGGTGTTAATCTGAAAGTCTCAGTATCATTTTTGTTCATGGAAATAACAAAAAATCCAGGATAATATTCACAAATGCTGTATTTGACAGCCTTCACGCTAAGTTTTGTTTTTCCGGCGAGAATATATATTCGATAAATACCTTGTATCGGCGCGGTAAAAGAAAAAGAATCATTTTCAGGCGTCCAGATAAGATCTTGCGCCCCCAACACAAATGACACGTGGCAAGATAAATTATCTGCCACTACTTGATCTGGTATATTAAATTTCGAAAGTTTATTAATTTTCAATTTTGATAGTTTTGTGTTGATACCTAGAATTTCTTTGTCGTACAATGTCGTATCAACTTTTTCACTTATTGCTGTATTTACCTTAGCAATTTCTTCGTTGATAGATTTTACTCTCTCGTCAAGATCGTCGTGTGATATTTTATCGACCTTTCCATTAATGATTTGACGTATCACGGAAATTTCTTCATTAATTTTGATAATATCCTCGTTGATTTTTTTTGTTTTCTCGTCAAGAAAATTATGTGATGTTTTATCAACTTTTTTTTCCATTACGGTATTTATCTTGGTAACATCTGCGAGAATACCAGTAACATCATCGCCGATTTTCTTCGTTCTTTTTAGGAGATTATCATGTGATGATTTATCAACTTTTTGATTTGCTAATCCACGAACTGTTTCAACGTCGCTGTTGATTTTGGCGATATCTTCAACGATTTTCTTTGTTTTCTCGTCGTGTGATGATTTATCAACTTTTTGATTAGCTAATTCACGAACCGCGTTAATATCATCGTTGATGGATTTTGTTTTCTCGTCGTGTGATGTTTTATCAACTTTCTGAACCATTGTGGTATTTATCTTTGTAACATCGGCGAGAATGTTAGTAACATCCCTGGTTGTTCTTGTTAGTTTTTCACCAAGATCATTATGTGATGATTTATCGACTTTCTGCTGTGTTAATCCACGAACTGCTTCAATGTCCTTACTAACCTTAATAATATCATCACTGATTTTCTTTGTTTTTTCGTCGTGTAATGATTTATCAACTTTTTGATTTGCGATTTGACGCATCGCGTTAATATCCTCATCAATCTTCTTTGTTTTTTCGTCGTGTGATGTTTTATCAATTTTTTGATTTGCTAATCCACGAACTACTTCAATGTCTTTGCTAATCTTAGTAATATCCTCGCCGATTTTCTTTGTTTTTTCGTCGTATAATGATTTATCAACTTTTTGATTTGCTAATCCACGAACTACTTCAATGTCCTCATCAATCTTCTTTGTTTTCTCGTCGTGCAATGATTTATCAACTTTTTGATTTGCTAATTCACGAACTGCGTTAATATCCTCATCAATCTTCTTTGTTTTCTCGTCGTGTGATGATTTATCAACTTTTTGATTCGCTAATCCACGAACTGCGTTAATATCAGCAAGAATGTTAGTAACGTCCCTGGTTGTTCTTGTTAGTTTTTCACCAAGATTGTCGTGTGCTGATTTATCGACTTTCTGTTGTGTTAATCCACGAACTGCTTCAATGTTCTTACTAATCTTAGTAATGTCATCGCTAATGGATTTTGTTTTCTCATCATATAATAATTTATCGACTTTCTGCTGCGTTAATCCACGAACTACTTCAATATCATCACTGATGGATTTTGTTTTCTCGTCGTGTGATGATTTATCAACTTTTTGATTCGCTAATCCACGAACAGTTTCAATGTCCTTGTTGATTTGATTGATATTATCATTAATGGATTTTGTTTTCTCGTCGTGTGATGATTTATCAACCTTTTCACTTATTGCAGTATTTATCTTTGTGACATCGGCAAGAATGTTAGTAACGTCCCTGGTTGTTCTTGTTAGTTTTTCACCAAGATCATCGTGTGATGTTTTATCAATTTTTTGGTGCACTAATCCACGGACTGTTTCAATATCTTTGCTGATTTGATCAATATCATCATTGATAGATTTTGTTTTCTCGTCCTTCTGATTCATTAACACACGCATCGTTTCAATATCAGCACTAATTTTCTTTGTTTTATCGCTAAGATCGTCGTGTGATGTTTTATCAGCTTTTTGGAATGTTAGTGAACGCACCGCTTCGATATCTTTGTTTATCTTGGCAATATCATCGTTGATGGATTTTGTTTTTTCAACAAGATCATCGTAATCATCACTTCCACGTAACGATTCGATGTGTTTATTGATTTTTGCAATATCGTCGTTGATTTTCTTTGTCGTCTTGCTAAGATCGTCGTATAACACTTTATCGCCTTTCTTATCCATTGTGGTTTTTATTTCAGAAACGTCAGCGATAATATTAGTAATATCTTCGTTGATCTCTCCTACTTTATCAATGAGGTCATCGTGCAATTCCTGATCAACTTTTTTCTTTGTTAATTGATCTGCGACGAATGAAGTATCAGTTGTTTTCTTTATATTATCATCAACTTTCTTGCTAAGTTGTTTTAAGGTTTCATCGAGTTTTTTAAGATCGTTAGTTAGTTTAGTTAGTTGCTTTGTAAGTTTTTCCTGATCTTCATTGTAGACTGCCTTATCCAACTTTAACAATAATGTCGCTGATAGTTCTTTATCAGATTTTTCTACATCTGCGATATTTGCCTTTGATGGTAAACTTGCGATAATATTAGTAACGTCAGTGATAGATTTTGTTACTGAATCTGATAATTGAGTAAATTGCTTGATGCGTTCGTTATATTCATCTCGGCTAATCATATCAGTTACTTTGACATTGCTAGTTTGTAATCGACCTTCGGTATTTTGAAAAACAGCAATTTCACCAGGATTTATCTCTGCCAACGATAGAAGATTGTTAATGTCTTTCTTGGTTGCAAAATTTGATGTATCGATTTTTTTTTCTTCATCTGTTTCTTCTTTCTTTCTAAAGAGAGATCTACCATAAATGTCAACCATGATATTTATCTACGGTATATTCAAATAAAATTTTGTGATAAGGGCGGGATGATTTTGAAATTGCATCAAGAACGTTAATTGATTCTGGACCGCATATTGGTGGATCGGTTGATGTTTGCGTTGGAAGTGTTGAATACCAAACTGGAAGTTTCAGCGAGGAAATATATTTGAAAAATTCGTTTGGTGGTGCTAGTCCATACGAATCAAAGTAAATGATTTCGCGAGGATTAATCGCGTACGCAACCCAGTGAGTGCCAGGGCCGGAATTTTTATCAAGGTTAATTATTCCTGTCTCAGTAGAGTTTGGTTTGTCCGGTAATTGATCTCGCATGAATACTCCTCTGAAAAATCTTATTTTCTTTTTCTTTGCTTCATTGATTAAATCTAAATTCGATGATGGCGCGATGATCTTAGGCCGGATCAGTACATTGGAGGTCGTCCTAGTCTCAGGCCGGATCCGCGATGGTATTTTTTTTACCGTATCTTCCTCCGGTAACTTTGTCTAATAATTTTTTAACTCCAAATCCAGCCGTTGCTGATAACGCGCCGCTTATCAACGGAGCTAATAACGGTAATAGAAAAGGAAGGAAGCCACCTACCTTGATCATATCTTTCACTGCGCCAATGGAGAGAGTTACATGAAGACCAGAATTCGCTGATCTGGCTTTGGTAAATCGTCCGTGTTGACCTCGTGTCAGTGATAGTTTGTTAGGTCCACCGTGAATCTGATTATTTTTCAAGATTAATTTTAAACCTCTTCGCGCCTTTGTTGCTGCTTGAAGTTTTTTTATCTGACCCGGGGTCAGTGTTACGCTGACGTGTTCGTATGGCATATTAATAATCACTTTATCTAAATTTAGAATTTATCACATATTTTCTACGGGCGCGTCGATGACTCTCATTCTACCACTGATGCCTTCTAGGATCATTGTTCTATCACTAAGAATAACCGCGATGGCTCTTGCCGGTCCTCCAGTGTTAATTCTGGCTTTGAAATGAATATCGACAACCGACTGCTTTACCAAATCAAGATGTTCCAGGGAAAAATAATAGATGGGATAGAGAGTATTAAAATCTAACTGTGATATTTGCAATCCGGTATCAATATTTTGATCGCGACCCATAAAACTTAATAATCGATGATACGCGCGTGCAGTGGAATAATTAGTAAAATTAATAGCTATTTCCTCGGATGGTTCTTGTTGACCGTTTATTCTTAATGATACGTTTGTTGCCCCGAATTGATCAAATATCATGTGACTGTGAGTTTGATCGTATCTATTTGCATTTTGAAGAACAATGAAGATATGCCTGGGCGCTGAAACACCTTGCTGTGACGCAATTCGCCAAGTATATATTCCGTTCATATTAACATCGGAGGAGTCGGTTGTTGTTGTTAGCCAGGACATGATGGATTTTCCTCCTTGATTCATGAATGATAATAATTTTTCTTCTTCGCGAATTGATGGTGTTACTGCTGGCATCCACAAAGTAATTTTAGTTAATGTTACCTTACCAGCATCGCCGGCCACACCCGCCTCTCGCCAAATGGCTCTATCATTACCCGCGGCATCTCGAATAAAGGAAATTGTATGCTTCGCTCCGTAAATAACTTTCCTGAAATGCCGGCAAAATCCAAAAATATGAGACAATGGAATTGCACAAGAGAAATTATTCTCGGCTCCAACTAACATTTTCTTTCGCGTAGCAAATCCAAGATTATAATTTTCAGTTTGATTAATTATCATATTTTCGACAGCAGCAGGGACAGGATTAGGAGCGTCGCGATTATTCGGTTGTCTAACGACAAACGGTTTAAATATCGGTGAATTAGAATTATCCTTAGCAAACATCATACTAGGACCAGCCGATCTGGTGAAATCATCCGAGTATCTTGCTAGGCCTATGATCGTTGTTGCTACATCAACATTTTCAGTGATTGATTCAATCTCTCTTCCATCAATCATGTAAGTGGCACTCTTGAATAATGCCATGATACCGTTATTGACAAATCCAACGTTAAAATCCGCTCCGTAGTTGGTATTATCGGTTTTATTAAGTATCCCAACAACCTCGATATACGCCTCAGATGGAAGAAAATATCTTGTTGTGTCGTGAACTTGAATTTCCTTGCGGTTAGGTGTATTTGGTTCAACTACCTCGTACGAGAAATACTGAAAATCTCGCACTGATGTGTCTCTACCCACAGGCTCGTCCATGTCAAACACTTCATTTGACACTTGTGAAAACATTATTACTAATGATATCGTCTAAAACGAAGACCATCTCCTGAAACAAAACTTGTATTTCCAAGATTTGTGTTTGCAATCTCATGCGCCAGATTTGTGTTTGCAATCTCATGAGCTAGATTTGTGTTTGCAATTTCATGTGCTATATTCGTCTTAGCAACTTCCTGCGCCAGATCATTTATTTTCTTATTTGCTGCTTCATTTATGGTTTTGCTAATTTCTGGTGGCATCTCTCTGGTGATAGGTAATCTGACTGGTTTTTTTTTACGTATTAAATTTAATATTTTACTTTTGACAGCGTTGAATCCTTTACTAGCTAAATTGCCAATACCAGAAACAGCAGTCTCACCAATCTTTCCTATTGCTTTTAATCCTAGTTGTTTGATCACTGGACCAATTTTAGGTGCTACTCGCGTGACAAGACTTCCAATGATATCACCGAGTCCATTGCCGTGAACGTATTTATATACTGGTAATCGAGAATTAACTACGCGGACCTGATTGGGTCTGCGTTGATGTTTGTGAATAATCATATTATTTCAATTATGTTGTTTTAATCGATAAGCTCATCAACAAGTTCTTTATAAACATGAGAATCAATCACGCCACCACGGAATAATCGCTGACAAATATCTGATGCTTCGTTGATTATTTCGTGAGAGTTATTTCCGGCTCGCTTTCCTCCGATTAATACTTCGAGGCGAGATACGTCGTTAACAACACTGTCGGGGCAAACTGAATATCCATATCCTGTTTTTTCGTGATGCATGTGTTTTTCCTTCATAGATTTTTCTTTTCTTAATTTCTGTTCTTCTTTATATTCTTCAACTTTCTCCATAAAATTTTTAAATCCGTCATCTTTCAAATATATTTCCTCCCCTAAACTACCAAAATAAATTACCGCAGGCCAGATTTCTGGATTAGCATCAACAATTTTATGCGCGCTTTCTCGCAGGTATAAAAGTTTATTTCGTGAGTTATAATTTGCAGCAACGTGCAATCTTGTCTCTCTATCATCGAGTTTGTTGATAGTTTGGGGTCTCAAAAGCAAATCCGCAGGTACATCTACAAAATCAGATGGTATTTTTGAAGGAAATACGATTTCTTCAGCTAATTCTTGAACTTCCTTGCTTTCTGCGGGTTTGATTTCTTCAAGCGAAGATGGGAACAAACGCGACTCTGGAAATTCTTGTGGTTTGTAATTGACTATCGAATCAATAAAATTGATATATTCAGGATCATTTTTGTTGACCTTTTTGACATCTTTGTGTATATAGTATATCCATTTTATCCACTGTACGCGAGACACATTCTCAGCTTGATGAGGTTTCATTAATTTTTTCCGTCTATCTTTATCATAATTTTCCACAGCAAATTTTATAACTTCATCCGGCTTCATTTCCCTTATTCTTGTGATAACCTCATCGGTAAATTTATCAGTACTTGAGAATTTTATTCTTCCTTCTTCGGGGTGCTCTTGTTCCTGCTGCAATTGTTCTTGTGCTTTTTTTTGTAACTCTAGTATTTGTTCTTGCGCTTGTACTAGATCCTGATGCGCTTGTGTTTGTTCTTGATGAATTTGATCAAGTTGACCAGGAACAACTCGAGTGTGTTGCTCGATATCTCTTGTCATAGGAATAAGCCCGAGCTCTCTAAGTTTCTTATCTTCTTTTTTACTACCATATGCGACTTGTTCGATCACTCCGGTGACTGGACTCAACCACTTTGACGATACTTCACCAATATGATGTTGCTCATCATCGTACTCACGAACTTTTTTCTTAAATAATCGTTTTGTCGGAATAAGCTTCTTTACTGCAGCTAATTCTTCTCGCACTAATCTAGCAGAATGAGGTTCTCCAACTGTGCTAGTTTTTTTACTCATCTTATTTTCAACGATATTGTTTTATTGTAAAATAAAATTAGCATCCGCAGCCCAAATTTGCAATCACAAACAAATTTTACAATACCCCCCCCCCCAAAAAATGCTGTTTTTTTTTATGCCTGAAAATGCACTTTGGGTTGAAATTTTGCGGATTAATTTGCGTAGGAGGCGTTATTTCTGCTTTCTGAGGCTTCTACGGAGAAAGTTTGTTTGGGAGGCTTATTTTAGTCTGTGCCAGGGGGTCTGTAGAACTTCCCTGCTGCTGTAATTCCCTTATTTAGAGAAAATAGCTGAAAACTTACAATGATGAGGAGAGCACTGGAATTTGTTATTACAGTGTTAGGCAACGCTATTGCAGTCAATACTTCACTCTCAGTACAACAAAATGCTATTATGATGTGGTCAAGGAATATATCTTGAATGGTTATGAGCTGGTACCTGAGGTGCAAAAATAACACATGGACAAACCTTGTCGAGTTAGCATGTGAAAAAGAACGAATGTTTGATAGGTGTTGTTTAGCCAAGAATGTTGATCAAGATTACGATAACCTCAGACAGATCATATTAGTTGAAAAGTCCAAGAATTTGTCCATTGTGACGTTAAGACCTACCTTGATAAGCAAAGGTAGAAACTGTGGCAGACGCTGCTCGTACAGTTGACGATTATTCCATGACTCAAAAATTTCATTTGTCAATAAGTTTTCCTCTCAGCAGGATTTTAATAGGAAACTAACTCAATATCTTACAAGTACTTCCAATTCTCAATTTGGCACAACGTTTAGGAATCATACTTTTGATAAGACTGATCAGAAATCCTTATCTCTATTGACACTCAAGCATATTTTGGAATATTGGTACATTGTCACATTCAAGAAAATATAATTATTTCGGATTGCTCTATTTATTTGGACTTGTGATAACGCTTTTTAAGATTATTTGGATTTAATTCACCAAGCTGCAAGTTCCTCTTAAAATTTTATATTATAAATTAAATAAATTATGTTACATGTTGGTTTTGCTCCTTTCTCTTACTTAGTTTAAGACCACAATGTCATCTACAGCAGGTTATTTATGGAACTTCTGGCTTTCTGATTTTAAGTTATCTCTTATGATTTTCTATCACAATTACAACTGTGTATACTTAACGTTTATAATGCTCTAATCTAATAAATTCATGTTATCTGGATCACAAAACACTTAATTACTTATGGATAATGTTCTACCAATGAGTTTTAGTTGATTCAAATAATGCATTCTAAAATTTAATTTTAATTTTTGTGGATAAACTTATGCTTATTATCGCTTATCTTTGCCTAATTTTAATCAACACATTGTGTTTATAGACAAAAATGGTACAGTATTCATGGCCATAAACTGGTTGCATGTTTAGGTACATACATTAATGGCATTATTATGACATAAGAAATCTTAGTTATACAAAAATCTTCGGAATTCATAAAAAAAATCACTCATTTATTAAAAACTAATGCTAGACATAAACCTTTCTTAACCGTCATAAATTCTTTTCAAACGTCCATCACCTAAAATTAAATTTGAAAGGCCCCCTTTGTCTTCTGTGAGAATAAAATTAACTTAGTCACTTTGAATGTGCAGCTTGCCTTACTGAAGAGTGAAACAATATTATTTATCTAGAGTCAGCATAAATCATTAATGAACAGCCGGAATGAGTTTACAAACTCGATGACAGGTTACAGGAGTTCTGCTGAGAAGCCAGTAAGCAAAAAGGATTGTAAATTAGCAGAGTTTTACAGACTCTCATCAAAATGGCATTCAATATGAGCGATGTTAGTAACTTAGCTGTAAACATCAGGGAGGCTAACGCAAGCATTATGGTGCATGCTCGAGATGCTGTTAGAAATGAATATGAAAGAATCTTCGTACTCGCAGTCACAATCCAGATTTAACTCTGATTTCCGATCATTTATAATTGTTTGCTGACTCTGGAAATTGAGATATTGAACGGAAAAGTCAAGCAAAGAATGAAACAAACCCACTGTTTTCATTTTCTTTTTATCAAGAAGATTTTAAATCAAGTTATTTGGTTCAGACTGATAATGACATATTGACTACAACACGAAAGGAGGCGTAAGTATGGAAATTATTACTAAATAAATGTATATGGTATGGAAAGAAGCACAAATGTCGCATTTGTATATTTAAAATTTAACCCCTGTAATTGTCAAATACAAGATTGTTAAAAAATGCTTTCAGGAGTGGCAGCCTAATTGCTGTTAAATATACGATACATTGTTTTCAAAGTTTCAAGCGTATTTCGCTTTTATCACAATCAAACCGCAAACTTTAATACTCCTCTGTTCACACTCTATTTTGATTTTTAATGACACGTTCATTTCTTACTGGTGATGAAGTATACATTAATTACTACACGAGTGGACCGATCTGGTGGCCTAGGGGCTAGAGCGTCCGCCTCGGATGCGGGAGGTCGTGGGTTCAATCCCAGCCGAGTCATACCAAACACTTACAAAAATGGTACTAACAGCTATCTCACTTGGCGCTCAGCATTAAAAGGTTAGTGTTAGGACTGGTCAGTCTGGTGTCAGGATAATGTGACTGGGTGGGACATCATGCTACATGTCTGCGGCATGATGCCCCAGTGCTAGACATCACTATAAACTGCCACACTGCAGACATCATAGCGATATGACTGAAAAATTGTTAAAGCTACGTTAAAAATCGAAATCGTACACAATCTACACGAGTGGTTGATATTTTGTGCCCTCCTGTAAATGTAAATGTATATTAATAAGTCTGTACTAGAGAGTTTTCATTACTATTATTTGTATTCTTCTGCGAATAATACCATTTAAAGGTTGCAAAAATTCAGGTTTTACAATGTCGGCGAATTTCTAAACATAACTCAAAGCATGCGAACTTGGTAAAATAAAGAATACACATCAAATTTGCAAATTCCCGTAATTACACACACACACACACACACACACACACACACACACACACACATATATATATATATATATATATATATATATATATATATATATATATATATATATATATATATATATATATATATATATATATATTCACAGTATTTCCTCAATGGTTATTAATAATCTTAATACGTGATATAGATCCTTTTCTGCCAATTTGACTAATTTCTTTACAGTTTTCATCTAAGTAGGCAATTTATGAGTTGCATAATGCTATAGGTCTTATTTCGTGTCATAAAGATGTATGGTCTGGTCAATATATCGTTAGACAATTTAAAAGCAAACTCTCTGAGAGTCTTGAAAGGTTACAAGGTCCATTATCTCTATTTTACTAAAGCCAATAATATGCTGCAAATTTTCTTTCAAATGGCTTATACTATTTTTCACATTTGTTTAGTATCGATGTTGTGGGGTTAAAGATTATGCAGACTTGCACAGCGCAACAAACTGGAACAGGACCTCCACAAGTACTAATGATACAATGATGATTCCGCCCTCCTGTTGCAAAATGAAACATACAGACCAGGAAACACATCATCCAATAAGTGCAACGTGTACTGTTGATGGTTCTGGCTCAAATAAAGACAAAGTAAGCTTTGAGAGTAATATACACATGAAAAATACCCGCATGTACGGACAACTTATACATACCTGTTTTATTTAGTGCTCTCCGTTGATATGTTCAAACCAGTTTTATGAAGCATAGGAAAACAGAGTAATTAATGAGTATATTTAAACAAATGCCTCTAATTGTTTCTTGAACTATATGGAACTTTTAAAATGTGTGTGGTATGCATCAATTTGCAATCTGTCGGGGCAGATAAGGAATATAAGTCATGTTTCTTTGATCTAACAAGTGTTTATTGTCTAAGTGTACGAGAAGGAAACAAAATGACCTGTACATCTTCCCCAGTACCTTACCCCAAACAATGCGTCTGCTTAATATATTTATGAATTTTACATGACAAAATTTCTATTTCTATTTAAATGTACAGAAATGTTTGACATTTGTAAAAGTTCGATTAGGTGAATCTGGAATAGCAGCCGTCAGTGAGAGCACCCAAACAGTTCCAGTCTAGTCCTGCGATACAGAAATGAGGATGAAACATCTGTATCGAACGTCAGATTGAGGATATATAACGTTTTATTAACCATGAAATCTCATTTTCATCGACGCGAAGTGGGGGTTAATATTTAAAGTTTTATGGATGATGAAACTTTGTATTCACCTATTAGCTGTTTTATGACACGTGTAAGTTTAAAACCTTAGCGAGTAAGTTTTGTAATAATGCCTCTTCAAATGATTTCTGAAAAACAAAATCAACCCGTTGCATACATCAGTAACGTCGCAGTGGTAGAGTATGCGATTGTAAATCACATCGTAATATGTTATAAATGAACAACTTCTGTAAATAAATTATGAAAATATTGCACTTTTTTCTTTTACAACATATTTCCCCAAAGGCTTATGAGATACTGCCTTGTACAGAAAATGATAATAGAAAACTGTGATATTAGAGACAATATTGTCATCGTCGTTCTCTCTCTCTCTCTCTCTCTCTCTCTCTCTGCACATTTAATTTATTTTAACTGGGAAAAAATTGAGCAATCCTCACAAAGAGACCAGAGAATAAATTCCGCTTAAAATTATATTGTGCTGAAATTTGACCATAATGAATGTCATTTCGTGAATGTTTATGAAATAACTCATCAAAACAATCCTTTATTATTTCATTACAATGCTTCGGTGGTCTTGCCTCTATGTAGGTGTAGTAAAAGGGAATGAAAGGACGCCACAGACAGTATTTGAAGTTTATGTTTAATCCTTCCTGCGCCCACCCCATCTTTGATACTCTTACATAAATTGACAATTTGTTCAAGGAACAAGTCATTTTAACTCTGTAGAACAGATCGACCTGTTCGGTAAGGACGATTGTATAATGTCTCTCACTGAATGTGTGATGGGCATTGTGACCCTGTATAATGGATGTAGTGCAGTTGAGAGTGTTGGTACGTTTCACCATAAAATGTTTCAATGATGCAGGACAGCTCTCTTAAGCTGTAAATATAACACAAGAAAGACTGATATATTTTCTTAAGGTACAGATTATACATGGATAGGAAGTACTATATGTTGTTACCGCGTATGTCCCCCTCCCTGTAGCTGTAATCGATAAGGTAGACTCACCAAACTTATTGTTTTATTTTTTAAATAAACATTTTTAACGTCCGCTACAAAAAGCTGATAGTTGCATATTCTGGCGTTGTTTTTTTTTTTTTTTTTTTTTTTTTTTTTTTTTAAAGAGGATTGAAGATGATTCTTCGAAGCTTAAGGTACACAATTTAATAAAGGGGAAACAACTTTTGGGGGAAAATAATTCTTTATAATTTTGTCTTAGGTATAACAAAGCATTCACGAGGCTCTCAAAGACTTTATTAACCTCGCTCAGAAATGTACTTTTATAAATGTGTATCATTACCTCTCACAGAAGGTTATCCAGATAGCATAGACCGAAGCAAGTTAGTTCGCGAGATTACTTTTCAACATTTCAGCACAGCTTTGAATTCCTGCTAAAATATTACTAGTAATATTTACATGAAATCTAACCATTTAACTCACTTCAATGAAACAAACTGTGCGGAAGTACGGGAGGAAAATGTGAAAGATAAAACTCGTGGACCGCTATGATATACACAATATGAATATATTCTTCATGCAGAAACTTTACAGATTTCAAAAATAATAATATATTTCCCACAAACGTTATAACACTCCAAGATGTACCTCCACTGTATCACTGAATTATATACTTGCAATACTTCATCCGAATGTAGATATGCACTTTTTGTTATAGAATAGTCATGCGCATCATGTTCATGTGTATTTAGTGTTACAAAGGCTACATAATTGTCCATTTTCAGCCATGCTGGGACGATATTAAAGAGAAATACCAGGCAGTAATGCTACATTTTTGGTTTGCATGTCTACCCCAGGTAAGATAGCTGTTATTATATTTGAAAACTGTCGCTTCGGGTCAGATCTTTCCACCCACAAACGCACGAACTATTTCCAGTTCTGCATATCTCTTTTTGTTATTTTTGTTTATTTCCTCATTGTCCTCATATTTAAGTTTAATATGGTCTTAACCAAAAATAGAGTAGATTCAGTTTACCGTATATCTCAAAAGAACATACACGCATCGGATTTTTCCCCGCATCAGGGAAAGAATCAAACATTTTGGCAAAGTTATGAACTCTGTCTTCAATACGATTATAACATAAAGCATAAAATGCAATGCTTACCATTTATTAAGACTATTTTATTCCTTTCAGATCATTCTATTTGCGTTTTTGACATACAAATATTCGGGCTTTATTTATGATATCATCCGCATCTGCCAATAATTATCAACGTATGTAAATTATTATACAAGCCAAAGGACAAGTGTACTTCGATATGCTCTTTTATCCAACTGTTTGCTGATTACATCCATGAAAGAAGAACGCCTTTTAGGTGAAGCAATCAACGAAGGGATGATTAAAGAAGGTACACGACAGCGCTGTATTTTTGGAGGTGTATCGTAGATATGTGAAACATAGCAAACAAAGAACCTGCGTTGTTCTCACTCTGTAAAATTGAATGATGATTATTTTTCTTGAATTAATTCAAATAACAAATAGTATAATGTGTCCGCTCAGTAGTACATATGAAATCCAGTGTATTTGAAAAATGCAATAGGTGTAATCGTACAAAAGATGAGACTGTGCGTTTGTTGAGATACTTTTAGTAAACGATTTGAACCGATTGGAAAAATGTTGAAGTAGTCAGAGGTATACAAATAATATGAAACAGTGCGAAAGTGTACGAAACTTTAGTTGTAGCAGAGGCGGCAAAACACTATTAAACAGCCTACAGTGGTAGCAACAGTATGTAAAAGAAGGAATAATTTATACTGGGACTCTTTTATGCCATTGTCCACATATTTTGTTTTGAAATGTATCAAGCGAAAAAAGGGTCAACAATAAACTCCATGCATGCGTACAATAAGAGAATAAAAACATCACGATTACTGTAAAACCAAACGCATTCTGTTGAAGGAAGTGTTCCGCAAATATTTGTAATAGCATCATCTATGTAATCAAATGGCGCCCTGTTTAGCAATTAAGATATTGCGCTTTTTTTTTCTAAGTACACATCTGACTTTTAACATCCGTCTTTATTGACAGTGAGCACATTGTTTCTTTTAATTAGATTCTGTATACTTTCTTCATAAACAAAAACTTGGTTTATAATGCATACATTACCATGTGTGTATTTTTGTTATAAGACGTTTATGCCGAAGCACAATTGTTTCATAATCGTACGTGTGGTAGTGACCTAAGAATGGCAGAATGTTGTATACTGTTGCCATATGTCGTTACACTCTGATACGCAATTACGAAATTCTGAGGAAAATTACTGCAGCTTCTTGTATGTTTTTAACAAGTGGGCTACTTGATTTTAACTTTTTAATGCAAGAAGTATGA
This sequence comes from Sinohyriopsis cumingii, assembly GCA_028554795.2. Taxonomy (NCBI): domain Eukaryota; kingdom Metazoa; phylum Mollusca; class Bivalvia; order Unionida; family Unionidae; genus Sinohyriopsis; species Sinohyriopsis cumingii. Next base: position 109,478,733 of record CM068835.1, read on the forward strand.
TGAATGCATGTACGTTGCTAGATAGATCATTTGTAAAGTATTTTACTCATTTAATGCAATAGATTGTCCTGTCAGCAAAATTATGCATGTGTATTTTATTGACTGGATGTAATACATTAGTACTCTGATTTTTCTACATTTTTCCCGTCATTACATTTTCTTTGCTATTAGTTTGCCATAAAAGAAAGTTTTATAAAAAAAAATAATTAAAGTATGCATTGTGTAAACCAACCCATGTTCATTTCATTGGGAGTTTGCAAGCATTTCTAATTGTAATCGTATCATACATAGGTTGCCTGGAACTTCATTAAAAGTGTATCCAGCCCTACTTTAGGTGTTTCTCTTGGTAATAAAACTTTGCTGCAATGTGTTTTCAACCAATAATTCTACAAAGATGTCATGAACTTATTCTCGATATTAAATTACTCTAGAATTTACTTTTTAAATTGTATAATATATTACATTTGCTTTCTATGCATGTCTGAGTTTGTTTGTTCCCAGAGCAATGGTATCTATGCATGTATAATGCATATTATACGGATTCTGGTATTTACTGATCTGGTTTTAACATTTCTTGGAAATATATTTGTCGGGTTTCAAGTGTATCTTGCTTTGTTGGAAACTGACCTATATTTTTTGGATTTTTTAAAGAAACATAACGAGACGATGTCAAACATAAGTTTCAACCATATACTGAGTTCATATTAAACAGGAAAGAAAAAAAAAGAAATACTTCAGTTTTCAAAACCTTTCAATTGACAAATGTACCTGTGCATTTATTTTGTAAATGTACGTTTTATCGCATCTAAATATAATATTTGATGCTGCATGCAACATGTGTTTCTATTATAACCTGGGCATTACAGTTTAGAAATCAGTATAACAAGAACGCTACCTGTATGAGAATTTGTATGTTCTATGAAGTCGGTCCCTGTCGCTATTTTCCACAGTATATACATATACTAGTATTCTGGTATAGCAAATGTAATATATTATACAATTTAAAAAGTAAATTAAAGTAAGTTTAAAAAGTAAAAAGTAAACACTTAAAGTAGGGTTGGATACATTTGTATGTTTGTGTGAACACATATCTATCTGTATTTCCAAGTGCCACGCCAAATCAAATACTGACTTATTGGTAAATCAGATTTACCTGTAACATACAAACAGCTGCACGTACATACTGTCATACTTAATGCTTCAGATATTAAGTCCGCTATAAAAAAATAAGTTTGCTAATGTGTAGACCAGTTGCAAAAAAATTAGAAAAAATAGTCTTTGCTTAAATTATTTCACATAGTTTAAGATCCTTAAAATGGAGCATCCGTCCATTCGAAAATCACAGGACCTTAAACAGATAATCAGAAATCGTCTGACCCAAATGCTACAGTATGCAAATAATGTTAGTTACTACAATTACTTATATTTTGTTGTTATATTATTATTATAACTGACATTATCAGCGTACTACTAGTATTTTCAGCTATTGTGTAGATCTATATTGTGTTGTTGACTTTTGTTCATAATTGTAGATTCTAAGAGTCATTGGTAAAGAATATGTTACATAGCTAAACTTTGTCGATGATTGTAGATTATATCTTAAGATAATGATCATTTGTGAACAACATATTTACTTGGATTTGAGTTCATGACCTTGGGGGTTTCGTGCCTTGGACTGTCTATATGATTTTTATGAGATGGTTTGCTAAAATTTAAGTAAAATAATCTGATCTTGTTTGCGAATTTGATGAAACTTTCCATTGGATATGACATAGGTCAAGGGCATTTTGTTTTTTCAGATGACATTTTGTAAATAAATGACAGTTTGTAAACAAAGAAGACCAAATAGACAATTATTCATTTATATTTTAATATCAGTCTTTGCGAAATCACTTTTACTTATTTTCAGATATAATGTGAGAGGAATTGTTTATTTAAATTATACATTGGAATAACAAAGAGCTTATTTATATTTTGGACAAAAGCACTTTTTTGGGATTAGTGATTGTGATACATCAAGACTACTGGCACATCACCATATTCAAGGCTATCTGCATTCGATATTTACAACATCTTGATTTAGTGTTACTTGCAAATCGTTTGACATAGGGTATTCTAGATTTCATATAGTTAAAACAGTCTTTACAATTTGCCCTGCATTATAGCCTAGTGTATTTGCCTGGTTTCGGTAAATTACTACCTATCATAAACAGAAAGGCATGTAATTCAGTGGTTATAACCGACGTGAAAGACTGACAGTTTTTGAATGAAATGGTAAAAGGGACTTAAGTATTGAATGAATTCATTAGTCATTTACAGTTAAACACTTAAAAATATGTCTGGTAATATGTGCAACTTGTTTGTTAACAATGAATCTGATAGACAAGGTATTTCATTAACTTTAATAACGTTTGGATTTCACAGTTGGTATTTAATAATAAGAAACATTTGTAATATCAATGTCATTAAAAACAGAATTAATTTCTGTTAAAAAATTCAGCTATATAAAGATTTAAGAGTGCATCAAGAAGAAATTATAGGAGCACACTCAGTGTTTTTAAAGGATGTCAATCTTTAGGTACTACACGTTTTAAACAGCAATGTAAATTAACATAAAATATGTTGAGTGTTTCCCTTAGATATTTTGAATCACATATGTTACGTCGTTAAACTATTTATCATATCCATCCATCTTATTCGAAACTTCAGGATCGCTTTCCTGCATTTTGTAATTAGACGTCATTTTGTATTATTATTTGTTTTGTAGATCACGTGTCAAAATTAATTTTTTGCATTAAACTGTTTATTGAGTTGTGCTATTGAAAATAAAGAATTTAAATTGATTTGACCACTTGTCAGAAACAAAGCTAGATTAGTTGTTTTCATGCCTTGCATTGAAATGATGGATCCAATAAACAAATAAGTACTCCGACTCTGGACAGGGACAATTAGGTCCTCATCTGCAGAATATTTACTCCTAAGTCTTCTCTGTCAATGTCTAGAATCAAGAGGTAGAGGAAATTTTCCTTCTCACAGATATGCAAAATAATCAAAATAGACATCTGATAAATTGCCTGACAATCAACTTAAAATATAAGCCATCATCAAAGTTCCTAAGCTTTCCATTGGATTTTTAGTAATTAGTGTATATATATATATATATATATATATATATATATATATATATATATATATATATATATATATATATATAGTGTTTCATTAATAATAGTGTTTCACGAAATAGTTTTACTATTTTACAGGATTGTTGTTCGTTGGATTAACAATGCATAGATAAAATGTTATGTGCTTTCAGAAGAATTTAAATTTTAAATAGTTGTACTGGAATGAAGGATCGATTTGAATAAGAATTAAACTTAATTTTCATATACAGTTATTTTGTATTAGTTTTTCTTTCAGTTTCAGTATTACTATTACTTGAATACCTTATGCTTTTTCTTTATTTTCTCTCTATCCTTAATTACCTCACGTATCGATTTCAGGCAGCGAGTGTAAAATTACGGCTATCGGATACCTTATCGAACATGTGCATTGAAATAATATAAAATGATTTACAGTTCTTGTTTCAAATGGTTAAAAAAAAAAACAAAAAAAAACCACATGCATAAGCTAATATTTAATTACAAGATTACAGTATTGACCTTGATTTATCAAATACTAGTATCTGTGTTAATCCCTAGGAATGAAACACTGTAAAAAAAAAAAAAAAAAAACTGGGAAGGGGTCATCATCCTACGTGGTTCATTTTTCGCTTGGGATTTAAGTTCGTGGTTCGGGGCAACAATGAAAAGCACGAAAATTGGTACCCCACTAAAACTGATGTTACTACAGCATATAGTCGTTGTTAAATAATAATATGGGGCTAAATAAAATGTTGCCAAATTAGTTACTGGTAGAATGTGCTTGTAATTTCATTATCGTACTGGGTGCTTACTGAATCGTATTCATATACTTCGTACTTCTTCGAAGCGCGTTGAAAATGTCATCCACAGAATGTCGCTGTCTATAGTGATACAATCTGCATGATATTGACTTGAAAGGATAATTTTTGAAGTGCCTCTCTTCTTTTAGAAAGAAGGCAAGTTATCACAAAAATATTTACTTTGAAAACTATTTTGAATCGTCTAATTGATGTCTTTTTTAAAAAACTTCTAGTGTAATTTGTGTATTTGGCTCAGATGAAATCATACAAGACAAATTATACACAACACTTGTGTTAAATTGAAACATGCATAAAATGTCTCTCAGTTTTGTTCTCATGTTGGAATGCTTATAATATATTTCCAATAACTACCATGCAATATGCAATATTTATATTAAAAACGAACGATACGGGTTTAATGAGAATCAATTTACTACTAATTTTGTTAAATTATTAATTTTTAGTAGGAATGAGACTTAGTTGTTTATCAATGTTGAATATATTTTATGAGTAACTTAGGTCTCATGAATAGAACGCAGGCTATTTTTCAAAGTCTGCTTTCCAGGTAAGCTTTTTTACTGCACGAAGGCACAGGACAAATCAAGGTGGCATATCTCCATTGCTCTGATTCAGTTCACTTCTTGGATGGGCTGTCAAGATATATATAAAAATTATATTAAAAGTAAGAAACCGTTGTAAGCCAGATATTGATGTTCTTTGATTATACATAAAAGGCTGTAAATACATGTAAATGGACAACGTAAGTAGTGGAATTAATGCAGGGTCTATGTCACTAAGTTTAATTTAGAAAAATAGAGTGCTATTCAAATGCGTATACAATTTAATGTTTTCTCAAAGTAATACTTAGGTCACGACAACTTGGGTTATTTTCTCATTCCGTTGAGAAGTCTGCTGTATGTCAGATGCTTTAGTGAATAATTATCCACACGCATTGTAAAATGTCGCGGATATTGCATGTGCGTACATCCGTGAGGCTAACTCCTCCTATAAAGATATAATTGCACCAAATTTAGCCTTCACACCACACCACCCACCACTCCATTACACTACACCATGCAGTCGGAGGACGGTTTCAAAAAGTGAAATTTGCTACCACCATATTTGTTAAAAGGTCTCCGGACACGATTTTGGCAAATTTAGATGTGATCCACATGGATCTATTTGTCACTAGGATCTAATAATCCTAATACCCCCAAGACCTCTGGTACTTAGCACCGTGGTAACAACTTGGAAAGTATTGAGATATTCATCCTATATCTATAAACAGTAGCTGTACAAGAAACAAAAATGTCTAACTTCACGGGCTCTTCGGTCAGTCCCAAATCCTGTGAACTCTACCTCTGTGTTCTAATTCGAAAACGTTTGAGATAGCCATTTTGTAACCATATATACATTTACAGATTATAATAAAATACAGATTCAAAATAGCATCTGACATCGACCCATGGGCCTATCCTTACCTTACACGGACTAGGACCTTAGGTCATAACTTAGAACCTATAGAGATCCACGACCTGCAACTTAATGTTAATTACTGGGCAAGAAATAACAAATTCAGATATACAACTGACATGGCCCACGTGTTTATCCATCTTTCTCTCTCATCTCCAATTACTCAACCACCTAGTTATAACATGGAAACCATTGAGAGTCTCAGCGTTTAACCATATTCAAACTTACTTTGCATTGAAACAAGTTCAGTTGTGTACGTGATACATGCGCATCGGTAAGACTAAAACCACCAAAAGATTTTATACAGTGTGTCTTACCTTAATAATTTCGCTGAGGTCGCCAACTCAAGGAAGACACACACACACAAACACACACACACACAAACACGCATATATATATATATATATATATATATATATATATATATATATATATGGGTAACTTCTTTGTTTACCTCTGTTTTCCAGGTTGCAAGGAATACAAATTACTAATTATATTGCCAATTATGGTGTATTATTATTTTTAGCTCCACATGTGCTTTTGAGTGAGGACAATAGTTTCAGTAAACCCTCTAATCTGATGACTAAAGATGATAATCCATACATCTCTTTTAATGGTAATAACGTGGGTCACACTATGGAATCTAAATGCAAAACTGCGTATGATGACGCTTTTGTCGTAACAGTTGAATTATCTGTACAAGATTTGTGAGACGATGTAAATAAGTACAATTATTAATGTTAGTCCTGGAAGTTCAGGAAAGCAGTAATGAAACAAACAAACAAGAAACAAATGTGAGACACAATAAAGAGACAGCGAAAATGGAAAAGAAGGGCAATTAAGCTGCCTGTGTATGATATGTATACGCGTTTGAAACACGCATGAATTATATAGTTAAATTTGAACTTCTATGCCAAAATGCTACAAGCTTGAATCAACTAGCAAACAATGTCACTTATCTGTATTTAAAAAAAATGTTAATACTCTTTTTTAAAAAGCATCAGAGAACAATACATTAGCTTTCAAAATTGTATTTATTTTCAATAAAATCTGCCACATTCAATAAATATAAAGAAACAGATTTGAAATATAATTAGAGAAAAACGATTTGTGACATTATGCATCTGAAAGAAAAGAAATAACTATGTGTTAATGTCCTTGCAAAAAGAATACATATGTGACATTTTAAAATTAAAAAATCAAAGTAAAGGATATCAAAAGAAAATTAAGAACTTGGATCAATACAGCAAAGTGGAAAAGATGTGTATAGCTGTTAATAAAATAGACGTTGATTTTGATAAAACTGATTGTAAAAACTTCTCATGGCGTCTTGGGTTTATAAAGTATTAGATTCTTGCTATTTATTGTTAGATTAATTTGCACTGAATCCCAAAATTCAATGTTAATAACATTAAACTATAGATCAGGCCCCGAGCAGCCAGTTAAATGGGCATATATGCAGCAACACACATATGTTTGCAGTGACGATGTTTGCATGGATCTGGTTCTTTGGGCAAGTTTCACACATTGCGTTTGCAGCACCAAAATCAGCTGTGCTACCACAAAACTGCTAGATGACACCAGAACAACAACTGTAGATGCCATCGGAAGCAGCTTAAGCAACTTTAATCTATGACGAACGTTTATCTTGCTGCATTAACGTCTCAGCAATTTATAATTATTGTAATTTCGGACCATTATCCACCGGATAATTATTTATCTGTCCAGAAGGTTACAAAAAAGCAAACTTCAGGAGAGCTACTTATGTCAACAAAAGGAAGAGCGAGGACGTGCAAGTGTTTTCAGCTGCTCATCTCCATATATCTAGGGTCACGGTTTTGAGTCACGTAAATTGCTCAGACAATCACATTGAAACTCACTTCCTGATCTTCAACACAGAATGAGTGACAAAATGGGCAAACCGTGAAAATGATGATACGAAACTGAATGATAAGACCCATACCTTTATCAACAAAGCAAATGATGTCAAGAAGATGAAACCTCCAAAGGTCGCATCAGACTGTATCAGGATATACTGACTGTCCACCATGGTAACAGCAAGTGCTACTAAGAAGTTCCAAAATGAAGGACTTATGTCTACAATTGTTAAAAATTAAATGGAAATATGAAACATTGAAAGGGTACACGTGTCTTTGAAAGCTAAATACAATGACAATGTTAGTACTTGGCAGAGTTGCCAGGGGACATTTCATGTAGTTTACCCACCAATATTGTCCATATATGGGACTTTATTAAATTTAGTGGGACAATGTGTACCGGTGGGTGGATGAATGTCCTTTGTGGTGACAAGAGGTGCAATACTGTAATGATCGAGTTATCTTAAAGGGTTGCCAAAGTAGAAGCAGTGTCGATGGATGGACAAATGTCGAAAACAGTATGATTACAACAGGCTCCTACATCTCACTGCAATCTCTGAATATAAATCAATCATATTTTTCAATGTAATTCTATCATAATGCAACAGAAAGGTCTTTGATTGTTTACTCTAAAAATGTTAAAATTATCCTAAAGACTAAATATCAATTATAAATTGTAATGGTGTTTACCAATATGGTTGAATGGACTTAAAATATCTAAAATTATTTGGGACACGTGGAAGTACCCAATGGCCTGCTGCCAAGATTTCTTTGCAGTTTCTGCTTTTGAAGATTCTGTGCAAACAATTTAGAGTGACTAAGCAGTGGAAATTTATATGTACAAGGTATATATCTTAACGTTCATACTACAATGTAGAGTGTCTTAGGTTATTACACAATTAAAAAGGATAAGAATAAAACGAGTTTTCCTGTACCTATATGCTCACCGTTTATTTCATTAATTCGGTTAATGTAAACCCTTAGGACTGCGTTCTGCACAAACTGTAACCTTGAGAAAGATTACATCTGCTTATATGAACTTTTCAAATCTTCAAAATAACATAATCTCGTAAATCCAATAACTCAAATTCAAGTACAATTAGCAATATTTACTTTTATAATTCTTTTCATCTTTAATAACACGGAGATTCAAGCTATTTGTCATTGACTATGACAACCATACTTGTCAAGTCTAATACAGAAAATATGACTGCAACTCAACAGTCAGCTAGACAAATGGGAAATAAGATGTTTCTAAAGCCTTGAAACAATAATGTTTCATTTGGTGTATACAACTGTCCTTAAACAACCTTGGGAAAAAAGTAGACTGATTCATAGGCAGCAGTCCATAAGTATTATATGTACTGCAAATATGAATTTTTGACATAAAAAGAATTAAATAATTCAAATACATACTTATCTATCAAATTAATAACAAAGTTATTATTATTATTATTATTATTATAAAGTATACATAAACAAAGTACTTTTCAAAATATACAAAATGCAAAATTACTGCTGAAAATAAATTTATTTTCTCACACTGAAACCAATGGCTTGATATAGGTTAGTAACGATTGAATGTACTTAAGTAACATTATATGTTGACTAATTAAGACTTATAAATGGGGTTAGGCTTGAGTCAGAAAACTGCTTGTATTGTGGTGAGCACGGTCATGTAACAGTGGTGTCTGCATGAAAAACAGATTCGTTGTCATGTTTGTAACAAACTAGGACATAAGCAAAAGTTGTGCAGATACCAATAGGTAGAAGGCAATGATGTACAGGCCTATGCAAGACATATCCAGCAAAACATGCATTAGAATATGTGTATACCTTTCAATGTAATAATTGTAATTGTATAAACAGGTTTCAGGTACTATCTGATTTGTGTACAAAGTGCAACTTGTTAACATGTAAACAGCTATGTGATACTGTTAAAGTTACCTCTCCCTCTGAGGCTCCTAAAGTGTCTAATATATCAATGTCTTATTGTATGTATGTAAATCAGTCTCATATTGAACATTCTCATATATCCACTACATGTGGTCATGGTACAACAGATGGATCGTGTATTTTATCTTCTTCATGTGTATATGTAAATAATCAAGGTGATGAAAAGAAATCTGTCAAGTCTAAAATCAATACATTGCATACTACCTTGCCTGAAAATCAATCCTCTGATCAAAATTCTCATGTCTTTGACCTCCTCAAAATAGGTCTGCAAGTAATCAACCTCAATATTCAACACATCCTCCCAAAACTGAATGAGATTAAGTTAATAATACAGCAAACTAGATCAGTCAATATTCTAGGTCTATGTGAGACCTTTCTTTCTGATGATACTGATGATTTGGCTCTTCAGATACAAGGGTTCAACTTTGAAGAAAAAAAGATAGGGAATTCATGGGGGAGAGGTATTCTTCTCTATGTAGACAGTTCCATTAGTTGTAAAAGACATGTTGATCTAAAGAATATTGGGGCAAAGAGTATCGGGATCGAAGTAACCCATGCCAAATCAAAGCCAATACTCTTATGTTCAGTTTACAGGCCACCTAGTTCCACAGCTGACTGGATTGATAGATTAATGTTCACATTCAAAAAGCATTATTAAATGAACACTTAGAAACTATCTATTAGGTGATGTTAATATTGACTGCATGAAAACTCCACCATTTAGTAACGTTGAAACTTACAAATTTACTCAATTAATTAACATCCCGAATACACTAACAGATAAAAGTGTTACTATCATTGATCATGTCTATACTAATAAATATGAAAACATAATTGAAATTAATGTGCCAGTATTTGCAATGAGCGATCACTACCCAGTCTGTATAACTAGACATGTTCCGTAATCATCTTTAAAAAAAATGGTTAACACATTGAAATACAATACAGGGACTTTAAACAGTTTGATGAGGAAGTGTTCGTCAATGATTTAGTTTACAAACCATTCGAATCAGTATGCAATATAGCTGATGTCAACACTGGGTTCTAATAATGGTATCAGATGTTCAATGCAGCCTTAGACAAGCATGCCCAAATTAAAACAAAAAAGGGTTAAACACCATTTAACACCCAAGTGGATTACCCATGAGATCAATGAGGCCAGGCACCTAAGAGATAATTTCCACAAGAAAAAAGACACAAGAAGCTATAAAAAGTGGAGGAATAAAACAAATCACCTGATAGATAAGGCAAAAGAGAACCACTATCAACAGGATATTGATGAAAGTAAGAGTACCAAGACATTGTGGAAGCATCTAAAAGGGCTGAACCCACCCAAGAACATATGTTTTCTCCCTAGACTTAAGCAAAATGAGGATATAGAAACATCTGTACAAGACATTGTGGAAATGTTCAACAATTTCTTCATAAGCATCTCCAGTAACAGTATTCAAAACCAGATTAACATCCCAATTGAACTTGATACTCTTCTATCATTTACAAGAGCTAAATTTTCTGATGATAATTATTTTTCAATAGCTAATGTTAGTCAAGCTGATGATTGTGACATGCTAATTAAGGTGAATATTAATAAATTCTCTGGAATGGATGGTATTGGTCCACGAATTCTCAAAATTGCTGTACCAGTAATAACAAAGTCATTAACGCATATCATAAACTTAGTATAATGAGTGGTACTTTTCCAGAAACACTGAAATGTGCAAAGGTAACACCTATCTTTAAGAAAGGGGAAAAAGAGTATCCAGGAAATTACAGGCCAATATCAATTCTACCTGTATTGTCAAAACTATTTGAAAAGCATGTAGCCATTCAGGTCTATAAATCTTTTGAAACATACTTTCTATTTCATAAAGTGCAATCAGGATTTAGAACGTAACACACGTGGCTACCGGAACTTACCAAATTAATTGATCTTTGGCTGAAGAAAATAGATAATGGACATATGACTGGGATTGTTTTCCTTGACTTTAAAAAAGCCTTTGATCTTGTTGATGATGAAATCCTACTGCAAAACTGTTACAGGTTCAACAATCCTTCTATAATCTTGTTTAGATCATACCTAAACCAAAGGTCTCAACACCTAAGCATTGGCAATATTAGCTCTCAAACTCATTCTGGGGTCCCTCAATGCTCAGTTTTAGGCCCTTCCCTCTTCCTTATCTATATCAATAATCTACGATTAAATAATGAATCCACAAATACAGATCTGTTTGCAGACGATGCAACCTAGTATACCTCTAGCTCTGATACTGAAATTATCCAAATGACATTAAACACAGACCTTATTACAGTCCAAAACCGGGCACAACAAAATAGGATGGTAATTAATAAAGGTAAAACAAACTGTATAATTTTGGGGACATCACATGAGCTACAAAAGATAGGGAACCCAGAACTATCTCTTGCAATAAATAAGCATACGTTAGAAAATGTCAAACATGAAAAGCTTGTAGGCGTGTATGTAGATAATAATTTATTATGGAATGATCATATTGATAAGCTTTGTAAAACACTGTCATCCAAATGATTGTGACATGCTAATTCAGGTGAATATTAATAAATTCTCTGGAATGGATAGTATTGGTCCATGAATTCTCAAAATTGCTGCACCAGTAATAACACCAGTATCACCCAAATTGCCTTACTCAGCAGAATCAAGAAATATTTACCTATGAAAACTTGCAATCTATACTACTAGTCATATATTCTTCCAACATTGGATTATTGTTCAAGTGTATGTGGGAACTGTGCTAAATCCGAGCTTGACAGGATTTATAAACTTCAGAAACGAGCAGGACGTGTAATTTTAAATGCATGTATTGATCATCCCTCAAAACCATTTTTTTGTACAGAACTCAAATGGTTCACAATATCTTATATGATAGATGTTCAGAAGGCAATTCTTTTTATATAATTGTCTACATGGAACTGCATCAGAGTATCTTCATGACTTATTCAGGCCTTTTTCAAGACAATACCAGTTGAGATCAATACCACATAGAAACCTTCTAGCACCAAAACCAAGAATAGAGCAATGTAAAAAAGAGCTTCCAAAACTCTGGTACAATTCTGTGAAACAAGCTTCCACTACATGTAAAATCTGCTGAAAATATTAGAGGATTTAAGAAGAGATATCATGATCATGTATGTGTTTCTACTAGATAATGGAATTTAGTATTTTAATAATAAACATGTTAAAATAAACATTAATTAATCATATAATGTGCATTGTTATACTCATCATAAGAGGTCCTTAAAGGAGAAAAGTTCTTGATTAATTTGTCACTCTCTATAAATACAACATTATTCTTATTCTTATTATTATTATTATTATTATTAAGGCTATGCTTAATCATGTCACTATTTCTATGTTCATGCTGTTTTACATATTTCATATTCTGACAATTTTTATATATAGTGATCCATTCTATCTGCATATATTTTCCAACACAGAATTTGAAATAATCTTCAAATATTGATTCCATATTTTTGGGGAAGAAATGTGGAGAAAATGTGGAGATTATGTGTAATCTTTATACTGCAGAGAAAATGGAGTTTTTCCATATTTTCTTTCATCCAGAAATCTTCATGATTTATTGTGATCTTTTTTCTAAATACTTCCATCAATATATTCCTCATACACAAATCATAGGGAGAATATGGAAATCTGCAATGAAGGTTGAGAGCTTGCATGCTTTTCTGGTATCAACATTCACCAAATCCCGAGAGGGTTGTTGAAGTCCAAGTTCAAAAGCAAGACTTTCAAACTACAAACAAAAGATTCAGAACCTTGGTACTTAAAAAAATAGACATGTATGATTTCTATTTTTACCAAATTATTTTCAAAACTATTCTGATGCAATTTAAAGTCTTCACAGTCAAGGCTATGATCTTTTACATTGGTTTAACTTAAACCTTTTCGAGGAAGGTGTGTACTCCCAGAGTAGTTGATGCAAAAACAGATAAAGCATCTCGTCAACGTTGAAGATCTATTCAAACACATGAATCTGTGACATATTAACTGAAGAGAATTTCCAGGAAGACAAGACCATTTATTTGCTTCAACCGCTAAGTGTTTACATCATCTCTGATTTTCTTGACTGATAATAAGAAATTTATCCATCATGGCAGCCACACTGAATAAAAGGTCAGCACCATTTTCATTTTGGGCCAACTAGATATCATAAAAAGCATTTTGGTGAAAACCCTACGTCGATATATATCATTCACAAGTAGTAGTAATAGTAAGATATACAACAAGACTGCAATGGTGACTGCACTAGACATTATATTGTCATAATTTTTATTTATAACCTGTCAAGCACAATAAGACGTTTTCTTGTTTAAACCCCATGACAATATAACTTTCGATTTATATTCAACTTCCAATTAAGTGCTTGGCCTTTATGCAGGCACAGTCGCACTGGATGAGTAGTAACAATGTTTTCAAGATGGCAGCCATGCTGGCATATTTGATGTCGCATCAGCGTCATTTCTATTTAGGACCAACCAGACATCGTAAATGTCAGACACAAAAACCCATATTGATCAGACTATTTCTTTAGGATTAGTGATAAAAAAAAATCACCATTGATACAGTGAATGTCTGAGCAGCAGCATTTTTTAAGTTAGGACCAACTAGACTATAGGGATGAATGTGGATTTCTGAGGACTAAAGCAACAACCAGACGCTTATCAGGCAACTGCATGAAATACACAAATCAGAATAAACACAGGTGCGAATCAAGTGAGTTTAAAATTTTCCTTTGCATGCATTGTTATTTTTACCACTCTGAATGAAAAACGGAAAGATACACATCTTATTTCTCTATTTTCATTCTTCTGTGCAACTTGAGAAGCAAACCGGATGCAAGTTTTCAGTCAAAACACACTCTGTGACACAATGTGGAAATGCTGAGTCATTTATTTCCTTGCAACCTCGCAAAAGGATAAGTTGTTTTTGTTGTTGTTGTTGTGGGATTTAACGCCATTTTCAGTACCAGATAGGTTATACATAGCGGCCAGTATTAATGGTGGAGGAAGAACCCGTGAAAACCCCCGGAAAAAACCACCGACCCACGAGAAGCTACTGGCAAGCTTTCTCACATACCCACAATGGCTGAATCCGAGACTAGAACCCACGCAGACAGAGGTGAGATGGCAGTGATCCGTAACGGAAAGCGCTTTAGACCACTCGGCCCCTCGGCCCCTCCCCCCCCCCCCCCGAATTTTCTGAGATAGGGTATTATAACAAGCATTAATAATATTAACTAATATCGATAATGATTTTGTTTCTATCATTATTATGCTTATACTGTACTACTTTAGTTGAATTCCATGGAAAAGTAGGAAATAAAGAATTGTAGTCAAAGAAATAGGTGAAGAAAATAAATAAATAAAGAAATTTGGCAAGCCAAATTGGAATTTATTATAAAAGTTAATATTATCAGGCTTACAAGATGTCCTTTAAAATAGTTTATTATTTTGTATTTGATAAACCTAAAGGGATATCTCAAACATTTTATGTGATTGGTGTGTCATTTAGATTTTGAATGTAGTTTTAACAATGTTTTAGTCATATCGCTACGATGTCTGCAGTGTGGCAGTTTACAATCATGTCTAGCACTGAGGCATCATGCCGCAGACATGTAGCTTGATGTCCCACCCAGTCACATTATCCTGACACCAGGCCGACCAGTCCTAACACTAACCTCTTAACCCTGAGCGCCAAGTGAGGCAGCTGTTAGTACCATTTGTGTAAGTCTTTGGTATGACTCGGCCGGGGATCGAACCCACGACCTCCCGCATCTGAGGCGGATGCTCTAACCACTATGCCACCGGAGCGGTCAAACATTTTATAAGATAGCTCATAAACATTGCATGAAATCTTATAACCTTTACAGGATATCTTGTACACTTTATAACATCTAAATAAATAAAAATATACAATTTTAATTACTGTGATACAGACATGGTGACCAGAAATATTTCTGCAAATATATGCCAAAATGCTACAATTGCAAAAACTGTAAGACTCCACAATAAATAAAACTCAATTTTTTCCAAACTGAAGCATGCTTGAAATTCATTCTTCCTGCAACATTTTGATTGAATGCAACACATTATCTGCATGTACTATATCATTTCAACCACGTAACTCAAATTTAAACACTATGATACAAAATGTACCCATCTAAATGCCAAATACACTTTTTAATTTTTTGGCATAACATCCAAATGTGTTCAAACATCTGCAAAATCACAAATGAAAAGTAGACTGATTCAATTCAAACCACAACCATTGTACCTGAGAATAACAGAATATGGCAACATAGATGGTACACTGATTACAACAAATGTACTGAAGTATGTATACTACCCTTGGATCTGGTTACATCTTGAGAAGCAGAGTCAATTCAATACAAATTTCAACAAATATTTAAAATATGCATGCTACCTTACAGCTTGATAAGTAAAATAAATAAAGTCAAGAGAAACATTACATATATGCTGAATGGTAGAGAGAAGGAAAAAAAACGGGACACATAAAATCTGTGCATTAACATTTTCATATAAACAAATCTAAATATATTCATATATGCATAATAAATAAGCAGCCCAAGCATTTTACACCAACTTTATTCAATTCAATATCTAGTTCATATGCACCCTGTATAGTTTATTGCAATACCTTTGAGGAGACAATTTATAATCTACTTAAAGATCTTTCAAAATCCCTTTCTTAATATCCCAATAAGAAAAACTAATCTGCATTTTCCACCTGACTGAATGCTGTTTCAATAGTGTTTTAATGGGACTGCATTAATTTTATACAAATTTAGTAACTCTAAATGTGACTGGTTTTTGTTGTTGATATATACAATAAAGACAGAGGGCAATGCATATTATGCCATATGGTATAAAACTATGAACACAGACCGAAATTCAATCGTCAGAAAATAACTGGATGTTTTGTGAATTTCTAATGAAGTTCTGATACAAACATCTGTGTGTAATCCAGTCTACTACATATTCAAGAAAAACCAATGTAAAGAAAAGCAGACTATTAGCCAATATCTCTGACTTCCATTACATAAGAAAACAGCACATCATACACGTCTCTATCACGTGTGTGTGTGTGTGTGTGTGTGTGTGTGTGTGTGATTTGGATTTTTAACATAGCTTTAACAATTGTTCAGTCATATCACTACGATGTCTGTAGTGTAACAGCTTATATATAGCTTTAACAATTGTTCAGTCATATCACTACGATGTCTGTAGTGTAACAGCTTATATTGTAATGTCTAGCACTGGGACATCATTGCCGCAGACATGTAGCATGATGTCCCACCCAGTCACATTATCCTGACACCAGGCCCACAAGTTTTAACACTAACCTCTTAATGCTGAGCGCCAAGCGAGGCAGCTGTTAGTACCTTTTTTTTGCAAGTCTTTGTTATGACTCGGCCAGGTATCAAACCCACGACATCCTGCATCCGAGGCGGACGCTCTAACCACTAGGCCACCGGAACGGTTCTATCACATGACAATTTAAATGTTACATCATACAAAGGTTATGAAAAAGAGCCTCTTTCATTGTAAGGTTGTCATAGTAATAGAGATTCATATAATCATTAATTCATTATTCCAGTAAATTACCCTTCAATATGCATGCAGCCTAAGACCGCATAAATGACCCTTGTAATTAAACAGTACATTTTATGATGTTGTATGATAATTAGTTATAATATACCTACCCAGACCTTAATGATACCGCTCCGGTGGGCTAGTGGTTAGAGCGTCCGCCTCGGATGCGGGAGGTCGTGGGTTCGATCCCCGGCCGAGTCATACCAGAGACTTAAAAAATGGTACTAACAGCTGCCTCGCTTGGCGTTCAGCATTAAGAGGTTAGTGTTAGGACTGGTCGGCCTGGTGTCAGGATAATGTGGCTGGGTGGGACATCATGCTACATGTCTGCGGCATGATTCCCCAGTGCTAGACATCACTATAAACTGCTTCACTGCAGACATCGTAGCGATATGACTGAAAAATTGTTAAAGCTACGTTAAAAAATCAAAATCACATCACATCACATCACACACCTTAATGATTTTTCTCCAATATGTATCCTCATTAACCTATTCAAACTGACGTAAAAGCAATTTATGACAATTTCAATATCATATTTGTTTTGGTTTTTTTTCGATAATCCAGGATGAACCCTCATGCCTAAACGGATTTATTTGTTATCATAAATGTCCCATTTCAATGGTTAACCAACAACCTTGGACCTCGAGCCATCTTCCAATTACCATTGTACGTAAGCAATATAATGCAAACTCAACATGGGAATGGTGTTTCTGCAGGTTCTACCCTCATCAGTATCTTCCAATTACAATTATTACTAAATATTATTATCAAAATTTTCACGTTTGAATGGTTCTCTTCTAGTACGTACTCTTATGTGTCTCTTCAAATGGTCATTGTTACCAAATAGGTTATCACAAACTTCACATCTGAATTGTTTCTCTCCAGTATGTATTCTCATGTGTATCTTTAAATTACATTTATTGCAAAATACTTTATTACAAACTTTATGTATGAATCTTTTATCTCCAGTATGTACTACTGCAAGATGCCTCTTCAAATGGCCAAGGTTACTAAAATAACGCATCCCAAACTTCACATTTGAACGGTTTTTCTCCAGCATGTTTAAATTAATACCATCACTAAACATTTTATTACAAACTTCACAGCTGAATGTTTTTTTCTCAGTATGTCGCCTCCTGTGTATCTTCAACTGGCCTTTTGTATAGAACAGGACATCACAAACTTCACATTTGAATGGGGTTTTCTCCAGTATGTGTCTTCTTGTGTGTCCTCGAATGGCCTTTATTGCCAAATAATGTATTGCAAATGTTACATTTGAAAGGTTTTTCTTCAATATACATATGACTCAACACGTTTCTGCGATTCCCTCTTGCCAAAGACCATTGTTTGTATGGTAACGCAACATTCTTCTGTATAAATCATGTGTGACGACCACCTTATTGAAAGGGGGGGGGGGGGGCGGGGAGAGGGGAAACACTTGAGATTTTCACTTTTACCGGCATATTTTTGATTGTTTTACCTCAGATATTTTGAAATTAAATAATACAGGCTTAATAAATATGGTTGGGTTTTTTAGGCAAGCCGCCCCCCCCCCCATTCAAAGTTATATTGATGGCCCCTAAAATGCTTCTTCGAGCTACCCATATTTTGATAACATTTTAGGCAGATCACATTACACCTATGTTTCTTAAAATATGTGTCCACCTGTACTACCATGGTGGTTGATCGAATAGACGTAACGGAAATCATCACGGGAAAAATCTTACAGGACAAATCTCACCTGAGCTAATTTTGTAATTTATATGCTAATACATGTACATTTGATTTTCGGGTATAAATTTAACAGCAGACGTATATTTCATTCATCTCTCCGGACGCTTAATTGACTGTACACCGTTTATTATAGAACGCAAGAAATTTCTTACGGTGAACATGTTAATTATTTGATGTACATATCTCGTTACAGTGTATATTGATTTACAAACATGTTTATATGCATTGCTTTAGTCCTAATGTGATGTGCAAATGTCTTTGTATGCGGTACTTTTGTCTTTATATCATGTGGAAACTTCTTTATATGAGGTGCTTTCGTCCTTATATGGTACGCAAATTTTTTAATATGCGGTGCTATTATCCTAGAGGTTGGAATGTCCGTCTCGGATGAGGGAGGTCGTGGGTTCGATCCCCGGCCGAGTCATACCAAAGACTTACAAAAATGGTACTAACAGCTGCGTCGCTTGGCGCTGAACATTAAGAGATTAGTGTTAGGACTGGTCGGCCTGGTATCAGGATAATATGACTGGGTGGGACATCATGCTACGTGTCTGCGGCATGATGCCCCTGTGCTAGACATCACTGTAAACTGCCACACTGCAGACATCGTAGCGATATGACTGAAAAATTGTTAAAGCTATGTTAAAAATCCAAATCACACACACACACACACACACACACACACACTATTATCCTTCTATCACATAGTAAAACGGAAAGCTTTATATTCAGTAGAAACTTCCTTATATTGCGTGCAAACGTCTTTATGATAATAAGCAAAAAGGGCCTAAGAGGGATGTATTATCTAAATAAGCCGGTACAATATGTAATAGTGTTGACATCCGTTAGTCTCGAGAGACGAAGGAACTGCGCCCATGAGAGATGTCCCGCTTGGTGGTTGTGCAGCGTCTGCTGTGGCTAAGTAGTCCAATGCGGGAGTGGCAGTCCCTGCTGTACTTGCTGCACTTGAAGGTTGCGTCAGGTGTTAGTAGGAGCTGCTTCTTCTTCCTCTGCGATCGTCTTTCATCAGCTAGCAAGCGTTGCTTGTCCTCTCCGGCTTTCAGACCAGTGATCAGAGCATGTCGCCAGTAGTACGTTGTACAGTAGTACATGTCGACGTAATAGTACGTTGAAGTAAAATGAACTAAAAGGCTATATAATACTGTAGAAGTGTTCCGGGCTACATGTCATTAACCGTGACATGACAATTGTAAGAGGTTCGTACGGGGACTACCAGTTACTATTTGCTTTTACTACTAGTTAATGGGATGGATGACGCAACCCATATTGATGTTAAGGGTGTGTGGGATTTTATGATTTGTACTTTAGTCTATGAATAATTTAAAATATCTCAAAACAAGCTACGGCATAAGATTACACACTATGCCTACTACCGCACCACCGCTGTCATCTAAATGACCCGTATGTAAACATGTACTAAAGATGTTCACAAAACCATCAAATTAGTTGGGGAAAAAATACAAAATTCATTTAAAAAAAAAGGAATCTTACATTTCCCTTACATATGTACACACACGTACGTATGCTTAACATTTTAAACAATACAAACAGAATGAGGGATCGCAGATAGTTATCTTTCCAACAGGTGTAACACACACACATAAGGAACTATGCCCCGAGATTTGGTTACCCCTGGCATTGTATAGTTCACCAGAATAATCTATTGTGAATCAGTCAAGTGATAAAAACTGTCAAAACTACAATAAGACATGTATCAACGAAACAAATTAGTCTTGTTTTACTTTTCGATGAATCAAAATATATTATGTAGATTAGCACAAGGAGACACTAAAATTGCCATTTGTCTTTTTAGATATTATAAAAATTAATTAAAATATATATCTTAACAATGTTTATTCCCTCTGTTCAGACTAGAGTGCCAAAACTTAATGCTAAAAAAGGAGCAACAATGGCAAAAGTTTCGTATAGTAAACGTTATACAGAATTTTTTAATTTTTCGTTTATTTGTCGAATAAATGTGAAACACATGGTTACGTAGAGGTACAAAGACTTAGTACAAATTTATAATAAGCACCTCTATGAATAGATTCAGGCCTTGTGTAAATAAATGATACTATCTTAAAGAGATTTTTTTGTAGCAACCAGAAATAAGTCACATTAAAAAATGCCCAAATTTATTCCTGCAATGAAAGCAAAAAGTAATATTACATTTTAAAGACTCTCATTACAAAACTCAAAATGCACCATGAGCCACACAACTTCATTTTAGGCTATTCCACGATAATGTGTGTGTTTAGACCACTCCATGATAATATGTCTATTTGTGCTTCTCCCACTAGAATATTGCATAGGTTGAGCGACCAAAATGAAAAGACCACGGAGCAAATCTTACTGCACACACATGTACCTCTCTCTCTCTTTATATATATATATATATATATATATATATATATATATATATATATATATATATATATATATATATATATATATATATATATATAGGCTTGATAATAATATGTAAAGGTAATATTTAATACAAATAATACTATCATACACGTAAGAGAATATTTTAATTCGTACTTTACGGAGATTCGAACACAGATCTTCGGGTAAATGGTACCCATCTCCTTGCCTGCACGCAGCAGTCCATATTCCATCACGACTAAACACAGATATACCCCCAAAACAGAACGGAAAGTGCTATCCTTAGAGTCTACAGGCTTGATAATACTATGCATAGGTAATATTTAATATAAATAATACTATCATACACGTAAGAGAATATTTTAATTCGTACTTTACGGAGATTCGAACACAAATCTACGGGTAAATGGTATCCATCGCCTTGCCTGCACACAGCAGTCCATATTCCATCACGACTAAACACACATCACACATCATTGTGTTGTATATGTCTCGGGCATGTCATATAAGGACGAAAGCAATGCATATAAAGACGTTTGCACATTACATAAGGACGAAATCAGTGCATATAAAGACGTTTGCACATTACATAAGGACGAAAGCAATGCATATAAAGACGTTTGCACATTACATAAGGACGAAAGCAATGCATATAAAGACGATTGCACATTACGTAAGGACGAAAGCAGTGCATATAAAGACGTTTGCACATTACGTAAGGACGAAAGCAATGCATATAAAGACGTTTGCACATCACATAAGGACGAAAGCAATGCATATAAATACGTTTGCACATCATATAAGGACGAAAGCAATGCATATAAAGACGTTTGCACATTATGTAAGGACAAAAGCGTCTCATGTAAAGATGTATGTACATACTATATGGACTTAATTACATCATATAAAGACGTGTGTAAATCAAATAATTAAAATTTTCGTCCTAAGACAGGTCTTGCATTCTATATCTTCGTTGTTTCAGAAGGGACTGGAACGGATGCAATCATTATGTGTCTATTTATCTGTCTGTCGTCTTTCCTTCTGTTTCTCTCTGTTTATACCTTGTTCCACAAGAAATCGCAATTGTTATCCTGTTTGGAAGTGACTAAATATTCAGATCAGCGTCATTGATAATCCGAGTTTTCTCTGACCCTTCTAACCCCGTTTTGATATTTGGACATTAATGTTGGTGTGTAGGGTCAGAATCATTTGCCTCTAACTCGCCGACATGGTTGCTGCTTACTGGTTATATATATAGTATGTCATTATTTTAATAAGAAAGATGCTTTATATGATAAATAAGCGTTATATATATATATATATATATATATATATATATATATATATATATATATATATATAAAATAAACTGCTCTGTCTGGCGCATTTCAGATTACACGTATCGATGTATGGTTTTGGATAACTGCGACATTATGTGTTGTCAATTGTTTGTTTTGGGTGGGTGTGTTCTTTCGTGTTTCTGTAACGGTCTTTCTATTGATGTAGCCCCGTTGGTACGTACCTGAGACAATACTCGCCCTTAAATACAATCCATTCCATCCATTCTTCCGTTATATCTCAGTTAGGGGCAAATAGTAGTATATTTTGTACAAAAGATGGAAGAAAAAACATAAGGTTGGAACTTTCAGTTGATGCTTCTCGTGTATTGTTATTTAAAGCACGTTTACTTCAATGACTTTATTTTATACTGTTTGGCATTAAACTTCATACAAGTAGATCTAGGAAGGACAAAGGATATTTCATTACCGCAAGCAATTACTTGAAAATCAGCATTAATAAAACATTGCTTTATAAAAAATGTGGCTTCCAAATATGGGTTATGGGTAACCATTTTCTACTTGTTGATAAGAATGCATTCTTTACCACATGTGAGTCAAATGGTTCGCATCTTTAATTTAATATACATGTAATTTTCTTTTAATGCCCAGCAGAGAACCTTTACAGTTTTAAATAATCCACGGGATAAGTTCCTTAAAGTAAGGGTGGATACCAGGTCCAATGGCTTTTCACAGATGAATAATAATAATAATTATAATAATAATACGATGAAAAGGTTACTATAAGCGCAATGTACACTTAGGCTTATTTATAAGATTATTTATGACACAAGTTTTTTATGTCTCCTTTGAAAATAATAATAATAATAATACGATGAAAAGGTTACCATAAGCGCAATGTACACTTAGGCTTATTTATATGATTATTTATGACAAGTTTTATGTCTCCTTTGAAAATAATAATAATAATAATAATAATAACAGTAATACGATGAAAAGGTTACAATAAGCGCAATGTACACTTGGGCCTATTTATAAGATTTATGACACAAGTTTTGTGTCTCCTTTGAAAATAATAATAATAATAATAATAATACGATCAAAAGGTTACAATAAGCGAAATGTACACTTAGGCCTATTTATAAGATTATTTATGACACAAGTTTTATATGTGTCTCCTTTGAAAATAATAATAATAGTAATACGATGAAAAGGTTACAATAAGCGCAATGTACACTTAGGCCTATTTATAAGATTTATGACACAAGTTTTATTTGTGTCTCCTTTGAAAATAATAATAATAATAATAATAAGATAAAAATAATGCAAGAAGAACTATCTACATTTGTCTATATGACTATATATTACACAAGTTTTATTGTGTACCCGTTGAAAATGACAACAAACGTTGCTACACCGTACTAGTTATCACTTCATAAAGATTCATGACTCTGTACAGGTTTATTTTAATTAATACTTTACAAATGTCAAAATACAATACATAACTAAAATGGTGAGCTTATTGGTTCCATGTGATGTCTGCTGTCAATTCATCTTGTAATAATAATAATAATAACAACAACAACAAAACTGATGATGCAACATCAACTATCATATACTATTTTGTTCTATTGTTAATCGTCCATCGGTATCAACAAAGATTTGAAGGGCTCATTTATCGTACGAGAGATCAACGGGCACACGTTTCTAAAAAGTATGTACTACGGTTTCTTAGACCCTCTTGTTTAAGGTTGTTTAAGTCATTTCTAACTATACAATGAATACTGACAGGACTCCATGAATCTTTCTAACATTGTCTGGATTTTTAATACTTTCAATGCAAGATTTCAGCGGCAAATAGTTCTCTCTCTCTCTCTCTCTCTCACACACACACACACTGTCACTTAACACATAAGAGCTCATTGTCAAACACTCTGTTCAAATTAGTGGTCAAACTGTACTAACTCTTGTTTCTTGGGGGTAGATACGTGAAATACACACGAACTGCTCGTCGCTACTCCTGGTAATACCCTATTTATCCCAATGGCAGAATCAGTCATTCTAAATGACTTCTCTTTTTTTAAAAATTTCTAGCAATCAGTCATTTTCGATATTTTCAACTGATACTGAATACTTGAAGTTGTGAAAATAGTTCCAGGCGTTGTGAGCGATATGGAAATTAAGTATGTGATAGGGAATCACAGACTGAACACCTGAAGAGTGTGTGTGTGTGTGTGTGTGTGTGTGTGTGATATTTGGATTATAGTGATGTCTAGTACTGGGGCATCATGCTGCAGACACATTTTCCTGACATCAGGCTGACTAGTCTTAACAATAACCAATTAATGCTGAGAACCAAGATAGGCAGCTGTTAGTACCATTTGTGTAAGTCTTTGGTATGACTCTGCCGGGGATCGAACCCACGACCACCCGAATCCGAGGCGGACGCTCTAACCACTAGGCCACCGGAGCAGTGAATACCTGTAGTGAATACCAGATTAGCCATCTGTTATGATTCTATACTCCTAAACTAAGTTACAGAAAAACTAAAACCAACAAGTTTATTCAAATTTAACAAATCAATTATATCCCCAGAATACAATGTGAAACTTTAAAAGGAACTTACAGAAGTGTGAATGGCCCTAATCGTTCTATCACAAATCCAAAAGTATAGTCTTCGAACTGTATTCCAATCTTGAATGTGCTGATGTGTCAACAGTTTTGATGTGACAAATTGTCCTTGAAAGAATTCATAATAATCCCAAATGAGTGATTTAGTCCAAAAGTAAATGACCACTTTACAATTCCAAGTAAGAATCCTTAAATAAATGATTCCCCTCAAATTGCTTCAGAGCAAAATTTAATTTAAATCAGGAATGAATAATTGTTTACTTGGCTTTCCTTATATACAGACTGTCACTTGACTAATGACAACAAAATTGACATGGACACATGTCATTTTCATCAAATTCTTAAACAAGGTCGGATCTGTTTACTTCAATTTCAGCAAACATACTGTCACAACAATCAGGTAAATCCCATTTTTTATTTCCAAAGAAAAACCCAAACTCAAATCCAAGAAAACATGATGTCTATAAAACCCAATGTCCTGACCTTGAATCCAAGAAAACATGATGTCTATAAAACCCAATGTCCTGAACTCGAATCCAAGAAAACATGATGTCTATAAAACCCAATGTCCTGAACTCAATTCCAAGAAAATATGATGTCTATGATACCCAATGTCCTGAACTCAATTCCAAGAAAACATGATGTCTATAAAACCCAATGTCCTGAACTCAGATCCAAGAAAACATGATGTCTATAAAACCCAATGTACTGAACTCAAATCCAAGAAAACATGTTGTCTATAAAACCCAATGTCCTGAACTCAAATCCAAGAAAACATTGTCTATAAAACCCAATGTCCTGTACTCAAATCCAAGAAAACATGATGTCTATAAAACCCAATGTCCTGAACTCAAATCCAAGAAAACATTAAGTCTATAAAACCCAATGTCCTGAACTCAAATCCAAGAAAACATAATGTCTATAAAACCCAATGTCCTGAACTCAAATCCAAGAAAACATGATGTCTATAAAACCCAATGTCCTGAACTCAATTCCAAGAAAACATGTCTATAAAACCCATTGTCCTGTACTCAATTCCAAGAAAACATGTCTATAAAACCCAATGTCCTGAACTCAATTCCAAGAAAACATGTCTATAAAACCCAATGTCCTGAACTCAATTCCAAGAAAACATGTCTATAAAACCCAACGTCCTGAACTCAAATCCAAGAAAACATTAAGTCTATAAAACCCAACGTCCTGTACTCAAATCCAAGAAAACATGATGTCTATAAAACCCAATGTCCTGAACTCAAATCCAAGAAAACATTAAGTCTATAAAACCCAATGTACTGAACTCAAATCCAAGAAAACATGATGTCTATAAAACCCAATGTCCTGAACTCAAATCCAAGAAAACATTAAGTCTATAAAACCCAACGTCCTGTACTCAAATCCAAGAAAACATGATGTCTATAAAACCCAATGTCCTGAACTCAAATCCAAGAAAACATTAAGTCTATAAAACCCAATGTCCTGTACTCAAATCCAAGAAAACATAATGTCTATAAAACCCAATGTCCTGAACTCAAATCCAAGAAAACATGATGTCTATAAAACCCAATGTCCTGAACTCAATTCCAAGAAAACATGTCTATAAAACCCAATGTCCTGAACTCAATTCCAAGAAAACATGTCTATAAAACCCAACGTCCTGAACTCAAATCCAAGAAAACATTAAGTCTATAAAACCCAACGTCCTGTACTCAAATCCAAGAAAACATGATGTCTATAAAACCCAATGTCCTGAACTCAAATCCAAGAAAACATTAAGTCTATAAAACCCAATGTACTGAACTCAAATCCAAGAAAACATGATGTCTATAAAACCCAATGTCCTGAACTCAAATCCAAGAAAACATTAAGTCTATAAAACCCAACGTCCTGTACTCAAATCCAAGAAAACATGATGTCTATAAAACCCAATGTCCTGAACTCAAATCCAAGAAAACATTAAGTCTATCAAACCCAATGTCCTGTACTCAAATCCAAGAAAACATAATGTCTATAAAACCCAATGTCCTGAACTCAAATCCAAGAAAACATGATGTCTATAAAACCCAATGTCCTGAACTCAATTCCAAGAAAACATGTCTATAAAACCCAATGTCCTGTACTCAATTCCAAGAAAACATGTCTATAAAACCCAATGTCCTGAACTCAATTCCAAGAAAACATGTCTATAAAACCCAATGTCCTGAACTCAATTCCAAGAAAACATGTCTATAAAACCCAACGTCCTGTACTCAAATCCAAGAAAACATGATGTCTATAAAACCCAATGTCCTGAACTCAAATCCAAGAAAACATGATGTCTATAAAACCCAATGTCCTGAACTCAATTCCAAGAAAAGATGTCTATAAAACCCAATGTCCTGAACTCAATTCCAAGAAAACATGTCTATAAAACCCAACGTCCTGAACTCAAATCCAAGAAAACATGATGTCTATAAAAGATCACTATCATAAACTATAATCTACAATCAGGAACAAACGTTAACTTTGTAATATTTTGTTTACAAATGACAGTTACAATCAACAATCGTGGACAGTACAAAAGCACACACACAAACAGATATACACATATGCATGTGTTTATGTCTGGCCTTATGTAATATGTTTTGTTTTTATGGTTGTCTGTAGATCTATTTAATGTTGTCTTTGGATTTTGCTTCAGAGGAAGAATTTATATAAACTTTTGGAATTACAAAGTGCTCCTATGACTGGAATAAGTACCATTTCAGGATTATTGTGAATTCATTAAAACATCCTGGACTAAGCCACTGTGATACAACAAGACTTCTGATGCACCAGCATATTCATACTTCTTAGAATTCATTGAAAACATTATTTTTGAAAAACGTGTGATAGAGCAATGATGATAATATTGGATTTAGTTCACAAAACTACAAGCGCCTCTTAAATTTTGTTTTTTATAGAGAATTAAATTATTTGCTGAACAATACAAAACTTTCAGTTTTGTTTTTCTTCTGATGCTTTGTTTAAGACCACAGAGTCATCATAATACATGTAGGATTGAATGAGCATGTAATAAACAGTCCTTCCAATCTATCAATCCACTATTTTTTATTTATCAAGAAAAGCAAATATTAAAATCAAAGAACATATTTAGCTTTTTTTTGCAGCAAATAATTAATGACAAAATAAATGTTAAAAAATATATTAAATAATTAAATAAAAAGAACTGAGAATCGATATTAATGGAACTTATAAAGAATCAATTGAAAAATAATAACAGGTTTCGCTGACATGGAAATATAATCAACTTAAGAAAATGTGTTCTTTTTGCACACAAGACTCTGTTTAATAGTGACCTGATGATCAGAATTGATGAGTCTAAAAGTTTGTACCACGAATAGTAAATAATATTAAAAAAAGAACCCAAAATTTCCTGATAAATATTCAGATCTGTAATTATACATGTATTCAAGTACAAAATTAACACCGAGCAACAACAAAAAAAAGCAGAATTTTAAGTCTGTTATGGTAAATACCTCTGTTCCGGTTATTATCCAAGCCAATTTAAATTTTTCAAGATTTAGTATATATCAAATCTGTATGGCATTTTCAACAAAACAGCCATGCACAATCACCCAAACGCGCCTTTACAACTTTTTTCTTTAGATATGCAAAACCTTACTTTTCAAAAAGTATTGAGAGCAT
Source organism: Sinohyriopsis cumingii (assembly GCA_028554795.2). Classification (NCBI taxonomy): domain Eukaryota; kingdom Metazoa; phylum Mollusca; class Bivalvia; order Unionida; family Unionidae; genus Sinohyriopsis; species Sinohyriopsis cumingii. Next base: position 109,507,406 of record CM068835.1, read on the forward strand.
CTTCAGCGTCCCCCCTCCACATCATCTTCCATGGGACATATTTAAGATTTTGACCCAAACACTGAGAAAACAGTAAGCCATCTTTATGTGTAGTTCTCCTAACAATACATGCTGATCTCTGAACCAACCCAGAACAAAAAAAAAAACAACCAAAAAAACAAGGCGGAACAACGGCATGTTCCACCAGCTCTGTTCTCATCTACACTTACCTCAAATGTGGTTTGAGTTCTCACCCAAATGTATGGTTCTTGATGGTTCTCAAGAAAGGCTCTTAGCGTTCGGGGTGATTTATGATTGGACAGCAAAGTTGTAACACAAATACATAGCTGTTCTATCCATATGAAGGCATTTGAAAACCCTTTTATTTTCCAAGGAGTTGAACGATTGTTGATAAATGTTATCTGCTCATTTTAATTTTGGCCATGAGTGGTTTCAGCCTAGATGATTCAGCCCAAAAGGTTTGTTCCCTTTTATATTCCATTTCAAAGTATTTATTTATTTATTCAATATTTTTTGGCAAATATCAAGCTCTCATGAATGATGCCGTATGTGTGTTTTGGAGTTTTTAATGTACCTTTCAAAAATGTACAGCCATACCGCTGTGATCTCTGCAGTATGACAGTTATAGTGATATCTAGCACTGGGGCATCATGCTGCAGACATGTAGCATGATGTCCCACCCAGTCACATTATCCTGACACCAGTCCTAACACGAACTTCTTAATGTTGAGCACAAAGTGAGGCATCTGCTAGTACCATCTTTTTTTTTGAAGTCTTTGGTATGACTCAGCCGAGGTTCAAACCCGCGACTTCCCGCATCCGAGATGGATGTTCTAACCACTAGATAATCTGAGCTATAACGAATTATGGTAATCACATCCACAATTAGCATTTGGGTATGTAAAAGAACACACTTAATTGCATTCCTGAATTCTAAATTTTATATCACAAACATGCTGAATTAATTGGAATTGTCAAATTCTGATAGACTAAACTTATTCCAGTATTATTATTATTTAAAAAGTACAGACAAAGCAACATCAAGCTGTTGAAACTATTATTTAGATTTGAGTTCTGTGTTTAATAAGACACTGCAGAACATTAATTTTAAACTGCAAATTATTCCGATCTAAGACACAATTTAACATATGCTTCCTCAAGACTATAATTCAATATAAACTTCTACGAAATATCACACTTTAATCTGAACTCAACCGAGATTTGAATGTATACTCATTGCGATATCACAATATACATTCCCTAGAAATCACATTTAATACGATCTTCCTTCAAACATAATTTAATATCCAGTCCCTAGTGGCATCACATTTAATATAGACTCTTGAGACGATTTAATACATACTCCCTATCTGCTCTCAAATTGGACACTTTCATATTTTGGAAAACGTGTGGGGTTTTTTGTGCATGTATGTCTGTCTGTATGTACATATGTGTGTGTATGCATGCATCAGTATGAATGTATGCATGTATGTATGCATGCGTACACATGTACAGTAGTCCCCCTCTTACAAGGCCACCCCTAATGCATCAGGGAAGTAGCCTTATAATGAGGGTGGCCTTTCTAGAGGGGGATGGCAAATGCGAATAGTAAATACATATGAAGAAAGTCACAAGTACATTTAATTCTAAAACATTTAATATTTTCATTAAAAATCACATGCATGTTGTGAAATAAATGTAAAACAAACCGTAATCATTTTCAAAAGATTGCTATGAATAACCACTGATATAGTTTTAAAACTGTTTTTATAATTATGTTACAGATCACATCATCTGTCACTTTGTTGATAACAGTCTAAAAACCAAACCAGTCTTGTCACAATTAAAAATATCCTTACTGTCATATCCCCTGCATATATCGTTTAGTCTTTTGTTCCAGTCTTTGACAACTTAATTATTAACATCAGCTGATTCTCCACCAAGGACAGAACACTTAATATTGTCACACTTGAAATCTGTGCAACCATCCGTTACTTGCGGTAAAGTTGTCATATCCCAATTCAACTGACAAAATTGTTGCTTTTTCTTGTCATTCAAATCAGGATACAAACATCTCCTGGCTCAATCTTCCTTTCTCCATCCATTTCACCTTCCCACTTCTGCAGAATTGTTTCATTATCTTTCACAATATTGTTTATCCGAGTCTTCCCGACATTAGTTTTCTGCAAGGATCCTCGACACCCCACCCCACCCCCACAATTGAATTATTTTCACTTTCTCTTCTAAACTGGTAATTTTTCTTTTCTTCGATGACATGTTCTTTATGCAGTAAGTTATTCATGTTGCCAACTACAATACTGATAAAACAATTATGTATGCATCTAAACAAACTGCTGTGTGTTTTTAAAGGAAGTGATCTTGTCACGTGATTCGTTAGTCGCAGTCTGGTACCCTATTGTTTTTATACATTTCTTTACACTAAGTGAGAGAAGCCAAAACAGCTTTGATATGTACCATTAACATTACACAGATTTGACCTTGCGGCCGTTGTGATTTGCAATTTTTACAATTATTGTCAGTAGTATTGTCACTAATTATCAAAGTGAACAAGTTCAACATCTTACTAAGGGAAGCCATAAAGGCTACCAAACCATTTTCCTGCTAACTTGGGTAATGTACATCGATACTGCCACTTGTCAGTTGTTACTACTGTTCAATAATAGTAATCTTAACACTTATCAGAATGAATAAACTGGTCTTATGATAACACAGCAGTAAGGCTAATTGGATTACATGTACTTACTCTTTTGTATGTATTAAAATTTGAGTCTTTCTTGGCTTTTATGGAATAAATTTGGCTTCTCATGAGGCATAAATGATATATTAACCTTAGTGGTAAATGTACTATACTCAACACTTCTTTCAGTAACGAAAACCTGACATCAGGAAATAGAAATCGGATTACTTAACACACGTTGTGAATAAAATACTGGTTCTGGACACATATTCAGATAAAATGCGGCCGCTTGTGAGGGGTAAATTTTATAGTATTGCACTAATATGCTGGCCGCTGGTCATGTTAGCCGGGTGGCCTTTCATGAGGGGTACTTTTGAACACAAATTCGTCGGTGCCAACGGATTCTGACTGTAAGGAGCAGGTGGCCGTAGGTCAGGGGTGCCGTTCAAGAGGGGGACTACTGTATGTACAGGGCCAACAAGAGGGGATAATCAGGGATATATTCCCGGGGCCTGTGCTGAGCAACACTTTTTAATTTTATACAAGAAACTTTTTGTTTGAACAAAAACTAGTTGAGGCCTGTGTGTTTATTACCCCAGGGTCCGTGATCGCTCTCTATGGCCCTGTGCATGTATGAATGCATGTATGTGTAATAGGATGAAAATGGGCTGGATTGAATGTAGTGAAGACAACACAATTACGTGAATGAGAAGTTTATATACAAATCTAAACTATTTATGTACAAATCCCTGACACATGCTCATACTCTTATTTCCACATCTCATAAACTGATTTATAACAAAAGAAAATCACATTTACAAAGATCCATCTTAGATAAAACACAGCTGCATCATTTCACAATGGATATGACTCAAAACATAGTATTTCAACAAGCAATCGCATTTGATCTTGTATGTCAGATATGATGAATGTGCGGAACTTCTTAGCAGACAAAATTCATGAGTGATCTATTAATGTATGAAAAGACATGAATAATATATGGATTTCACCTAAGAACGTATGAAATTATCAGCAGACATGATTTATACACGGATCTGTTAATTGAAATGACTGATCTATGAATATATATCTACAGACATGACTAAATATGGGCCTGTTAACAAATATGATTAACATGTGGAATTACCATCGATATGCCACTGTATTGTTCATACTGTTGCAATATACTGCAACACACATGATGACATTTACTTTTATATAACAGCTATGCATTTTCAAGGGCACAATAATTCTACAGTGTATTATTAGCATCTACTTTAACACCATAATAACATAGAACTCAAATGTAAAACAAAAGGGAAAATAAATGTGCCTATATAAAGGCTGCAAACACAGCATGAACAATGTAAGAAAATTGCAACATTTCAAAATAACTAGAAAACCAACAGTTGTCTGCAATATCTGCCCACTCTTTCAAATTGCCTAATTTACTGAATGGCTTGTACTTATTCATCATGAACAATCTACAACATGGTCACAATACACATTTTGAAGATATACAAGCTGAAAATAGTGACTGCACAAGTTGTCAAGTGGAAAATGATTAAGGCTGGCAAACTTTATTTACTAAAATATCCACTAACATACATCGACTTAATGACCAAATTTTATTTATGCTGTAGTGTGGTAAGTGTTGAAAATGATAGGCACAAGCTTCCACATGGAACCAGTTATCACACGATACTGATCCATGATTTTGTGTAGTTTTAATGAATACCTTACAAATCTCATTAACATTCTGGATTATATAGCTGTGATACATCGAAACCTTTCAAGATTGTTGGAATTCATCCGGAACATTCTATATATCTGGACTTGTGATAGGACACTTAGGATTATTTGGAATTTGATTCACAGTAATTTAAGTTCCTTTAAGAATATACTTTTAACTTTGAGAACTTTTTTTTTTAAAATTTTACTCCAATTTATTTCATTTCCTTCTTGTTGCATACTTCAAGACTATAATCATATCAGTATCAATGGAAAATGAAAGAGGGACAACAACTGTTTCTATACTGAACTATCATGTTGTAATGATTAAGAACCCTATATAGTATTGTTTTAAATGTTTTATAAATGTGAACATAAACATAAATTTCATTGGAAAATACATTACAAAACTAGAATGGTATGAAACAGGACACAATGCACTGCATGTGTTTATGGATGACATGGAAATCTGTCACTCAGGACAACAGTATGAAAGAACTCGCCAACAGTAGAAGACAGATGACATTGCCAAGGACAGGAAATTTAATCTACACCTGGCATCTAAACATATTATGGTATTGCTAGACAAGGACAATGTTGTTGTCACTGGTGTGAAACAGAATACAATGCACTGCATGTGTGTATGGATGACATGGAAATCTGTCACTGAGGACAACAGTACAATAGAACTCGCAATCAGCAGAAGACAGATGACATTGCCAAGGACAGGAAATTTAATCTACACCTGGCATTTAAGCAATATTATAGTACTGCTAGAGAATGACACTGTTGTTGTCAGTGGTGTTAAACAGAATACAATGCACTGCATGTGTGTATGGATGACATGGAAATCTGCAATCGAGGACAATAGTATGATAGAACTCGCCATCAGTATAAGACAGATGACACTGCCAAAGACAGGACATTTAATCTACATCTGGGATTTAAACATTATTATAATATTGCTAGTCAAGGATAAAGTTGTTGTCACTGGTGAAAAACAGAATAAAATGCACTACATGTGTGTATGGACGTCATGGAAATCGGTGTCACTCAGGACAACTGTACGATAGAACTCGCCATCAGTAGAAGATATAGGTATGATTACAATGGGTGAAACGTTTAATCTACATCCAGCATTTTATAAATATTGTGGTATCACTTGATTCTTTGATAAAGTTGTTACCTTTAGTATAAAAGGGAGCACAATAATTGCACGTGTCTATCAATGAAAGGGACATCGCTGTGACTCTGGGCAACGCTATGATAGAACGCGTGTCAGTAGAAGACATCGGTGTGACTCTGGGCAACGCTATGATAGAACTTGTGTCAGTGGAAGACATCGGTGTGACTCTGGGCAACACTACGATAGAACTCGTGTCAGTAGAAAACATAGGTGTCATTACATGGGGCGGGAGATTTATCTACATCCAGCAATTAATGTTATGATGTTACTAGTCTTTAATAAAGCTGTGGTCTATGATGTCAAAAAAAAAAACATGGTCAGTTCCATGTGTGTATGAATGAAAGGGATGTGTGTGTGACTTTGGACAACAGTATGATAGGACTTAAATCAAAGACATATTACAAAGCACAGGATATTTAATTTACACCTGGCATTTCATGAATATTATGGTGTTGCTAGATTATTTGATATAGTTGTTGTCTGTAGTGTCAAAGGAAACAAGTTGGTCAGTTTCACATATTTATGAATGACAGGGACATGTGTGACTTTGGAGAACAGTATGATATAATCTACACCTGACATTTAATATTATGGTGCTGCTAGATTATTTTATATTAGAGTCAAAGGGAAAAGAACGAGATGATAGTTGTAACGATTCAAGAAGAATGTGTTGATTCGACACACAAGATTTGTAAAGGGTTCTCGAGTCCCTTGACAATAAAAGACATCATGGTTAACATCTAGTGCATGACTTGGCTCCACTAGTAATGGTGTGTATGGATATTATATTCTGAATCCCAGTCAACCACCATACAAATACAAACATAAGGAATGTAGAATAGCTGTAGATAAGAGAGATCACTGGGTACAAAACAGAGGCAATCACTGGAATGGATGGTGAATAAGATAAAAGGATTCTAATATCTACAAACCGTCCAATCAATCTATGCACTGCACTTTAAATCAGCATAGTCAATAAATAGATCCCAAACTTCACATTTCAAAATGTTCCCATCAATCAGTGACAATAAGACATGGTTTACATCTAGTGCACGACTTGGCTCCACTACTAATGGTGTGTATGGATATTATATTCAGAATCCAAGTCAATCACCATACACATACAAACATAAGGAATGTAGAATAGCTGTAGATAAAAAGAGAGATCACTGGGTACAAAACAGGAGAGATCACTGGAATGGATGGTGAGTAAGATAAAAGGATTCTAATATCTACAAACCGTCCAATCAATCTATGCACTGCACTTCAAATCAGCATAGTCAATGAATAGATCCCAAACTTTACATTTGAATGGTGTGAAATGGAGCCAATTACTGGAATGGATAGGAAAAAGGATAAAAGGATTTTATGTACACAAACGTTCCCATCAATCAGTAAGCTGACGTGTGTCTTCACATGACCATTGTTAATACACTTCTGGACGTGTGATAGAACATTAAATATACTTCTGGACTTGTGATAGAACATTTAGGATTATTTGGAATTTAATTCACAATGCTGAAAGTTCCTTTCAAAATTTCACTTTGATTTTGTCCATCTGTGACAAGAATTTTGTCTGGCTGTACATTCATGTTAGTAGCAAAACTAAAGGTACATTTTTCATATGTATTTTGTAATTATGGCATGTAATACATCAGTTACAAATTTTATGCTTAGATTATTGTTTTTGTCACTTATATTAGCACTACATTATGCTTATATCTCTATCAGGGTTGGCATTTATGCACGTACTTAGCAGTTATTATTATTATTATTATTATTACTATTATTATTATTATCAAACTTCACTGATTTTACAGTATCATCCAAATTAAACTTGGATTTAATTTAAACACTGCTGCCAAAAAATGGGGCAGCTGTCAACAACCTATTGCACAAATACCAATGGAGGTATTCCAGACTTTGGAAATGCATAAAGTAAGAGTTATAGTTTTGTACTGTATATACTTAAAATGATAATAAATTTACAGAGACAAATGGCTAGGCATGAAGCAATTTACAATTAAGCAACATAGCAAAGCTGTTCTAAAATGTTGACAATGCCTGAAATAGAACATTGTTTATTTGCTAATTAATAGCTGAAGGTCACACACACACACCTAACTGAACATTATTTCTTTAAAATACATCGGTGTAACCTTCAGAGGGACCATCCTGTTTACAAGATAACTGCAACAATGAGAATTAATGGTTAATTATTCACACTGGTTTTGTGCCCGTTTACTAAAGTCTAGCCATAAGCTGTTCAGCAGATTGGCCAAAGCTGAAAACTGGAAGCTCCATAGTTGAAAATAAGGCACATCACGTAGCCAAGTTACATTAAGAAATGCTGTCTTGTGTGAATTTCACGTCTTGGACCTGCAACCTTGGGTTCCAGAAAGCCATGTTTATCTTTATAATATTTTTATCTACAGATGACCTTCACACAAGGTTATCATCATGTCTGGAGACATTATGGTAGTCGCAGACTGAAATGCGAGTATAGTCCTTGCGTACAGATGTCATGACGGTATGTTGCTGTCAACATCAAACAAACTTAAGACATATCCCTATGGCACATGTGTATGAATGCCATGAAATTTTGTGCGAATCTGGACAATAGCATGACAAAAACTTGCATCAGTAGAAAACACAGATGTGATTACAAGGGGCAGGAAATTTGATCTAAACCTGGCATTTAATGAATGTTATGGTGTCACTAGATCCTTTGATAAAGTTACTGACTTTAGTATCAAAAAGAACAAAAGTTGGCGAGTTGTATGCGTGTATAAATTACAGGGAGGTCGGTGTGACTCTGGACAACAGTAAGAAAGAACTTGCATCAGGTCTCATTACAAAGGGTGTGATTTGATCTTGCCCAGGATTTAATGCTGTTGCCAGATTCATTAATGAAGATTTTGTCTGTAGTGTCATTCCACCTTCTGCCATGTGTCTCTTCAAATTATCGCTCCCAAAATGTCAAATTCTCATTTCAATGGTTTTTCTTCAATATGTATCAGGTGTCTGTTTAAATTATTACTGTCACTCAACATTATACTGGAAACTTCACATTTTGAATGGTTTTTCACAAGTCTGACTTCTCTTCAAATGGGTTTTTGTTATCAGACAGTATATTGCAAACATCACACATTTTAATGGTTTTTCTACAGTTTGTGTTGTGCATCTTCAAATTGCCATTAGTGCTGAATAATGTATAACAAATTTAATGGTTGAAAGGTGCTTCTCTACTAAGTCATTTCCACTAAAAAATCATATTTCACATCTGAATGGTTTTTCTCCAGTATGCATCCTCCTATGTTGCTGTAACATAATATTTATCACAAACTTCACACTGGGATGCCTTCTCTTCAAATTGTTTCATCTTTGTTCAATTGTGAATTAACAAAGAACAGACACTTCTATATTGCCACTTGGTCGACAGGAAGACGAGATGTACTTCTACATATAAAATTTCTAGAATGGTCACATTAATCCTACACATGTATAATGAATTTAACAAAATCCAAACACTGAGAAGAACTGTTAATTCACATAATGTTACATCCCCTTTAACAAAAGAAAAGAAAATTTAATTTGACAAACTTTTCAAACAAATTCAAAGCCATCTATACACCAACTATGCGACATACTTTCAACTTCATTGTTTCTCATGGCAATAAACTTTATGCAGTTAGGTTCGCATTATTGTATTGTCTGCTGACCTAAGCATAACAATAATTTTAAAAACTGACCTTCACTCAAGTTCTTTATAGTACACTGCAATAATCCAATATGAATCACAACCTCCATGGCTTGTTTCTGAATCTGACAGAACAATTCAACATTCTGCCTGACTATATTGCAACACTTTCACTAATTTGTTTGGTCCGTAAATATTGCTTTCTTCCAGTTAATTCCTTTTTTATACGGCTACCCTCAAATTCTTCATGCACTCCAAAATATCCTTTGTAGCTGACTGTAATACATATCATTTTTTTCTTTAATCTACCTAAAGGTTTATTCTCTATCTACTGTGGTTTTAATAAGTGTTTGCAGTGTCAAATGGAACTGGATGAGCTGATATTTGTATTAACTCAAAAGGACATGATACAATACTCAAGATCTGTTGAGGGTTCTCGAGTCCATGACAACAAAAGACATCATGATTTATATCTTATGCAGGGCTTGGTTCCCATGATAATGGTTTCTATGGATACAACATTCAGAATCTCAGCCAACCACCATTTATATACCAACAGGGAATAACTGTTAACAAGAATGTGCAACAGCAAGAGTGTAGTAATGGTTGATAAGAACGATGCTGAGAAAGTCCCGGAATACTTCAAAATCTATGGACTACTAGTACAAACACTTCTACAATTCCAACCTGCTGCACCCATGTAGCAACTGTAACGATCTGGGTCACAAAAATTTTAATTCCTGTGTATCTCTAGATACCATTCCTGTATTCACCATACCACAGATCACTCACTAGGTAGGAAACAAAGGCAATCACTGGAATGGATGGTAAAATAGATTCCAATATCTTCAAACTGTCCAGTCAATATATGTACTGACACACATTTCTTCAAATCAACATGGTCACTAAATAGATCACAAACCTCACATTTAAATGGCGAGAAATGGAGGCAATCACTGGAATGGATGGTCAAAATAATAAAATGTTTTTTCTCCCATATGCGCACTTTCAGGTTGCTTTAACATAACAGTTTAATACAAACATCACACTGGAATGCTTCTTCTTTAGTATATACTTGCAGATGCCTCCTCGAATCATTTTTGTTAAATTCTGAAATAACACATGCAGAACAGGCACATCTTTATTGTCACTTGGTGAACGTGACTGAATTCTTTCTAATGGCAATAAACTTTATGCACAGTTCTTTCAATGACTGATTTGTTTGGTCCATAAATATCACTTTCTTACAGTTATTTCCCTTCTTTCTTTCCAACTCCCTTTTACAGTCCCAGAATATCTTTTGCAATATGATGCTTGACTTCCAGTTTTCTTTAATCTCTCAAAAGATTTTCTCTTCATGTACTACTTGTGGTTTTAATAATTGTTTATGAATATTTAATACTGTCTTGGTTATTATATCCATTGGAAGAGTGAGACGATAGATTTACAACTTTGCATCATTAGATTCTTGGCTATATTGACTGCTTTAATGTTCTACTTTGCCACTGGACTTCATATATTCAGGTGACATCACCACGTTTAAAATTTGAATCTACACTGAAGTTCTTCTGATGAAAACTGATCAATGTCTGAAGTACACTGATCAGGATTCCATACTGTGGAAACGGATTTTGACTTCTGTATAACTGTCTTGGACTTGGTGTCTTCCAAACAAATCAATTTCAAAAGTAGGCCAATGTGATCAAGCAGTTGCGAGTTTCAAATCTAAACATAAAAATTTCAGGTTTTGTCAGACAGTCTTCATGATGTATCAAGGTTTTCTTCTTCTGATACTGTCTGCAAGTAAAATATTTCTGAAATGAATTCATTTATTGAAAACGTTGACTCTACCAGCAAAGGGAACACAAGTTGGCAAGTTCAATAACATTGGGTAATTTTGTCTGTACAACAGTATGATAGAACATCCATCAGTAGAAGACAATGTTGTGATTACAAGGGGTAGAACAAGTAATTCATTTAGCAATGTTATCTATGTTAAAGTGTTGCTTTATCCTCTGGCAAAGTTGTTGTCTGTAGTGTCAAACAAAACACGACGAGTTGGTAGTTGTATCAATTAAAGATGGACATCTAGATTCAATGAACAAAATCTGTAAAACATTTTATACTCACTTGGCAATTAAAGACAACACAATTTACATTCCGTGCAGTCTTGGCTTCAATTGTAATGGTGTGTACCGACACAATTTTCAGAATCTGTCAACCAACATTAATATACTAACACAAGGAAAGTGAAATAACTGTTGACAATACGGAATTTCCTGTGCAACCCTCGATACGATTCCTGTATTCATCAACAGATCACAAGGTATTAAAGGGAGACAATCACTGGAATGGATGGTGAAAAGAATACATTGATTCTAATATCTACAAACCATCCAATCAATCTATGTACTTGCAAACATCTCTTTAGATAAACAGTCGAGAAATAAATCCCAAAACTTTACTTTTGAATGGTGTGACGTGGAGACAATCACTGGAATGGATAGGAAAAAGGATAAAAGGATTTTGAAGTACACAAACCTTCCATCAATCTACGCATTTGTAGAGTGCCACATGTCTCCTCAAATAAGATACCACAAACTTCACATTTCAGTGGCTTTTCTCCAGTATGTGTCAGGTGCCTGTTTAATTTATTACTGTCACTGAATGGCTTTTCTCCAGTATGTGTCAGGTGCCTGTTTAATTTATTACTGTCACTGAATGGCTTTTCTCCAGTATGTGTCAGGTGCCTGTTTAATTTATTACTGTCACTGAATGGCTTTTCTCCAGCAGGCATTTGCCTCTGTTGCCATAATATAACATTATAAACTTCATATCGGGATGCTTTTTCATTAGTATATATTCATACATGTCTCTCCAATTCTTTCATCTTTCTTAAATTCCTTAAATGATACAACTAGAACAAGCACTTTTGTATTGTCACTTGGTGAACACGAGCATTCTTTCTCATGTCAATTAACTTTATGCACAGTTCTTTCAATGACTGATTTGTCAGCATTTAACAAATGTTATGGTAGTACCAAATGCTTTGAAAAATGTCTGTAGTGTCAAATGGAACATGAGTTGGCACACAAGATCTGGAAAGGGTACTCGAGTCTCTTGACAACAAAAGAAAACATCATTTATATCTTGTGCAGTGCTGGCTCCAATGGTAATGGTGTGTATGGATACAATTTTCAAAAATTTTTAACGGGCTATCTTCAACTTCTTTCTACACTCCAAAATATCCTTTGTAGCTGACTGTAATACGTGTCTTGTTTTCCTCTCTTTTCTTTAATCTATCTAAAGGTTTATTCTCTATCTACTGAGGTTTTAATAAGTGTTTGCATGCAGTGTCAAATGGAACTGGATGAGCTGACAGTTGTATTAACTCAAAAGGACATGTTGATACGATACACAAGATCTGTAGAGGATTCTCTAGTCCATGACAACAAAAGACATCATGATTTATATCTTATGCAGGGCTTGGTTCCCACAATAATGGTGTATATGGATACAACATTCAGAATCTCAGCCAACCACCATTTATATACTAACATAAGGAACAAGGAATAACTGTCAACGAGAATGAATTTTAATTCCTGTATTCATCACACTACAGATCACTAGGTTGGAAACAGACAATCACTGGAATGGATGGTAAAATGGATTCCAATATCTTCAAACTGTCCAATCAATCTATGTACTGACACATTTCTTCAAATCAACATTGTCACTAAATAGATCACAAACCTCACATTTAAATGGCGAGAAATGGAGGCACCCACTGGAATGAATGGTCAAAAGGATAAAAGAATTAATGTTTTTTTTTCCCATATGCATCCTCTCGTGTTGCTTTAACAGAACAGTTTAATACAAATATCACACTGGAATGCTTCTTCTTTAGTATATACTTGCAGATGTCTCCTCTAATCATTTCATTTTTGTTAAATTCTGAAATAACACAAGCAGAACAGGCACTTTTTTATTGTCACTTGGTGAACGCGAGAATTCTTTCTAATGACAACAAATTTTATGCAGTTCTTTCAATGACCGATTTGTTTGGTCCATAAATATCACTTTCTTACAGTTATTTCCTTTTTTTCTTTCCAACCCATTTTTACAGTCCCAGAATATCTTTTGTAATATGTAGCTTGACTTCCAGTTTTCTTTAATCTCTCAAAAGGTTTACTCTTCATGTACTACTTGTGCTTTAAATATTAGTTTATGGATAGTTAATATTCTCTTGGTTATTCTAGTCATTGGAAGGGTCTGATAATAGATTTATAGCTTTGCATCAGTAGATTCTTGGCTATATTGACTGTTTTAATGTTCTACTTAACTTTGCATCAGTAGATTCTTGGCTATATTGACTGTTTTAATGTTCTACTTTGCCACTGGACTTAATATATTCAGGTCACAACAACATGTTTAAAATTTCAATCTCCAGTGAAAACTGATCATTGTCTGTAGTACACTGATCAGGGATTCCATACTGTGGGAACTGATTTTGAATTCTGTATAACCGTCTTGGACTTGGTGTCCTCCAAACAAATCATTTTCAAAAGTAGGCTAATGTAATCAAGCAGTTCCGTGTTTCAAAACTAAAACTCTGAATTTCAACTTTGGTCAGTCAGATACTTCATGATGTATCAAGGTATTCTTCTTCTGATGCTTTCTGCAAGTATAATATTTCTGAAGTGAATTCATTCATTTCCAATGTTTGATAATGTACATGAAATAGGATGTCATATCTAAGGGCAGCCGATAAAACTGTCACTGTAAGGTTGTCCTGCACACACAGTTCACCTCTGATGTAAAGTATAAGATTTGAACAATTGTTAACTTCCACCCAGCATTTAACAAATGTTACAGTGGTGCCACATTCTTTGAAAAACATGTCTGTAGTTGCAACAGGAACAGAAGTTGACAAGTTGGATATGTTTATGAGGAAATGGTATGTATGGATACAATTTTCAGAAATTCTGATAGGGCTGTCCTCAACTTCTTTCTACAAAAGGTTCTCGACTCACTTGGCAATAAAAGACAACACTATTTACATCTCGTGCAGTCTTTGCGCCAATTGTAATGGTGCGTATGGATACAACTGTCAGAATTTGTCAACCAACATTAATATACTAACATAAGGAAAGTGAAATAACTGTTGACAATAAGGAATTTCCTATGCAACCCTGGATACCATTCCAGTATTCATCAACAGATCACAAGATATGAAAGGGAGACAATCACTGGAATGGATAGTGAAAAGCATACCATGATTCTAATATCTACAAACTGTCCAACCAATCTATGTGCTTGCAAACATCTCTTTAGATAAACATAGTCAAGAAATAGATCCCAAAACTTCACTTTTGAATGGTGTGACGTGGAGGCAATCACTGGAATAGATAGGAAAAAGGATAAAAGGATTTTGAAGTACACAAACCTTCCATCAATCTATGCATTTGTAAAGTGCCACATGTCTTCTCAAAAAAGATATCACAAACTTCACATTTGACTTTTTTTTTCCTGTATGTATCAGGTGCCTGTTTAATTTATTACTGTCATTGAATGGCTTTTTTTTTATACAAACTTCATATTCAAAACACTTTCTCTCATTAGGATGATTTCTCATGTGCCTCTTCAAATGACTTTTTGTATCCACAGAACAATACAAACTTCACATTTAAATGGTTTGTCTACAGTTTGTGTTGTGTATCTTCAAATGGCCTTTAGTGCTGAACAAATGAATTGCAAATTTTGTGTCCTACGTTTTTTCTCCAGTGTCCTCACGTGCCTCTTAAAATTGTTGTTCTCACAAAAGATCTATTTCACATCTGAATGGCTTTACTCCAGCAGGCACCCGCCTATGTTGCCATAGTATAACATTACAAACTTCACATTGGGATGCTCTTTCTTTAGTATATATTCATAAGTGTCTCTCCAAATTCTTTCGTCTTTGTTAAATTCCTCAAATGACAACTAGAACAAGCAGTTCTTTATTGTTACTTGGTTGACGGGAAGGCGAGTTAGATGTCCTTCTAGAATGGTCACATCAATCCTATACATATATAATGAATGAAACAAAAATCCAAACACAGAGTTGAACTGTTAATTTTACAGAATATTACACACATCACATTTTCTTTAGTAAAGAAAAAAAGATTTAATCTGCCCAGAACATTTTCATATCCATTAAAGCTGTCTCGACGATGACTATGCAACACTTTGAACTGTATCCTTTCTCATGACAACAAACTTAATGCAGTTTGCATCGTAGTATTGTCCCACGACCTAGGCATAAGCATTATTAAAAAACTGACACCTTCACTCAAGTACTTTATATACATGTAGTACTTCCTGTTTGTAAGAATCCTATATGAATCACAAATTCCATAGCTTAATTTTTAATCTGACGGAACGAGTCACCATTCTCCCCATGGTTGCAACACTTTCATTTGTTTGGTCCATAAATATCACTTTCTTACAGTTACTTCCCTTCTTTCTTTCCAACTCCTTTTTACAGTTCCAGAATATCCTTTGTAATATGTAGCTTGACTCCCAGTTTCCTTATCTCCATCTACTGTGGTTTTAGTAAGCGTTTATGGATAGTTACTCCTATTTTGGTTATTCTATTTAATGGAAAACACACTTTGAGTTTGTTTCTAACTTGTATGTTGATCATAGAATTCTAAGTTCAGTCACATGTCTATATATGGATTCATTTGGCTCTTGATTTCTCATGAAAAATTGGTGCTTTTATACATGCCTCTACCTTGGTTGCCAAAAAGATACATAAACATTTCGCTTTTCATATTTGCTTTTTCATCCATTCCTAGGTCTATATATAAGCTACATTTGTCTTTCCACTTCTTCCATGCATGTGCTATGTTTGTAATCTAAGTTCATTTTATCATGCTTTTTAATATGTTCCATTGTGAATCAAACTGTCATTAGAGCAATTTGTTTTGGCCATTAAAATAAAATGTATTTTCCTTAAAATCTTAGTTATCCTTCTGTGCATCTTCAAACGAGTCACTAATCATTAAGGAGGAACTTCACATTTGAATGATTTTCTTCGGTATGTATATGACTCCACATATTTCTGTGACTCCCTCTTCCAACGGCTGTTGTAGTTAATATTTTATCACAAGGTTTCAATTACTAACTTTATATTTACTCAGTTTTCTGTCCATCTCTTCCAAATCACATTTTGCAACCTTTGAAGAATTTCATCTGATTTTGTAACCTTTGAAGAATTTCATCTGTTGTTTATAATGCCTCCTCCTGTTCATGTCTGAGGGATCTCGCTTTCAAGTTTGGTCCATTTTAGTGCTGTAATATCAATTTAGTTCTATTTTGTCTTTGTTCAGCTTCAAGTTTCTTTCTGTGCACATTTCAATGTTGCTTGAGTAACAGGAGTAACAATTAATTTTTCAAAGTCTATCAAGCCATTTGCAGTCCTTCTTTAATGGTACTGGTACTTTTCTTGGCAGATGTACTTGGGGTGTGACACTATCTTGAGCTGTTATTTCCCATTACGCATGCCCATACATGATGCAAACAAATCTGCCCATTCTTGTAAAATCTCGTGTCTAGTCAGTTCTTTTCCTTTACCAACATAACATTCTCACACTTCACTTGAAACCGGCCCATATGTAGTAACATTTCCAATTATCAGTGTTGCTTCATCACTGTTTGGGATTACTTAGTCTGCTGTACATTATCTCGCATTCTTTAGGTGCGTTATCTTAAGCTTGCATTTTCCTACAGGTTTTACTAGTCTTGATGTACGTTTGTTCCTTCTATCTGGTGCTGGGGATAAATCTCCACATTCTCTTATGTTAATGATATTACCAGTGGTGACATTATCTGGAATATTTTTGTACGTTCTTTTCATATTATTTATTATTATTATCATCATTTCATCGTTTCTTATGTCATATTCTTTCTAAACAAGTTTCATGGACTTTGACTATTCTTAGTTTTGATCCTTTTTTTATGTGGCATACAATTACAAATGATTTCACGTTGACAACTGCATTTTTTTCAATAGCTGGACAATTTCTTGGTCCGGCTGTTCATGTTGGTGATTTCAGTACTTGCACACTGGTGACAGCTTAATGCTTATTTTGTTTACATTCAGTCATGTGCCCATACTTTCTTCTTTGTATCATCAATGTCTCCACTAGGGATGAAAGATTGTCAGAAATCCCCTTGGTGTCAGAACTGGGGATCAGACAGAGTAAAAATCAACCTTTGGTATGAACACGAGGTCAACTTAAAAATTTGGGGGGAACTGAAGCACAAGAAGCTAAAGGGAAA
Organism: Sinohyriopsis cumingii; assembly: GCA_028554795.2. NCBI lineage: Eukaryota > Metazoa > Mollusca > Bivalvia > Unionida > Unionidae > Sinohyriopsis > Sinohyriopsis cumingii. The sequence continues at coordinate 109,525,046 of CM068835.1, forward strand.
CAATGATCATTCAACTTCTCTTTCTTCTCTGCCAAATGTACTATTTGTGTGTGGTCGTTTTCAATTGCTTTGAGAATTATTCTGGCCTGCACACTGAAAAGCATTCATATATGGCGAGATCTATCTTGATGGTCTTTCTCAGATTTGTTGCCTGTACGCCACATGCTATTCTATCACTTAATAACGCGCCATACAGAATGATGCAATAATCCAATGCTTGTCTCATTTATCAATAAATTCACTCGATTCTTGATTTTGCATGATAAATTTGTGCCTTTCTACTATTTCATATGGGAGGAGGGTTTAAAATATTCATCAAAATATATGACAATATTTGTGATGGTCTTCCGCTATTTTGTGACGGTCATCATTTTCATTGCTGCATGGTTCATTAAAAAAAAAAAAAAATGTCCTTCCAACGGCCAATCTTCCTAGTACATATAATTTAATTGCAAAGTTCACTTACTCGCTCATGCTTGTCCAGTCTTCTGACCAAAATTTAAGAATTCCTTTTTGTAACTAAGTAGTGAAGAATTTCATCTTTTCATTATGTATCCCTCGTGTAAGCTTTGTTAAGCACGTCTGCCTACTACGTGTTTGCCTGGTCTGCAAGTCACATAACTTTCTGTGTGAAGTAATGTTGTGTAATATGTAGTTCTTCATTAATGTTTTCCAACTCCACTAACATCTGTCGGACTCGGCATTTTTTCTGGGACGGGGAAACGGCTTTCACCTTGTCAGGGTCAATTTTCTTACCCTTGTGCTACAAGCAGGTGTCCAGCCTAAATGTGCCTACCTTGGTTACCAACAAGATACATAAATAACTCACGTTCATATTTTCTTCTTTTCCATCAATTTCTAAGTCAAACTGATACGGAAACTTCTTGCTTGGAATCGAAGTTCGTTTTATCTGGCGTTTTGATGTACTCCATGATAGATACAAATTCCCTTTACACCGTTTCGTTGCAACGTGGCCCGTTCAAGCATGTATTTTCCTTTAACAATAAAATTGTTCATTTCTGTAATAACTGACTTTTTTAATGATTAGTACACTCCACTTTCATCACTATATTTAATCTTAGTTTAACGATGAATCAACAAATGACTAGAATACACTCTACCATTTCTTTCCGATGGCCAACAACAGAGAAAGGTGGAAACGCGGGCTGACCTTCTATATATAATGTTCTAGAAAGATTACATCAATACTGAGAACATATAATGAACGAAACGAAATCCAAACACTGAAACGAATTGTTAGTTCATGTAATGTTACACAAATGGCCATTATACTTACAGGATATATTACAAACGAAGATTTAATTGTTTTTCCCAACATGTATCGTCATGTGCTTCATCATATTAGCTTGTTCACGCAACATTTTATCACACATTTCAATTTTTAATGTATTTTCTCCGGAATGTACTTTTACGTGCCGATTCAAAAGATAACTGGTACGAAACAATATATTACAAAATTCACATTTGAATCTTTTTTTCCATTATGTATCATTGTGTGCTTCTTCAAATTACTATTCTCACAAAACATTTTATTAAAAACAACATATTTAAATAGCTTTACTCCATTATGTGCTTCTTCAAATGACCATTTTCATTAAACATTTTAGGACCAATTTCAGACTGACTGGATTTTCTTCACGATGCTCATGAATCGACATATTGCTGCGACTTCCTCTTCTAATTACCCTTGTTCGTAAATATTTTGTCGCAAAGTTCGCATTTTAATAGTTCTTCAGTATATCCCGTGTGTTGTTGTTGTTTTAAGCCATTTTTCAGCACACGATAGGCTATACATGGCGGCCAGTATTAATGGTGGAACCCAAGAAAAAAAACCGAAAGAACCACCAACCTTCGAGAAGCTACTGGCAAGCTTTCTCTCATACCAACATTGGTTGAATCTGAGACTCGAACTCATGCAGACAGAGGTGAGATGGCAGTAACAGAGAGCGCTTTAGAGCACTCGGCCACTCCGGGCCCCTATATCCCGTGTGAATAATATTCATCCCAAGACTCATGAAAACACCAGAAGACACTTCAAATTGTGTTTTACAGTTGAAATTCTTTTCTTGGCTGAGCAGATGTAATTTCGTTTAACCTTAAATACTCAAAAATTAAAAAATTAAAATTCAAGAATTGTTTTTAAGATGATTCCATTTTCGGTCGAGGGACGAGAGAGTTATCGTTCGTGCATCCGATTAAAAAAAAAACTGAATGTTTCACTGGACAGTTGTTTTTTGTGTGACTTTTCATCCAACAATGACCAATTGCATACAAATAATAATAATGTTTCATTAAAGATAAAGATAAAAACTAACTACTGATTTATATACAAAGCATGCTTCTGAGATTTTGACTGATACATTCAGGTTAATTCCTTAACTAACTGGTGGCGTTTATCCTAATTCATGATTAAACTTCACAAGTATATTATAACACATTAGTTTATTTTTCACCATTCCTTAACCATCTCGATTATTTGGCAGCAGATATCAGTAAGCCAAGCAGACTGTTCATTTGCAGCCAATGTTTCGCATTTTATGTCCAATGCATGTCTAACTGTGACAGTCAGTCACCAAAACAACCCATTTTCAAGCCTAACTATGTATAAAAAAGTAACTACAGACCGCATTACAGATTTACCTTCTGTGTGAATTTATAATCTCAAGGCTCATGTATTGTTCCTTAAACATTAAGTAACTTTTAATACGAAACTATCCAATGAGAATTAAGCGTGTTCTGTAAATGGATAAATTAATGCGGTGTGTGTGTGTGTGAGAGATTTGGATTTTTAATGTACTTTTTTAAAAAAATCAGACATGTCGTTATGATGTCTGCAGTGAGGCAGTTTATAGTGGTGTCTAGCACCGGGGCATCATGCCGCAGGCATATTGCATGATGTCCCACCCAGTCATATTATCCTGACACCAGCCCGACCAGTCCTAATACTAACCTCTTAATGCTGAGTGCCTGGCGATGCAGCTGCGTGTGCCTTTTACAAGTCTTTGGTATAACTTGGCCAGAGTTAGAACCCTCGCCTACCCACGTCCGAGGCGGACGCTCTAACCACTTAGGCCATCGGAGTAGGCCCAATTGAATATTCATTTTTGTTATTTATCCATATGTATCCAGGCCACACCACGAGGTTTAGTAAATAAAATAAAATAAAATAAACGAAAATTGAATGGTGTTCTATGAGTATGACTTGTTCAGCGTACCACTTTAAGTCATATAAAATTAGTTAACAAATATTCTGCAAAGAATTTTATAAATATAAATACCTGACCTGTTCAGAGTAAGCCCTTTGTCATATTAAAGACTATAAAAGAGCTTTTAAAGAGTTTCACAAATATTAATGCAGCGACATGTGATTCTGACTTATTAAGTGTATCTTTTTTATGACATGAAATTGGTTTACTTGGAATTTGCTTACAATGCGTTCAGGTTTAATTCTCTAGAAAATATGCGCCATTATCTGCCATAAGAGAGAGAAAGACATGGCCTGTATCAAAAGCGAAATATTTCTTTTCCTGGGCGATTACCAACATGAGAAGAGAAAGAAAAAAAAAGAAAAAAGAAAAAAAAAACATGCCCCCCCCCCACTCTAAGTATATTTTGTCCTACGTCCGTGAACTGAATAACTGATCATTACATGTTCGTCCCTCCCTCCCCTCGAAACAAATTATGCGGGATCCTTTGGAAAAAAAGCAAAAAAAGCAACTTGAATTATACAATGCATACTTTTACCAATTTTGTCGCGTAAAACTGACCACTGTGGTTTTTGATAAAAGTTAATTGTATACGTGTATCGTGGGTAGCTGAGGGTGTTTTTGGACAGTCTTGTAATGTGTTGGGGCATTCTTGGGATGTCTTGGGGTCTTTAGTCGGACAGCTGTGCGACCGACCAGTCTATTTTGTTTTGTTTTGTTTTTTTTTGGAGTGGGGGATGGGCTGGGATGGGTAGAAGGGGTGACTGTTTAAGGAGAAACCGAGACCAGATCATTTTTTTCCAACCGCATTCATTTAATGTTACTTCAACTTTTGGGGGCCCCGAGTCGCCGAGTGGTCTAAAGCGCTCTCCGTTACGGATCACTTGCCCTCTCGCCTCTATCTGCATGGGTTCGAGTCTCGGATTCGGCTAATGTGGGAATGTGAGAAAGCTTGCCAGTAGCTTCTCGTGGGGCGGTGGTTCTTTCCGGGGTTTTCCCTGGTTCTTCCTCCTCCATTAATACTGGCCGCCATGAAAAGCCTATCGTGTGCTGAAAAATGGCGTTAAACCCTACAACAGCAACAACTTCAGCTTTCTGGATAAAATAATATGACAGGTTCTTTTTTTTCATAGATCAAAGGAAGAATGTTTGGTGGAGATATGAGGACCATCCACTCCTTGGGCCAACCTCAAAAAACAGTTCCACTGCTGGTCTCTATAATGCTTCTTCGAGTTATCCATAGCATGAACCATGTTATTACATTCAAAAGTCAGTTTAATCTTTCTGGTGGCTTAATCATCTGCCCGCCCTTTATTGTTCCGGAAAAGATTGGAACGGAGGCAAATTACTGGAATGGATGATTGTTGTTGTAGGGTTTAACGCCATTTTTCAGCACAAGATAGGCTATACATGACGTCCAATATAAATGGTTGGCCTAACCTGAGACTCGAACCCAAGCACACAGAGGTGAGATGGCAATGTTCCGTATCAGTGAGCGAAACATAGGTGAGACACATAGGTGAAACGACACTGATCCGTAACGGTGAGCGCTTTGGACCACTAGGCCACTCGCCCCTCCCCAATGGATGGTTAAACGGATATAAGGATTTTGATATGTACTGACCTCCAAGTGAATCTATTTATTTATCTATCTATCTATTATCTATCTATCTATTGATCGATCTTTCTATATATTTATATATCCGCTTGTCTGTCTATTTATTTATTCACCTATCAAGAGAAACAAATATTAAAGACAGATAATAAATTTTATTTTTGCAGCATCATTAATACTTTATGACAAAATAAACAAGTGAACATAATTTAACTGATTTTAAATTTAACTTATACAGAATCGGTTTAGAAAAAAAGTTGTTTTTGTTGTTTTTACAGATTTGTAAATTTAATTTACATTATAAAATTAAACAAAGATGAACCTTTATTGACAAAACCGGGATTCCGTTTTATATTGGTTTAAAAATATGACTAGAAATTATGAGTAATACATTTTGTTCCTTGAGGATGTTAATAAATAATATCAAACAGAACCCCAAATTTCGTTATAAATATTTAGCTCTATGGTTTCGACTCTGTATTCTTAAAGCGAGCGTAGTAAAAGAGCAAAAAGCCAACAAGTTGTATACAGTTCAACAAATAATTTATTTTCTAAGAATACAAAGTGAAAACAGTTAAAAGAACTTACGGTATTGAAAATTAAATCCCAAATGATCTAGAATTTCTAACACAAGTCCTAATATTTAAAGTTCTGAATAAACTTTAGTGATATTTCAAAGTAATAGCCTGGAAGTGTTGATGTGCTTGTTGTGGCCAGTGTCGTAGTGATGTTTATCGTGTATCCTTTTAAATGTGTTATTGATGAATTCCAGGATGAACGTAGCACATACAGAATTGCAGTGGCCAAAATACAAATTTCAGAATAACATCCTAGAATGCACAATAACTTAGAGAACATTTATACATTAAACAAACAGCTCAAAACTAACAGCATTACGTACACCAAACCCACCTCCCTGGTTACAACAAAATCGAATAAGTCACCCTTGCTGCTAAGGTCAGTAACTCCTCTCTACACGTGATCTCCTAAAACATGTAAACAATGGCACCAATAGGGCATAAATCGAGTTCAGAAACACAAAATCTTTATTTAATGACAAAGTGAACATTTATACCAAGGAAGTAGATTATAAGAACTTATTTTCTTTCATTATACCAAATGTATTGCAAAATTTGGGTATAATGTTTGGTGTGTAATGTATTTTCGAGGTTAAACTCGAATTTTGTATTTATGATGGGTGATCAGGAGGCTTGTTGTTATCATAGGTTTTGACGCCATTTTTCAACACAAGGTAGGCTATACATGGCGGCTACTATTAGTGGTGGAAGGAGAACCCGTGAAAACCTGAAAATAACCACCGACCCACGAGATTCTACCGGCAAGCTTTTCTCACATACCCACATTGGCTGAGTCCGAGACTCGAACCCATGCAGATAAGATGGCAGTGATCCATAACGGCGAGCGCGTTAGACCACTCGGGACCCCGATCATGAGGCATTGGTAGGCCTATTTAATTTTAAAATGTTATGCTTAGTATAGGCAAAAAGTCGGTAACAATTACATTATTTTGAAGAAAAGATTATGAACAAACAGTCGATTTGTACGATATCACACTAACAAAAGGAAAAGAATCACAAAGATTTTGTGAGAATTCGGGGCCAGTTCCTACTCTTCACAATTTAATACTACTTCATGAACTATATAATACTTTCTAAATTGGCCTGACTTATTAAGAAAATATATTTATAAAATTGACAATTGTTATCATAGAAATGCATATTTACTGTGGTAATAACAAATTAGTGGAATACCTGTTCAATATGAAAAACTGAATGTGGAATTTGTGAAAAATTGTGTCCATTTGACGTGACATCCTTTGAAGAATTGTGCAAGTATTCAATGTAAGTTATTTATCTGTTTATTTTTTGCCATTAATTTCAAAGGTATGAAAATTTATCACAACTATTTTATAATTAAATTCAAAAGTGGTCGTCGTTGTTTTCTAAATTGTGATTTCAGATCAGTGCATATATGTACAAGAACATTGTAATGTATTATTAGTTTTACGGGTAAGATATAATTTTAACTTGTGTATGACTCCTCATTAGGGAATGTTAAAAATGCAGAAAAGGCTTAAGAAGAACAATGAAAATTTGAATTTGTTATTAAAACTGAAAACGCAAAAAACATTTATGTATTACCATATTTCAGAAATATGCAGAAATTTAGCTTGAAATAACCAAGAGGTACAGATTTTGCAAAATCTGACAAAGACCAATTTTAAAATGGTGGACGGTGCATGTATTTGAATACAAGCTGTGAATTTATTTGAAAAGATAAATTAAAAAACATGAATTCATATTTGAAGTTTGCATACACAAATTATTCATAAAACATTAAATTATAAGAGTAACATGTAATTTCAACATGTGTATGACACACGTATATAGTATTTCATACAAACATGTTGGTTGGGGGCATTTGATAAAAAGGTGCAGAAAGGCTTCAGAAGTACCTGGAACATAGGAAAAGTTTACTTATTCTTAGAGCTGAATGTACACCCAGCATTTTTATTTAGTTATATATATAAAAATAGGCAAATTTCAGCTTGATATAACATGAGGTCAAGATTTTGCAAAAGGTGACCATGACCAGTATAAAATGGTAGACAATGCATGAGTTTAAAATGGTAGACAATGCATGAGTTTGAATGCTTCCTGTGAATAGGAAGATGAGTTCCTTTTTGAAATACAGCATTCTTGAATTATGCAGAAAACATTAAATTTTTCATTTATCTAATATCATTCCCTCGTTTCAGGAAGGACCATTCAAAAGTGAAATGTAGCATAACATATTTGGAGAGAATGATAATTTGAAGCATGTGAAGACACATGAAAGACAGTAATGGGGACACTCCACAGTTATTATGTAATTTTGAGAGAGTGACGTAAGTAAGGTGAAGTTGTTTGCATTTAAAACATGCACAATGGAGAGAATGTTGGCATACCTCTATGCTACATTAATGTAATGTGGATGATATTTCTTTGGATAATGTACTTTTGGAAATTGTACATGATCTAAGCACACTGATAACTAAAATGACTGCTCCCTTGTGCTCAAAATATCAGCCTGAATTAGTCTAAAGTACACTATCCATAGCAGCTATTAAAATAGGGCAAATGAATTTTGCCAGACTAGACAATACCAGCTTCTGAAAGTGCAATGAATGAAGTACCAAATACATAAAATATATAAAAATGTTATCGGCTCTTTTTTTATACAATTTACTTCTGAAGTTCAGGAAGTGAAAATGACCAAGTGGAGCTAGCACCTTTTTTGAAAGGTGCACATCTGGAGTAAGGCCAAGCTGTATACTCTATAACCCATATTACACCCATCAACCATACACCAAAATAAAGGGAATTAAGTGTTCTTTGAACTATACCTAAGATGTACAAGGTCTTTTTTAAATAGCCAGTATAACCGGTGATGAAAGCTGGGAAAATTCTTTTTCTTTAAAATTCTAACCTATGCAAAATACAAAATCATCACAAGAGCATGTGCACCAATGATAAAAACATAAAAAATGTGAAGTTTGTGATAAAATGAATAGTGAGAATAGTAATATAATGAAGCATCTGAACAGATACATTCTAGAAATATTATTATTATCAACAGTGGGTCATTTAAAGAGGCATATAAGAGCACATACTAAAGAAAAACCATTCAAGTGTGAAGTTTGTAATAAAATGTTAAGTTAGCATATTTATGAGTCACGTGTGATTGCGTACTAGAGAAAAACCATTCAATTGTGAAATATGTGATAAAATATTTAGTCAGCTTGGTAATTATAAAATGAAAACACATACAGGTGAAAAACCATTCATATGTGAAATTCTTTTACCACCTCTTTAGGTAAAGCATCGTATAGGAAGGTGAATATTTGAGAAAAACTGTTAAGATGTGAAATTTATAACAAAATGTTTTGCTATAGCATCACTTTGAAGTCACATGAGAAAGCACACTGGAAAACTTTTTGAATGTGAATAATGCAAAAATGTTTAGTGAGAATGTAAAGTTGAAGAAATGCATACAGGATCTAAAAATGAAACGTTTACTAGATGCAGGATAAGTAAATTCAATTGTCGGGTGAAAATGATTTAGGCGATCAATACATTTTTTCAGTTCTTCATTGGAATGCTTCCAGATCATAAATATGTCATCTAAAGATCTGAACCAAAGAGATGGATTAAACTGTTCGTTTTGAAGAAAATACTTTTCAAATATACCGGTACCTTTGAAAGGGAGCCATATTAATGCCCATTGACGTACCCATTATTTGTATGTAATTCGTATTATTAAATTGAAAATAATTTTTTTCCAAGATAAGTTTTATTATTTTACAAATATCTTCACTAGATAGTTTACTATTATTAGGAATGTTATCAATAAAATATTTACACAATTCAATACCATCTGCGTGCGGAATGTTGGTATATGGTGATGTTACATCTAATGATACCAGGACTGAAATTATCAGATAGCTGTGGAATAGACTTCAGCTTTTTAATGAAAGTAGTTGTATCTTTAATGCATGAAGGAAGTGATTTCATTAAAGGTTGTAAAACACTATCAGTGAATTTGGATAGGTTTTCAGTATATGAATTACAATCTGATATAATAATAATAATGAGGAATTTGTATAGCGCCTAATCTTTAGAAGCTCTAAGTGCTTTACAACTTTAGACAACACCTATAAGATAAGAAACATAATAATATTATTACAAAAACAAACAACATGAAATTAGAAAAACATTAAAAAAATGAAAAAAACATGCAGATAATATTTCAGGTAGGAAACATTATTAGGTCTTTAAGTTTGCTCTTGCTGTCGAAATAAGTGAGTTTTGAGAGCCCTCTTGAATGTGATCACTGTGTCTTTGTGTCTAAGTTCAGTGGGCAATTCATTCCACGTTGCTGGGCCCTGGTATGCAAAAGAACGCTGTCCATATGACTTTGTTTTCATACTTGGAATAATGAGTATACGATTGTCAGAAGAGGAGCGTAAGTATCTTGCAGGTACCTACACATGGGTGAGGTCAGATAGGTATGTTGGACTAGAGTTCGACAGTGAAACGTAGCACAGAGAACAAATTTTGTGTTTGATTCTGGATCGAATGGATAGCCAGTGTAGGGTACAGAGCAGCGGGGAGGTGTGCTCTGATTGTGGTACTCTAAGTATGATCTGAGCAGCTGTGTTTTGAACTTTTTGAAGTTTCTGGAGTAGATATTGAGATGAACCGGACAGAATTGAGTTACAATAGTCCAGTCTTGAAAGCACTAATGAACACACAAGAGTTTTAGTGCATCAACAGAAAGATATTTGCAAATTGAGCTGATGCATCTCAGCTCAAGATATGCAGCCTTGCATATGTTCATGACATGTTGGTGCAGTGTGAGAGTACTGTCCAGAGTAACACCTAGGTTTCGTACTGATTGTGTGAATTTAATGTTGGCATTGCTGATATTTATTGTTTTAGGTATAGGATGTGAATGAGAAAGTCTATGTGTTGTGATCAGAATGGCCTCAGTTTTTTCATCATTCATCTGCAGCTTGTTACAAGTCATACATGATTTCACATCAGAAATGCACCTCTCTACACCTTGGATGGTAGCATCAACTTCAGTTGGGTGGCTAGTTTTGTATATTTGCGTGTCATCAGCATACAATTGATGAGACACTGGATGATGATCTATGACACTTGAGAGCGCCTGAGTGTACAGAATGAAGAGAACAGGTCCAAGAACAGACCCCTGTGGAACACCACAACATAGATCAACTGGGTTGGAGTGTATTCCATTTGCAGATACAATTTGTGTCCTGTTGACCAAGTAGGACTTGAACCACAGTAAGGCTGTATCATGAATGCCAAATACATGCTGGAGACGGTGAAGTAATAAGTCATGGTAAATTGTGTCAAATGCTGCAGACAATTCAATGAGGGTGAGGACTGTAATCTTTCCACTATCCAATGCAGAGAGAATGCCATTAACTACTTTTAAAAGAGTAGTTTCAGTACTATGGCAAGGGCGATATACAGATTGTACGTTGCAAAAAAGATACAATCTGGGATAGAACAACCTTTTCTAAGATTTTTGAAATGAATGGGAGATTAGAAACTGGGCGGTAGTTCTTTAAATCATTATGGTCTAGTGTTGGTTTCTTCAGCAGAGGCTTTACAATGGCAGTTTTGAAAAATGATGGGAATTCCCCAGATGAAAGAGAGGTATTAATAACATCAGTTAGTGAAGGCAGTACTGGATCTAAGCACTCAAGCAGCAGTGATGTTGGAATTGGATCAAGTTCACATGACTTTGGTGCACTCTTCAACATGATTGTACGTACGAAATCCATAGAGACAGGTTCAAATGCTGCTAATGGTTGCCACTCAAATTCTGTATCCCAACTGTATGGTGATGACGAGTCAGTTGAAATTGTGGTGTCAAGCTTATCTCTAATGGCTTGTACTTAGTCACGGAATAAATTTGCAAACATGTCCGGAAGGTCGGCTGGAGAGAAGGTAGTTGGAAGTGGTGTTGATTTGTTCCTTGACATTAGCTTGTTAGTAATCTCGAAGAGCTCTTTGCAGCTGGAACTTTCCATGATCTTGGTAGTGTAGTGGGCTGATTTTGCTGCATGGACTATATTTGTGATGTTCTTCTTAGCGACTTCATAGATTTGCTTATGAATAGTGAGTCTGGTGGAAAGCCAGAGCCTCTCAGCTTTACGGCGGTCTCTTTTAGCAGTGCGAAGCTGGTCCCTAACACTGCTATACCATGGAGAACACTTTTTAATTGATACTCTGCACTTGGTAGCTGGGGCATGTTTGTCAAGTAATGAATGTAGACAGTTATCGAGTTGTTCTGCGGTAGGAGGTAAGCAAGTTGTTAGGTTAGCTTGGATGTCGTGCATTAATTTGGTTCTATTTATCATATGGAGGTTTCTCTTAGTAGCAGATAAAGGTGGAGGGTTAGGGACTGATACGTCAAGATGGCATAAAATGCAGAGGTGATCTGATGCAAGGTCATGGGATACCAGGAAAGACTGTAGAATGTTATCATCAGGTCTGTGAAGAATCCAGTCTAAAATGTGACCATGTTTGTGGGTGGGTTGGTTAACTGACTGTTTGAGGTTGAAAACATTAATGGAATCTATGAGTTTTGATGTATTTGAGTTTCTAGGACAGTCAAAGTGAAAGTTGAAATCTCCAAGCACAATTAGGTTGCCACCTATCAAATTTCCATAGTCCAGGAGATTCGAAAACTGCTCCAAAAAGAGACAGTCAGCTAGCTCGTTTTTTTCTGCTAGGAGGAGGACGGTATAGGCAGAAAAAATGTACTGACCTTTGCTCTGATGTGAGTGTGGTTTGGACTAGTTCAAACGATGTATGGTCGAAATTGAATGTTGTGGTGTAGTTCAGATGTTTTATCATGGAGTTCTTTGTGATGACAGGAATTTCACTTCCGCGAGAATTACGGGGGAACGACTTGATGGAGTAACCAGTGGGTGTTAGATCCGCACACTTGGGCTCATCGCCTGATGTTTTTAGCCACGTTTCTGTCAAGAATAATATGTCAACATTTTCGTCGTTGATAAAATTAACTATTTCTGTGCATTTTTCTGGTGGTCCTACTGACTGGGCATTGAATAATGCAATACGCAGAGGTATTTCTTGGATAGTTGACATAAAGGTTGACAAATTAATTGGGATTTGAAATAGGTTATCTAAATTAACGGTCAAATTTTTTTAAAATGGTTGTGTCGAAATAAGGGAGATAACTGGAATTCTTCTTCCTGTTCTAATGGGTCATCCTGGAAAATATAAAGGTAAATTATGGTTAGGATTTTTATGAGTTTTGGGTAATATGTAGAATTGAGGTGTACGTATGTTAAGAGGGAAATTATCAAATTCCTCATATACGGAATTATTATTTTTAGTGATCTCATTAATGCTTGTTGAAATTTTGTATTTAATTTCTATTGATGTATCTTCGATAATATGTTTGTAGTACTTTTCATCATTTAATTGACGTTCAACTTCTTTAACATAATCATCTTGATTCCTAATAATAATAGTGTTTGACTTATCATCCTTTTAATCACTATACTGTCATCATTCATTAAATTATATAAAGACTTAATTTCGTCCTTATAAATATTACTATGATACTGCTTTTTATGATTACCAGTTAATAACTCTTTTGTGATCGCATATACAGTATATAAAAATCTAAATATGAATCATGTAAAAGATGATTTAATTCTGTTATAAAAACGTTATCTGGGTGACAAGTTTTGGGGTGACTTCTCCAGCCAATTGGGGCAACTTCTCCAACCACTCTGGGGTGACTTCTCCAGATACGTTGAGGTAAGTTCTCCCAGGGTGAGTTCTTCATGGGGCGAGTTCTCCCAGGGCAAGTTCTCCGCATACCCTAATTTTACACTTCTTCACATTTGTATGGTTTTAACACCAGTGTGGATCAATACGAACTTCAACAATCCGGCGTTTACTTCAAATGATCTACCATACACTTTAGATCTGTTTGGTTAGTGAGAACTGTTTTAACAACTGATTCCTTTTCCATCATTTGAGCATTCAACGAACAACAAAATTCACACTGGTTTGGTTTACTTCAATGTGTATTCTAGACAATCGGAAACTTCGGTCTTTTCCATCAAGTTTATAGAGAAATCATTGACACTCAAATCAAAGTTATTACTTCCATGTCAGTATTCATGAAAGAGATGCACTAGAAATGTTGAAACAGATTATTTTAATTACATTCATTTGTACAACTGATGTTAATATTAAGCTATGACGTTGTAGCCTTTACCCGTTTACAAATTAGCCTACTATACTATTAGAAAATGGTTACATGTTCACACACAAAAGTCAATCCTTGTTTACAACATTTTTTGGATCAGAATATGACATTTAGTTCATGAAGTACTAACTGTTTGTACCAGTAGTGATCTGTCTGGCAATAACTGGCTGTGTACATTGGAAATATCCCCAAATGTTATTAGCTTATGGTAATATCTTTTAATTCAGTCATTTGTTACTCAATTTTCCTGTGTACTGTTATATACTATTCACATGATCAAACATCAGCCTCCCCACATTACCCTAGTCCTACAATGTAAGACATAGCACATGTTGTAGTGCTGATGCCCAAAACATAAATATCAGCATCAAGGTCTTTCATGTAGGACTACACATTGCCTTAAACTTTATAATAATTAGTGTATCTAATTAGTTACTTAGCATGCAAATGGCTGAACACACTGATAAACATGCTTCTGGAAACCTCATGTATTTTATGTCTTGACTGCTTTTTAAAAAAAAATCATATAATATAGAAAGATGTAGCAAGTTTAGTTTTGGAGTCTCAAATGCATTTGGTTGAAAAATTGCACTATGTATTTTTTAGGTGTCACTATGTATAGCTTAATGTTTTAATTTTGTTCCAGTGTTTGCACACTTTATGTTATTTGGACATCTCCATATCTAGCACTGTTTCACCTTATTTACCTACATCTTACTCAGGAGATTAAAAATACATATGTTATCTCATTTTAGGTCAGGCCTGGTATTTAAACAAGGTAGAAGAGATGGATTAGACTGGTTACTCTGCAGCAGGCAATGACCTCATTAGAACATGTGCAGTGTACCCAAGAAAAGCCAGCAGGATTAGTTCATAGTACCACACAGTTATGTGGTACATCAAAGACACAGCTCAAATCTTCATGAGAGAGGTCAGCACCACCATTCAGTAAGACAGAACCTCCCTGGAGTTGTATTTTTCATTGCACATTCACCTTTTTGGTCACTGACATTGACATACTTTGCATGTTCGCTGTTTTTTTCATATGGGATTAGTCCCAGCACGATGTTCAAACTGAGTTTTCCTGATATATATACTGTACTAATAACATAACATTTGTTATTGTTTCTTGAGTGTGAACACAATGTATGAAGCTTTAATAATCATATTGGATTTTATGTCAGAAATCACTGAGCTATCATTCTTCACTGATGTTGGACAAAATGTTATAAGTTGCATACATCCAAGGTACCACTTGATTCAGATATCACTGATTGGTCAGCTTTACTGTTAATAATTAAATAGTTCATGTTTTACATTTTTATGAAAAAGAAATTCTACTTCAAACATTCTTTTTTAGTTTTAATATTTAAAAATAATTAAATTAAATTTAAATGTGGTAAATTCTTTTTAAACTTTCAAAATATTTTGTCATTTAAATGAGTTGATGCTATCAGTAAATTTTGACTGATTGACTCCAAGGGAAATGCCCTATAATAAATGAAGATATGTAATAAATATAGTTTTGGGGTCTCAAAAGAATTGTTGGTTGAAACAGTTAAAAATTAATTTAAATTTAAGTCTGTTCATTTTTTTATTTTTCAAAACATATTACTTTGTGATATAAATGAGTTAGTGTTTTAATGAAATTTTGACTCCTTTGAAAATTGTTGTTGTTGTTCTAGGGTTTAACACCATTTTTCAGCACAAGATAGACTATACATGGCAGCCAGTATAACTGGTGGAGGAAGAACCCCTGAAAAACCCAGGGAAGAACCATCGACCCATGCTGGCCAAGCCTTGGACTCGAAGCCATGCAGATAGAGGTGAGATGGCAGTGATCCAGAATGGTGAGTGCTTTAGACCACTCAGCCACTCAGGGCCCCAACTGTGACTCCTTTGAAAATAGTTATGGCATAAATACAAATATATGAATTTGATGGAAGTTGGTCAGATGTAAGTTGGTCTGATAGGACAATTACAGTTATTATTTCTGTGTCAGTATCCACAAAAGTAGTCCCATTTTAATTATTTCCTCTGGTTATCCTTGACTGAGATGTGGGCATTAATGTATTGTATTAAATAGAGTTTGTTCTTTTGAATGTGATCATTATGGTGTGGTTCTCTGTCTATATTAGGCAATAGTGTACAAACAACTTGGTGTTGACACATGCCTGGATGTAAAATATATGACCTATGGCCTGTTGCTTTGTTTACAGTTCAGCCTGTCAAAAAATGCCATGAAAAAACTTTACAGTGAGGTCATACAACCCATGACAGGAACTTCACTATGTGATCATACAACTATAACATGATCTTCACAGTGAGTTCATCCAGTCCATGATAAGAACTTCACAGTAAGTTCATACAACCCATGACAAGAACCTCACAGTGAGTTCATACAACCATGTCAAAAACTTCACAATGAACTCATACAACCATGACAAGAACTTCACAGTGAGTTCATACAATCTATGACAAGAACTTCACAGTGAGTTCATACAACCATGACAAAAACTTCACAGTGAGTTCATACAACCATGACAAGAACTTCACAGTGAGTTCATACAATCATGACAAAAGCTTCACAATGAGTTCATACAACCCATGACAAAAACTTCAGTGAGTTCATTCAACCATGACAAGACCTTCACAATGAACTTCATACAATCATGACAAGAACTTCACAGTGAGTTCATACAACCATGACAAGAACTTCAAAATGAACTTCATACAATCATGACAAAAACTTCACAGTGAGCTCATACAACCATGACAAGAACTTCACAATGAGTTCATACAACCTATGACAAGAACTTAATAGTGAGTTCATACAACCATGACAAGAACTTCACAGTGAGTTCATACAACCATGACAAGAACTTCACAGTGAGTTCATGTAACCTATGACAAGAACTTCATTGAGTTCATATTTGGTGATAGATTAAGATATGGTTAGGATTTGGAAACACTGAAAAGTTGAGTACTGATAACAGATAGTGACTATATAGGAAAACGAATGTGACTCAAAACCATTCACATAATTCACCACCACTGCAGACTATACTTGAAACTACCATAGCTCACATGGCACAGGTAGGATATGGTATTGTCAAGAATTGACCCTCATCAAATTTTTTAAATGAAAAACCAAATGTGACATTTTTGTAGCAACTATTGTTGAATACCTAAAGATATTCATACATTTGTGAATCAGGTGTTTTGGCTTGTGTTGTTCTTGAAACTGATGTGAATTATGTACACCTCCCATAGTTACTTCACAATATTTAGGCAGTAAAATATCAAGAGGTGGCTAAAAATAGAGTCAGATATCCATAGCACTAAACACAATCGGTTAAAGGCATGTAAAATACTTTAAAATTGGCCTTGGTGTCAGTTTTGGGAACTGTAACTGTTTGGTACACAATAATATGTTTTAAAAAATTATCACATAAGTAAAGTTGTTGTAAATACACTGAGTATGACTGTGTCAAAAAAGTGGAATGCATTAACTTCCATTGACTTGTCAGGCCCAGTGAATTATATTCCTGTATTGTTGTTTATTATAGCTATTTCTAAGATAGGGACCTTTTCAGCATCACTGGTATTCTGTTTTTTTTAGTGAATTTGTTTTTATATTGGGTAGGTTGATTCAGTTTCTTCATGAGAACTATTCCTAGCACTATTAACACCAACTGCTATATTTTCTTGCTACAATCGAACAGATCTGCTATTTTTGTATATATATATATATATATATATATATATATATATATATATATATATATATATAATTGTGATGTTAGTAATAATAATTCATTGGTCTTATGACACTGCCTTTGATTGTTTTATCCCATACCACACTGCTGTATGAAGCATTAATAATGCAGGGGAGATAACTGCTTTTTGCACTTTAATGTTAGAATGTACTTTTCTCATTAGTGCATTTGAAGAAGGATGTATGATAACAATTCTCATTAGTATGGTTTCCCTCAGCATGTATCCCAGACAAATAGAAGATCCATGTCCTTTTCCATGAAGCCAACAGACAAACTGATATTTGCCTCATTGTTTATCCTGGAAGTTAGGAGCATCCTTTGCCTTTTCCATCAGATTGGCAGAAAAACCTTAGTGAATTACATCACTATTATTATTATTATTATTAAAGCCAGCCAGTAGCTTCTCGTGGGTCGGTGGTTCTTCCTTGGGTTTTCCAGGGTTCTTCCTCCACCAGTTACACTGGCCGCCATGTATAGCCTATCTTGTGCTGAAAAAATGGCGTTAAACCCTAGAACAACAACAACTATTATTATTATTCACAAAAGAAATAAACTAAGATAATCGAACAGATAATTTGAATTAACTTTTTAAAAACTGATCTTAATAATTGCATGGTAATATGTCCCACATGCTAATGTCCATTCTTGTTTTGAGTGTATGGAAATCAGAATAAGACATTTAGATGTCCCACATGCAAATGTCCATTCTTGTTTTGTGTATATGGGGATCTTAATAAGCATGTTCCAGATACAAATGTCCATTCTTGTGTTGAGTGTATAGGGATCAGAATAAGACATTTAGATGTCCCACATGCAAATGTCCATTCTTGTTTCGAGTGTATGGGGATCAGAATAAGACATTTAGATGTCCCACTTGCAAATGTCCATTCTTGTTTAGAGTGTATGGAAATCAGAATAAGACATTTAGATGTCCCACATGCAAATGTCCATTCTTGTGTTGAGTGTATGGGGATTTTAATAAGCATGTCCCACATGCAAATGTCCATTCTTGTTTAGAGTGTATAGGGATCAGAATAAGACATTTAGGTGTCCCACATGCAAATGTCCATTCTTGTATTGAGTATATGGGGATTTTAATAAGCATGTCCCACATGCAAATGTCCATTCTTGTGTTGAGTGTATGGGGATTTTAATAAGCATGTCCCACATGCAAATGTTCATTCTTGTTTTGAGTCTGTGGGGATCGTAGTAAGCATGTCCCACATGCAAATGTCCATTCTTGGTTAGAGTGTATGTGGGTCTTAATAAACATGTCCCACATGCAAATGTCCATTCTTGGTTAGAGTGTATGGGGATCTTAATAAGTATGTCCCAGATGTAAATGTCCATTCTTGTTTAGATCAGAATCAGAAATTTAGTTGATGGTATGAAATCTATTTTTACCTATAGTTCATTTGTCAAACATATAATTGACTGTAGGTACATGAATTATTCCAAACTGTTATATCCATCTTGAATTAGCAACTGACTTATGGCAGTATCTTTACTTTAGTTCTTTGCCACTCAACTTTGTGTAAATAGTTGTAAGTACAGAAAAATCAAAGTACATGTAGCTACTGTTATAAATGACTATATTGTGTGCTTCACCTTGGTCAGTGTTGAGGGTAGAGGCCTACCCACAACTGATTTTTTCTTTGTAATCAGCATGTTGTATAGCTAATACTTGTTTATGATTTTAGTTTGTATATTAAGATTATAATTACTTAGAGAAAAACATGTTCACTGATGTTGAGTTCAAGGTCTAGTTTTTTTTAATAGAAATTATTATTGTTCTAAATACAAGATGTTTATGAGTTCGATGTGAAAATTACTGTCATCCTGGTTCTGTTATTGTGTCTTAGCTTGTCTTAGTTGTTTGCTTCAGATATCGTCATTCCATATCTTGACATTAGTCTTAGTGGAATACAATATTTGGTTTTCACACTTTCTGTTACTTAATTCAAGACCATAGGGTTATTCTGGAGACAAGCTGAAAAGAGCATGTTATTTTCCTGGTATGGAAGTATACATGTCTTGTATAACAGCATTACATATATGTAGCTATAATTCAGGAAACCAGCTGAAAGCAGTATACAATGGTCTTGGCATGTGGCATATATGTCTTATATAACAGCATTATGTATTTTTATCATATGCTCAGAATATTCATTAAACTTGCTAAATTGCATACGTTTTTCCAGACTATGTTTGACTGTACGAGAGAGAGAGAGAGAGAGAGAGAGAGAGAGAGAGAGAGAGTAAATATCTGATATTACCTTTCTCTCAGTTCTGTTGCTTATAAAACTGGTAAACTTAAAAAAATTATTACAAGCAATGCCTAGTTGTTATCAGATCTTGGATTTAATGTTTGCAGACTGATTGTAGAACCAGTAGAGGATTCCTTCACAATGTTAGAAGGGGAACAACATTGGTAATGTGTGCCATTCTACACATACAATATTCATTACCTTGAAACATGTATAAGTATATCTAATTCAAAATTCATAATCTCATTATTACTAATATTCAGTCATTTAAAAGATCAAATTCCAAAACTACTAAGAAGGATGAATAATTAGAATTCAATATTCTTAGTACCTCTATTAGGTTAAGTCTGAATTTCATCTTTTTTCTGTTGTTGAAATTAAGCAATCAGTGTATATGAAATAAATGTTGTGAAATATATATATATATATATAATATATTTATTTCACAACAAAGTTTGATCTTTTATTCTTTTTCTCTCAGAAGTACAGTATAATCTTTAAACAACATATTCCAAACATGAATAGCAGTTGACATAAATCATTCAGGTATCATGGTCTGTCTAATAAACTGGGACCCCATGCATAGTAGCCACTAATTTCACCATTCCGACAGATGGCGACCATGGGAGAAACAGCACTACAAACCTTCATCAATATCCACCAAGCAGGCACAGGTGAAAATGCAAAGAATTATGGAAAACAAGACATGAATCTATGCAGCTGCCCATGATTTTTCACTAGCAAGATGTATTTGAATGTAGCTAACATTTGCATTAGGTGTACAGTTAACAATTTCTTCCTCTGATGTATTAAACTGACCATGGGTACATGGTTGTCTTTTGGCACCGTATTAATCACCTTGTTATTTTGAGTTACATTTTGTACTGAATGTAATTGTAGTCAGTTCGAAGGGTGGACTGACATTTTCCCTTATCCTAAATACAGTATTTACATATATATTGGTACAGTGGGACCCCGCTATAACGCGCTCCGTTATAACGCGAATTCGGATATAACGCGGTCGTGGCGTGGCTCCCGAAATTTTATATACATGTATTTTTCTTGTGCAAAAAAAATAATCTTAAAAAGTGGGAAAAAAACCGTTAAAAGTTGCTTATCATTTTGGGATAGAGATTGCGTATGAATAAAAAATGCAAGACGATCGTGGCTTGGCTCCTGAAATTTTATATGTATTTTTCTCGTACACAAAAAAGTATTTTTCTCGTACATGAAAAAGTACTTTTTCTTTCTTCTTAAAAGTAAGAAAGAAAAAAAACGCATGAAAAGTTTATTCTGGGATCGCGTAGGTCTTTGCCAATGTCGCAAACTTGGATTGTTTTTCCTTATTGGCTGCAAAACATACCATGTGGCTTTTTTATTTGTTGGCGACATTGTTGGCTGTTTAAACGTTTATATACAACCATTGGCTTGGAGTGCAGAAATTCAGAGGCCCCATGAAAGGAAGCCGCAAACTGGATATAAAATGCACTGAAATTTATCTATTGTTACATAAACAAATTCTTTGTCTATACTGACAAACCATCTAAACAGTGCACTGTTATATCATAATCCGCTTATCCTGACATCTAACACGAGTTCTGTATGTTGTGAAATATCCGCTTTTTTGTTGTTGACATTTCTGGTAACGGAGATTAACTGGACGAGGCATTCTCTCGTAATCTGTCTTTCATTGGATTTTCGGCCGCTCGCTAGTAATTAATATCTTTATAAAGATGCATTTGTGTGTGGATGGTAAGTAAAATTCCTCTTCTGTTCACTCAGAATTAAATCCTTCAGAACACTCACGTTTTCTGTAATAATCCATGTCGTCAGAACACCTGCGTCTCTATCTTCCCTTGACCCTTTCTTAATTTTCAGACGCATGCGTAGAAGGCAGCATCATGCTGCTACCACAAATGTTTTAAAAAAGTTTAAAAAATTCTTAATGGTTTATTCAGTAGGCATGGAGGGACAGCAACTAGAATAGTCTAAACGATGGCCAATTCTTTTAAAAATGTATCCAGATAAAACAGTTTGCTAAAATTTCAAGGGAAACAGATTACCTTTGAAGCACCGACTGTCATGAAAACGTCCTCAGCAAATGGAAAAAATCCCCGTCTCAATCATACAATACAATTATTTTATGTTGCCGCCACAATAAGAAATCGGCATTCGTTTGGTTTTCCAAAGCTGTTCTTTAGCGGCGACTTCAAAAGCGCATGCAGCCTTCATCAAAGAAAGCCGACTACACTCTTTCAATAACAGCAAAGAAGTTTTCTTCAAAGGAAGTCAGTACCAAACTTAAAGGAGACCAGAAACCAATGGAAATATAGAATAATAATAAAAGTACTATAGCAGAAAACCTTATTACGAAGTATCATCTGCGACCGTAATGCCAATATTAAAATATTGGCCTATCTTCTAGGAGCTGAATTTCCGTGACCTCGTATGCATAATTTCCGCGCCTATTCGGTTACTTTCGGGATGTGACGTCATAGTAGCGACTCCAGCAGCCCAAGTGGGAGTTGCCAGAGTAAAAGACAATACCGTTTTACGTTGCTTACGGGTGTAACAGAACATTAAGAAAAGCCTGTGGACAACATTTTTTTTCTTTTCCGAAAGATAAAGGCATAATGAAAGAATGAATACTTTATTACAAACGAGTCGATTTCAAAGCAACACCATACAGCACTATGTGCTCGTTACATTTCTCAAAGGACTGTTACCAGAGGGATTCTGAAAAAATGTGGCAGCTCAAAGATACGCAAATGCTAGGCCTAGACTAAAAGTTGGCGCTGTTCCAGACATAACGTTGAATATTTTAAATCCTGGGAAAAGTGTTAAACATGCGAGTTACGAAAATAGGCAGAAGGCCGAGTAAGTGACCACAAAATGCAACAATCAATTCACAGATCTTTTATTTACATCAGCAGTGCTAAAAATAAATCTGATAGCCCGACACCCTGGGCCCCTCTGGTTTTAGTTTCGGCCCATCCTGTATTCAAAGTGAGGTGCCCGTCAGGCTTGTCGAAACAAATTGTTTGCCTGAGGAAACTTTGATCGCGCTGGTGAAATGAGTAAATGTATTTTCAAGATGTTGACATACATGCCTTAACACGGCACAATCTAAATCAAATCACTACTGTCCCAGGTGAAATTTAGATTTGATTTTAATCAAATGGAGGCTTTGCCAAAAATAATATTCTAAACCTGTCTTGTTTCGAGAAAACACAATTTTCAGTAATCTTATAAAAATTACAAATTTTAAAAAAAAAATCATTGTATACATGTAGTATGTATAAACGGTAATCTGTAATGATTGGAACTGATATAAAACTATTATTTGGGTAGTTTAAATAGCAGCGATTAAAAGAAAAGAGGTCAAAGTTTCACATTAAATGTCTGACAATAGAAACGGGGGGGGGGGGGAGACACTATTGACCAAACCCCCAACCCCTTGCCCCAATGTGCGAGCGCCCATGGGACGTACCTTTTCTCCATGTGATACGCCTTATTATTCCCCCAGGACAAGCCCATTTTGCCTATTCTGGTCAGCTCTGGCTAAATTGCAAAATAGCTAAAGTTTTAATTTAAGTACGCAAACAATAAAGCCGGTGTGGCTAATGAACAGACTCCTTATCCTTGCATTGATCTTGTGAAAAGGACTGCCCTTCGGACATACTTCAAAGAAACCATGTTCGACAGTGTGTGTATGTGTAAGCACCAGCAATTGATTGCCAAAATAAACGATGCCTATTTTGTTGTTGCTTACGATGCCATGGACTTCAGGTTTAAGTCTTAATGCATGTAACACTGTTTGCTGAACAAAATATTTATTCAAAATTAGTTCTTTAGGGCCACATATACTGCATGGTGTATTTTGTTTTATTCCTTGTAATTTAATCATGGTAATTACTTTACATATACGGTAGAGGAATGTCAGGTGTTAACTGGCCGAGTTTCTTCGGCGGAAATGGAGATGCGATTTTGTTTGCAGAGAAAATTTCACAGTGATCATTCATTTAAGCTAATTGGTGACAATTTTATTCTTTTAATTTTTTTATACTATAGTACTGTTGTAGTTGTTTAAAAACATCTGAAATTTACTTGAATAATGTTTAATTTTCACGTTCTATTTACTGAAGAAGAAAAAAAGAAAAAACTGTTGTGTGATATTAATTATTTCGTCCATTGCCGGATTTAGATGTGTGTGCATGTGATTTGAATTTTTAACGTAGCTTTAACAATTTTTCAGTCATATCACTACGATGTCTGCAGTGTGGCAGTTTAGACTGTGGATTGCATACGTTATATCTATTTATAAATGGTTTGGGGTTGGGTTTTTTTCTTTGACAAATGAAAATTGACAGACATAATGTAATAATCGGGACTTCGCTGCGAAAAATTTAGAGATATTACGAGATCGGGCTGTAGATGAGGAAATACCCCCAAAATCGGGAGGTTTTTCTCCCGGCTTGAGAGTTGACAGGTATGAACTGTCCGGGCTTGTGGAATTTCAGTCAGGGCTTGAGTTTATTTAAGTCACCAGTCCGGGGCCTGTGCATAATAAATTTCTTTAAGCACTGACCAGTACAGTACATAAACCTATATATCAGACTGCAGGTTCAAGTTTTGAATGTGCAACCCAAGTATGGTCTCCTTCCGTCTGCCTCGCTCGCCAATGTTTATGTTTGTATTCGAGGACTGGCTAGTATTGCGTCACGGTACCACGTGATCTGTCGTCTCATCAAAACTCGGAAAAACTCGGCAATTTACGGAATCGTGGTATCTTCCATGCATTAAAATCACTACCCGCTTACGACATTTAATTTATAAACATGACAGTCGGATTAAAATCTATAGAGAATTACATACGTAAAAGGAAAATTTTGATTTCTAGTCTCCTTTAAATAAAAGTGATGGAATCTGATGGATTTTTGCTTTTTCTAACGTGACTGGAACACTTTAACTGTGCTGTGAAAATTTCTTTTTTGTAGGGAAAAAGGTTATGCCAACGGCAGCTTAAAACGCAAACTAACCTTTACCGACTTCCAACGTACTTCAAAGTAAATGTGCTTCGTCATTCGTTACGTGATTGTGCTATGTTTTTCCACTGAATTCAGACCAATATGACCTGTTACAAAATTAATGAATATTTTAAAGCTGTGTATGAATATTTTCGAAGGAATCACTTGTATTGTGGATTCAATGTATATGATGAGGTTCGCAGGTGAGTACACTGCGTTGATACTCTGATCATGCTATACATTAGACATTTATATATAAACAGTATTCACGTATATGTACCAATTCATGGTTCTCTAAATAAAGTATGTCTTCTCTCTTTTCACTACAGGTGTATTTCTCATTTAATATGCATTAATTCAAGATAGTAACTGTGCCGACGAAGCACGCATTTTACCGCCCGCATATATTACCCCGCCCCCATTTTTTTTTTTTTTTTTTTTTTGGGGGGGGGTACATTTTCTTCACTTGAGTTGGCTGCATATAACACGGTTCGGTTCATAACACAGTTCGATTATATGGCTCCCAACTACCGTGTTATAGCGGGGTCCCACTGTACATGATAAAATAATAATTTTTTTCCAGTCCCAGAATTAATTAGAAACTTTTTTCACCTAGGTCATATGTCTCAAGACTTCAGAAATGAAAATAATTATTTCTGTTGAATTTGCGGCCCCCTTCCCACTGCACATTGCAATAAAATAGATTTAAAAAATGCTTATATGGTAATAAAATGAAAGAAAACAAACCTTGTTTTATTATCATTTATTCCTTTTACTTTCATCATGAGAATTAAAGAAAAAATGTATCCATCAACTCAATATATATATCGTAGATTTTCATACTGTAACATGTATCGCTTATTTCTGATAACACACGACACATTTTTCATTGACATGAACACTGAGTTGCAAACCAAGTTAGATTATACTCAGAGGTTTGAAAATGTTATATGACTGAAAACAGGATCCAACAAAATCACAAATGAAAGGGAAATAATCAGCCGATTGCTTGAAAACAACTGTCATTCACACAGGGGCTCGTTACAAAGAAAATCAAGGGATGAGTGTTATATTATTGCAAGTTAGAACCCCCATCCCTTGATTTTCTTTGTAACGAGCCCCTGTGGTCATTCACACATAACATGGTATTGGGTGCAAAATAACCAAGACTGAATTATATCCATGTCAACTATATGACGGTATCTTACACATAAAAATCAATATTTGAAAATACTTTCACTGGAGTGCATGTGACAATCTTTTCTCTAACATGGGTTACAAAAGGTATCATTAAAGCAAGTTGTTGTTGTGTGTTCTATTTACCCGCAGACATCAATGCCCATTTGTATTAATTAAAACTTCAAATGCCAAGCAAATAGCCTGGGTGGTGAATGAACACAACTGGTAGCCAGCAGTAAACTCATTGTTTGAACTTATCAACAGGACAGCAGCAGGGAAGTTCTACAGACCAGACGTTCCAGACCAAATAAAGCCTCCTACGAGAACTTTCTCCGTAGAAGCCTCAGATTTCAAAAATAACGCTTCCTAGAAAAACTAATTTGCGTAAATTCGTCCCCGAGTGCGATTTCTGTGTGCAAATTATATCATTCTGGACAAGTAAAAAATACTATTTTCTGGGGGTGGGGGGGGTGGGAAAAATATCGGGTGTCGATGAGGTTTGCAAGGATTTGGGCTGCGGATACTAATTTTACCTCTCATTAAAACAATATAGTTGAAAATAAGATGAGTCCGAAAACTAGCACAGTTGGAGAGCCTCATTCTGCAAGATTAGCGCGAGAGCAATTAGCGGCATTAAAGAAGCTCATTCCGACAAAACAATTATTTAAGAGAAATGTTCGTGGTTACGAAGATGTACAACATGGAATTTCAGAAACTTCGGCGAAATGGTTGAAGCCAGTGACCGGAACAATCGAAAAAACTGTATATGGTGATGAAAAGGATCCAGAACTCAGGAAAAGTGGAATTCTTCTCGCGTTGAAAGGTATTGAGGAGCAATCACGAACATTACCCGATCGATTAGCAATAGCAGCAGCAGCAGCGCGACAGGGTGGACAACCTGCAATTGCTTATAAAATAGGTAGTAAGGGAAAACCTGGATTAGGAAAACCTAGAGTAGGAAAATCGGGAATAAAAAAAAGGAAATTTAATATCGATGATTTAAGAGAAAATTTCACCGATGAGGGATGGAATATAATATCACAACCGCTATCTACGATATATAGTTTAGATCAATTTGGTCAACTTGCGGAAGATATGTTTAGTATTCGAAATGAATATTTGACTGATATAGGAAGGGGAAGATATCGAAGTCGTAATAGTTGGTTTGGTCCGTTATATAGAATTTATTCGGGAAAAACACAGGCGAGTGAAAGGGATCCATCTTTTAGAAGATTTTTAGAAGCAGCAGACGATAGATATAATTATAATAAACAGATGGCGGAAGAAAGAAAACAACAAGAGAAAGAAAGAAAACAACAGGAGAAGAAAGAAAAAGCTAAAACACGAGGAAGAAAAGTAATACCACAGGAAGATATTCAACCGCAGGAACCAATAGTTCAACCAGAGGAATTAGGAGCTAGACCAAAGGAAAGAAAACCAAGAAAGAAAAAAGATCAGAGTGATGAACCGATAATTGTACCCGAGTACAAATCATCACCGGCTGGTATTTTGTTTAAAATTGATCCTAATATATCAGCGGATAATTATTTGGATACAAATTTGTTGCATTTAACCAAAGACTATAAATCAAAAATTATGATGGCTGCGGATAATTCTCCGGATAATAAAAAATTCCTTTTGAATAAAAATATTGATGCTGATAAAGTCAAAGATACTGATTGGCAGGCGATAATTTATTTTGGTAGTTTAGGAAAACCAATAAAATTTCAAGATGATAATTTTTTGAAGTTTTTATCAGATGTTATTAAATACAGAACAGAGTTATCACAGGGAATGGCAAGAGCATCAATTTCAACAACACCTAAAAAGGATAGTCCTAAAAAGGATATTACTGAATCATTATTATCCAGACTCTATTCAGCAACATCACCTACAGAATATATTGCTTTATCCCGACTTCTTCTCCCTCCTCGCCCCACTCCCCTTTCATTACCTACAGGTGAGAAAAGTTCGCCACCTAAAAGTAAAAGTTCATCACCTAAAGGTTCATCACACAAAAGTGATAGTTCTGAAATATCCCCTTTTGATCTTCGCCATACCCCTCAATTTCCTGAATTACGTGAAAGGGTGTATCCTTCTACAGAACGCCCCTCCTGGCGGCACCCCGCACCTCCAGAACCAACATCGACAAACTGGAAACCACAGGAACTTTCACCCCCAGAAAAATGGAATGTCCCGAGAGATGAGGCCTTTCCATTTAGTAGATCCCGCTCACCTCCAATATTACAATATTCACCAGGGTCGTCGTCAGGGACATCACCAGGGTCATCTTCAACGCCGTCGGACGAAGTATTTCGCGTAACACCATTGGAGGGATCTCCAGAAACAAAAAAAACAGGTAGTGGATATACAGTTTGTCCTGACAGTGTTGTCAACGATGTATCTCGCCTTGAAGTATTAATCGGAGGAAAGCGAGCCGGAAATAACTCCCGTGAAGTAGTCAACGAAGCATCAGATATTTGTCAGCGATTATTTCGCGGTGGCATCATCGATTCTCACATTTATAAAGAGTTTGTCGATGAACTCATCGATTAAAACAATACAATTGAAATAACATGATTGTTCACAAACATCAGCGCAGACCTAAGCAGGTCCGCATAGTAAACTCTAGATTGCCAGTGTACAAATATATTCACGGTAACGGATTCGGCGATATCATTGGAAGTCTCGTAACACGAATAGCACCTAAAATCGGACCCGCTATCAAACAATTAGGACTAAAAGCGATAGGAAAGATCGGCGAGACTGCCGTTTCTGGTATCGGTAATTTGGCCAGTAAGGGTTTTAATGCTATCAAAAATAAAATATTAAGTTTAACTCGCAGAAAGCAACCCGTTAAATTACCTATCACCAGAGAAATGCCACCCGAAGTTAGTAAAGCCATAAATGATGCAGCAAATAAAAAAATAAATGATCTAGCGCAGGAAGTTGCTAAGACAAATCTAGTAAATGAAATTGCTAAGACAAATCTAGCGCAGGATGTTGCTAAGAAAAATCTCGTAAATACAAGTTTCATTTCGGGTAGCGGTCTTCGTTTTAGACGATATTATTAATAATAAATGTTCGCACAGGTGTCAAATGAAGTGTTTGACATGGACGAGCCAGTAGGTAGGGACACATCCGTGAGAGATTTCCAGTATTTCTCGTACGATGTAGTTGAACCAAATACAAGAAATCGCAAGGAAATGCAAGTCCACGATACAACAAGATATTTTCTTCCATCTGAGGCGTATATCGAATTTGTTGGGAAGATTGTTAAAACAGATGATACCAACTACGATGCGGATTATAGTGTTGGATTCGTCAACAATGGTATTATGGCATTATTCAAGAATGCCACTTACATGATTGATGGAAAAGAGATCGAATCAATTACGAACAACGTTGATATAGCAACGACTATCATAGGTCTAGCGAGATATTCGGATGATTTTACCAGGTCGGCCGGTCCTAGTATGATGTTTGCCAAGGATAATTCAAACGACCCTGAACATTCCCCGTATGATATCGGCAGACCACAAAATCTCGCTGGTAATGCTCATGCTACTAACGTCCCTGTAGTTCTTGGTCCTAATGCCAATTACAATCTTGGATTTGCCATAAGAAAAAATATGTTGAAGGGAGCCGAACGAAGATTCTCCTGTGCAATTCCATTATCTCACATTTTTGGATTTTGCAGGCATTTCAGAAAAGTTATTTACGGAGCAAAACACACGATAACTTTCGTTCGAGATGCCAATGATGACAGAGCCATCTGGAGAGATCCTGGTGATGCTGGTAAAGTTGTCCTTGAAAAAATTACCTTGTGGATGCCAGCAATAGTTCCATCGATGATCGTGGAAGAAAAATTATTATCATTCATGAATCAAGGAGGAAAATCCATCATGTCTTGGCTGACAACGATGACTGATTCTATCGAAAATGTTAATATTAACGGAATATATACCTGGCGAATTGCGTCACAACAGGGATCTTCCGCACCTAGACACATCTTTGTTGCTCTCCAAAACATGGATAGAGACGATCAAAATCACAGTAATATGATATTTGATAAATTCGAAGCAACAAACGTTTCATTAAGAATAAACGGCCAACAAGAACCATCCGAGGAAATAGCCATCGATTTTGACAACAATTCCACGGCACGCGCGTATCATCGATTACTAAGTTTTATGGGTCGCGATCAAAATATTGATACTGGATTGCAAATATCACAGCTGGATTTTAATAATCTCTATCCCATCTATTATTTTTCCTTGGAACATCTCGATTTGGTAAAGCAATCCGTCGTCGATATCCATTTCAAAGCCAGAATTAACACAGGAGGTGGAAACGCAAGAGCCATCGCGGTTATTCTCAGTGATAGAACAATGATCTTGGAAGGCATCAGCGGTAGAATGAGAGTTATCGATGCACCCGTAGAAAACATGTAACAAATTCTAAATTTAGATTAAGCGATTATTAATATGCCATACGAACACGTCAGTGTAACTCTGACCCCCGGTCAGGTGAAAAAACTCCAATCAGCAATATCAAAACGATGCGGTATGAAACTAACCCTGAAAAACGATCAAATTCACGGTGGGCCTAACAAACTATCGTTGAGCAAAAGTCAACGTGAACGTTTCTCTAAAGCCAAATCAGCAAATACTGGTGTTCATGTGAGTCTTTCCATAGGCGCCATCAGAGACATGGTAAAAACAGGTGGTATTTTTCCATTGGCCGCGCTTATACCCGCGGTAATAGCAGGTGCAAAAGCATTAGGATTAGGGGCGCTTGGAGGGATAGGTTCCGCAATAGCAAAAAAAGTTACCGGAGGAAGATATCGTAAAAAAAAGGGGGGATTTCTCCTCCCTCACCTCATAGGATTGTTAAAACAAAAGCAAGGATCGGGCCTTTATCTAAGACGCCCCCCATACGGATCCGGCCTAAGATTAGCACGGCCTATTCAAATTTAGATTTAATAAGTGAAGCAAAGAATAAAAAAATAAAATTTTTCAGAGGCGTATTTATGCGAGATCAACTACCAGAAAAACCAAACCCTACCGAGACAGGAATAATAAATCTCGACTTAAATACCGGCCCTGGCACACACTGGGTTGCTTACGCGATTAATCCTCGCGAAGTTGTTTACTTCGACTCATACGGATTAGCGCCACCAAACGAATTTATCAAATACGTGTCAAAACTAAAACTTCCGGTTTGGTATTCGAC
Source organism: Sinohyriopsis cumingii (assembly GCA_028554795.2). Taxonomy (NCBI): domain Eukaryota; kingdom Metazoa; phylum Mollusca; class Bivalvia; order Unionida; family Unionidae; genus Sinohyriopsis; species Sinohyriopsis cumingii. Next base: position 109,556,222 of record CM068835.1, read on the forward strand.
GCTTCCAACACAAACATTAACGGATCCACCAATATGCGGCCCTGAATCAATTAACGTCCTCGATGCAATTTCAAAATCATCCGGTCCGTCTCATAAAATTGTATTTGAATATGTCATAGATAAATATCATGGTTGATATTTACGGTAGATTTATCTACAGGAAGGAAAAAGCAGAAGTGACTGACGTCGATCTATCAAAGTTCGCAACCAAGAGCGATATTAACAATCTTCTATCGCTGTCAGAGGTGGACCCTGGCGAAGTTGCTGTTTTTCAGAATACCGAAGGGCGATTGCAAACCAGCAACGTCAAAATAACTGATATAATCAAGCGAGACGAATACCGCGATCACATTAGTCAGTTTACTCGCCAATCGGAGATGGTATTAAAATCTATTGCTGATATCGCCGATATTATAGCGAAGTTACCCCTGAAGGCCAATATCGCGGATGTGGAAAAATCCGACAAAGAGTTATCAGCAACGTTGCTTCTGAAGGCCGATAAAGCATTACACGACGATCTTCAGGACAGAATGACAAAAAGACTTAACAGGCTAAATAACGACCTTAAAAAACTTGACGATGCCTTAGCTAAATTTAGCAAAAAATTTGACGAGGACATAAAAACATCCAGCGATACTTCCTCCGCCGCAAACGAACTAGCAAAGAAAAAAACCGATCAAGCATCGCATGACGATCTCAGCGATAAAGTAAGAAAAATCAACGAGGATATCACTGAAATTCTCGCCGATATTACCAAAATAAATACCGCGATGGGTCAGAAAATCGATAAAACATCAATCGACGATCTCAGCGATAAAGTAAGAAAAATCAACGAGGATATCACTGAAATTCTTGCCGAAATTAACAAAGTAAATATCTCGATGGGTCAGAAAACATCAATCGACGATATCAACAAAAAAATCAGCGAGGAAATTAATAAACTCAGCGATGTTGTTGTTCCCGAATTTACCAAGGGGTTTAACGCGATGCGAGGACAAATAGATGAGAAAATAAAAAAAATCAACGATGAAATAAAAATCATCGAGGATAATAATCTCAATGACACTGACATGTTAACTAAAATGATATCAAAACGAGTCGAAATATTAGTGTATGAGAAAGAGATTCTAGATTTAAAAACGAAACTTCTTGACGCAACCACAAAAATATCGTCAATGAACCTTGGAAAATTATCGCGAATTTCGATACCAGAGGAGGTAGAAACAAAAAATCTACAATGTAAAGTGCCATTTGTGGTAGAGTCACGATGGGAGGAATGGTGGACACCCGAGAATAACATATTTAAATTTACCCCCCCCCCATTTCTGGAGTATATCGAATATTCATTCAATCTCCGGTAGGTTTTAAAGTAAAAGCCGCAGGTGGTAAAATTTTCGGTGAAAATTTTAATTACATTATGGGCGAAGGTTACGAGAGGATATTTACGCTAGAACCACCAGATAGAACCAACATGGGACCATTTGGTTATGGTATAGTTTTCGAATTTTTATCCGAATATAAGCAGTAATCATGCAATTGTTATCGTAAGATACTAATAAATGACCGCATCGGATTACCGATATAATCAGGCGCGATCATGGCAGGATTCGCTAAAAAAACTCCTCGACGATTATCAGATAAAAATAAAGAAGTATCAGCGTAGATTAATTGCCATCGATGTTGCTGTGTACGCGGTAAGTGCAATAATCGCCGGTGCGGGAATAATCTTATCCGTGGTAACAACAATCGCGCCAATTGTAGCAACAATAATAATCTCGTCAACAACAACAATCGCGGGTGTTTTAAATATCATTGCGAAAAAAATCTCATCGTGCACGAGTGAAAAGTTATCTTCGTACAAGAACAATCTAACTAAGATCAATGATGCGTACTCGAAATTATCATCGTTGCTTTCTGAAAGTCTCAACGATGGCGTTATCTCCGATCCAGAATTTTCCTCGATGATCAGTATTTACTCGGAGATTGAACAAATGAATATTAATAATGTCCGAGCTAGCCCAGATCGTGACAAACACGACACCACCGACAACAACGTTAATATCGCTAAGTTCAACGAAACCAGAATTTAGCGTTAATTTCTCAACACCAATCAGCGTCAAAGAAATTGCGTTAACACAATTGCGAGCCTATAATAGCTGGCCCAATGTCAGATCGAAATCATTCGGTAAATTGAAGTCAAATAATTCACTTGTTTTTGCAAATAAAAATAAACCCGATGGAACGCCTGATTGGATAGTTGTTGGTATACCAACAGGCAGTTATGAAATTGAGCAACTGAATAATGAGTTTACCACTAGAATATCAAATTTAACCGGCGATGTTACTCCGGGAATAAAAATATCTGCACATGAGCCGACGTTGTCATCGATGATAGAAGTAAAATCACCGTACATGGTAGATATTTACCAATCAACGATCAGGAACATATTAGGTTGGCCCGAGGTCGCACCTCTGATAAAACCAAAAAAATCGGATGTTATTATTCCAGGTTGGTATGAGGAAGCCATTCCAGAACTACCTGAACCAAAAAAATCGGATTTTACAACCAGCGAAGGATGGTACGGAGATATCAAACACAAACCCTTGATCCACAGCGCCATCAATCTCATGAATAACCACAAAATTAACCTAGTAATGTTCGCTTTCACTTTTATTAACGAAAGAATTCTCTCGTGGTTACCTCTTCCTAAAATCCCCCCCGGTGTGAAAATCTTCGACGCTACCCACATTAACAGGATAATAGCCCCCATAGACGGTATTTTGGTATCAGGAACCCTAGAAGAGTTTATTCAAGAACACGAATTACAATTAAATTTATTGCGAGGATCATTTCATGAATGCATCCTAAATAAATCAGGTTCATGTAGCGAAATTATCAAACGCGTGAAGATTTTAAATCAACTTGCGAATGATATTGAATATTATCATGGTATGTTTATTCAGGCGATAGTCGACGATATATCAATTGCCGATTATATTCTTCCTATCAGCAAATTTGAGTTGATCAAAAACTCAGGAGAAAAACAAAAATTTATGAGAGTATTTGGATTAACCGAAGAAACACTGCCAAAATTCAAATTTCCTGATTATGACGTTGATGCGATGAGAAAATCTGTTACTGATACCATCGATGATTTATTTCCGAAGTTACATGCCGCGTGGACTAAAAAAATACAATCAGAATCGATTCTCAAACACAATAACGATCCCACCGGGCAGGGGCGGCATATCTCGCCAGGTATCGTTAACATAACAGAAGTTATCGCGATTTATCTTCACGCGGATGTTGTCGAGGGCAGCTACAATGTTGATGCGTCAGAGTCGAGTCAAGCGCATCAGGGATTTATCTTGTATTCGTTTTCTCCTAGCGCCTCTCCTGGTTATTTGATAATAAAAGAACCGGTTAATCCATTTTACCTGCGATGTCATAATCGATTGTTGTCGAGAATAAATTTCAAACTAACGGATCAGAAAGGAAATTTACTTGATATACGAGGAGAAACTGTAAGTATCAATTTGCTAGTAAAATCGTGAGATTCTCTGACTCTTGAATCTGTCCACGGGAAAAAATGGGCGAAAAAAATAAATAAAAACCAGGGGAATTTTCAAAATTAATATATTTTTTTTTGTTTTATGGAGATATTCAGGAATCGGAAGATTTCCTAATTTTACTTTCATCGACAAGTCTTTTCAACTGCCTGACACGCGAACTTGTAATTTTTCGTGATTCATACGCGTCTGATAGAATCAACCTAGCATTCTCCACCAACATCGATAATTTAACGAAATCCTCGACGCGATCATCGCTGACTGTAGCTAGCGACTGATACATCGCAATCTGGATCTTTTTTATTAATTTATACTCCGACGGTAGCGTATATTTGTATTCAAGTTTCCCTTGAACAATTGTTTCGAATTCAGATCGAATTTTATTTGTGTCCAACTCCGAGGGAAGATTTATTTTTTTCTTCAGATCATCAATCGCTCCAATGATATCGTTTATTGTTTCCTCATCCATGTTATATTAATTTTGTAATATTCAATTATTCTTCATCGATTTCCGAATCAAATATTATTCGAGTGAAGGAGAATTTAATCCACGAATCAGCATCATAAGAAAACGTCGCATTGTATTTTCCTTCTGCAACTCGTTGTACCGAATGTGAGTCAATAACGAAATGTTTTGCTGCTGCACGCATCGACGTAAACGCAAGTTCCTCACCTGTTGCTTGATTTACTGATTTAACAGCCCTTGAATACTTAGGATATTTGCCGGTGTTACCAAATCTATTATTATCACTCGGAGTCACAGCCCGGAGATTGGAAGGTTTGTTATTAAGTTTATTACCGTCGATATGATCGATGACAAATCCATTTTCTATCGGTCCCTTGTAGCATTCGTATATAAATCTGTGATTCGAATAACACGCGTGTCTTTCTCCTTTTTTACCGACTGTAAATTTGAGATATCCCGTATTACCAATACATCCAACACGATGTTTCGTTTTTATGTTTCTGACGTTACCATCTTCAGATGTCTCGTATCCACTGATTGTTGGATGTGATTTATACTTGTGTATGATTTTCATTGCAGGAATCGTTGATTTGTGATTCATATACAATATTCTCTTTGTTTAAATCATAATTTGCTTTGAAACGATTCATATAATCTTCTTCGCATTTTATTACCGAGGAAGATTTCTTTTCATAATATCTCCGTAATTCACGATAATTTTTCCCTCCACAGAACAAACACAATCGTGTCTTTCCTCGAGTTCCAACTTGACAAATTAAGCATCGTTGTGGTCCTTTACTACCTCGTCGAATTGCGTATATATGAGCTCCGCAATATTCACCTCTGCAGGATTTGTCGCATGATTTTGTTGATCCAACAGTTATCCATTTGCATTGATTCATTATATAATTTAAACATTTGTCTAAAATATAATAATGGATACATTCGATCTTGATGAGGCAGAATATATTATACCTGAGGTTGATCGAGCCAAGAAGGAATTTTTCGATGATGGAGCGATTCATACCTGGTCAACTTGGAAAACTAACTCCGTTGATGCTACGATGAATCTAGAGCGAGCGAAGAAGATAATTGAGCATATAAAAAACTCACATAAAGAAGAACGATTCATCTTTGGAATAAAATTTATTGCACAAATGCCTGATGATACTTGGATTATTCGCGATAAACGAGATCCAGTACGCGGCGGTAAGAAAAATGTTGTTCTTGATAAAAATTCGAAGCCAGGATTGTTATTGGGAATTGATGGTCCTTATTATGCTAGAGCTTATCCATCTAGCGCTGTTGTTTATGGAATTTATCGGCTGAATAATAATCCTGACATGAAAAATCTACCTGCAATGAAAGAATCTCCGATGATAAATTGTGTTGCTGAGAGAGTTATCGAGCATATGAAAAACACTCGTCGAGGATCTGGTCTAACTCAGTTAAGATTGAATAAAATTAACTCATGGGCAAAGACAGTTGTTGATGGTGCATCGATTGACGATGTTGCTACATTGAGTAAAAAACTTAAATTTCCTATCACGGTAAAAACACTATCGGGAGAAATATTATATTCATCGCCGTATAGTTCTCGAGGATTACCAATCGAAATTATTGATCATAATTCACATGCATGGGCGCAGTCGGTAATGATATTTCCTCGGGATCGTTCTGTTAAATTTTATCCCACAGATAGTAAATCTGCGGATGGTGTAAAAGACAATTCCGATGCCATGTTTCGATATATCAAAATATTAGCCGCGTCTGATCCAATATCGGTCTGGTTATTCTCGAGTGAAGAAAAGTATGATCAATTTATCCTGCCACGCGGAGATATTTACCGAGATGAAATATTACATGAATCGATGAAAAATATCGCAGTGAAATATTCGTCAAATCCAGATCAGTTACTGACAAATTGTTTTACTGTTCCATCTGTTGCTGCTCATGCTGCTAGAGAGAGAAATTCGTGGAAACCTACGAGGAATGAATATCTCGCTGATATTCAACTTAGCTGTATCGAATACGGCCATGGAGGATTATGGAATACCAAATATTATTTCGAAGATATGATTTCCGTTGATATGAGCGCATGCTATCCTGGAAGTTTTCTCGGATATGGCGATTGTGCAGATTACTTTACTAAATTTGGCCATCCAACTAACGAGATGACAAGAGTTGCAATTAACGGACCGTTGCCTGATTTTGTCATGACCGGATTCGCTTATGTTACTTCATTCGAGTTTGCTGAAAATTTACATAAAATTTGTTATATTTGGTTTGGTCGGCATTTATCGCAGCGTCGTTGGGTCCCTACGGTGTTGTTGAGATATATGCTGGATTCGTCGATGTTAATATCGTTGACGGTGAGCGAGGCGATTATATCGTATAGAAAGCAGACCGAGGTGTGGTTGCCCACGGATTGTGAAAATGCGAAAGATATTGGAAGAAAAATAATTGGAAAATTTACTCAAGGAGGATCAGTTGATCATAAACATCGCCACGCTAGATTATTTATCAATGATGCTGAGATGGATTTTATTATTGCCGATACAGTGTCAAGAGGAATATTCTGCAACAGAGAGAATATTATTATTGATGGAACGAAGTTAGGTACCGTGATTAGTTATCTCGATGGAGAATCAGCGCAGTATACTCATTTGAGATCGTCGATGCTCGCTTATGTAAGTATCAATCTACTTTCGATGATAAATAAATTTTCTGATATCGCGGTAAGGGTTGCAACGGATTCATTTTATATCGATAAGAAATATCAGTGTAGGCTAGAAAATTTAATCACTGATGGTTCTTGGGGAACTTGGAGAATAAAAAACGAGGATATTCTAGATTATTGTGAGGACGCGGATGTTGAAGATTGCGATAAATTTCATAAAGATAAATACGATGAAGTATCAACAGCTGCATCTGCATTCGATCCAATTTCACGAAGTAAATTTGTTTACATGAATGGTCCTGGCGGTAGCGGTAAAACAACAAGAGCGATAAATTTATTTTCAAAATCCGATATGGTCGTGCTGACTCCAACTCACAGATTAGCGCGAGAGATAAGGCAACGCGGCGTTAATTCTGGCACATACCATAGCTATTTCAAGTACAGCGGTGGATTGTGGGATTCGGCTCGCATGGGAAATAAATATATTAACAAGATTATAATATTTGATGAAATTTGCACAGTAAATTTAGTTGTGTTAAAATCATTCCTGGGTTGGCTGGAAGGAAAAAATACCGCTGTGATAATGTGCGGCGATCATGGGCAGCCTGATCCTATTGATGGTGAATCTCCTCATGAATGGCTCAGAAACTTCGTTGATTATTATGAAGAAATCGACGCTGATTATAGATCTGATGATATTTTACTGACCGAATTTAAGAAAATAATTCGATTACAACCGAATAAGTTTCAATGCGATGTAATGAGAAGAATAATCGACGAGACTCCGATGGATATTTTTCTAAATTCGTGGCGTCCAGATCATCTGATCGTTGCTAGCAGAAAAATTGTTCGCGATGCTATTCAGGAAATATTATTCAAGCTCCATTGTGAGAAATTTCCAACGTTGCAGGTACCGTTGTGTTACAGGCCCGCTGATACCAGGAAACAAAATATTAGTGTTACTTTACCATGCGGAGAAGAAAAAATATTAGTTTTGAATGATATTATTTTCGTTGATATCAATCTCGTCAATGATGCGATAAACGCAGAAAGATCGCCATGGAAATTAGGATATGCAACAACGATACACTCGTCGCAGGGATTGACAGTAGACGGCCAAGTTTGGATCGTCGATGATAGAATTTCCTGGTCAAATTTAGTTTATCTGGCCGTGTCAAGAGTAAGAAAATTATCTCAGTTAGGTAGAATTAAATTTCACATTAATGACGCTGGCGGTAGTTGAGTATCTTTCGGTATTATTTGTAATTCCTCCTTGGTAAATCCGCGTTGTGGCGCTAGTGAATCTAGGAAATAAATTGCTGGTCTTCCCGATGATCTTGTTACGGCTGATATTTTATGTGTTGTAACGCTCCAGTTTGGATCGGTTGCTCTTTTTCTGCCTCCCTCGGCCTCGCCTTCCTTATATAAATACCGGACCGTGACTCTACCTAACACAGGCGGAATTGTGGAATCTCGCTTTAGGGGTATATTTGGTTTTGTAATTGCAATTGCAGGTTTCATTGCTATTGTTCGAGTTACTTCGTTATTTAACGCGTTAATCACATGAGGCAATCTCGATACCCAATCGTGAGATCGATTATCTTGAATAAATTCACGCGCGTATTGGTATCCGAATAATCGTTCTGCAAGAGTTTTGTTGAATCTCTCAACGATAGCTTGATTGTGATGAACACCTACAATACCGCGACGGATTTTAACATTATTCTTTTTCATCAGTGAAGTAACCGCGCCAAGAAATTCTCGACCTGGATCAACCTGGAGAAGCTTTGGCCAGGTCAACGGGGATCGTGAATAAATTTCGCTAAACGCCTTAGCGATCTCCGTTGCTGTTTTATTCGATAACGGCTCGGCTTCTTTATACCTGCTGGCGATATCAACGACTGTCAAGACATATTTATATGTGACTCCGTCGACGGTATCGTAAGGAAGAAACATTAAATCAGCCTGATGGACTTCATTAGGGACACTGACGGTGAAACTTGCATACGGTATTTTCTTAGGCGGAGGAAGATATATTTGCCAGGCCGCTTGTCTTGATAGCCACGATTCAGCGGTGGATTGTTTTACTTTAGCGGCTTTAGCGAGTTTGGCAATTGCTGATTTTCCTCGCCAGAATCCTCGCGGAGAATAATATATCTGCTCCATTATAATTTACCAGCACCGAGTACTAATTTACCTTTCATCGCGCCTTTTATCAACCAAGTTGCCAATTTCTCTTTGAAATTTTTATCAGGAATTGCGTCTATTGCGTGAATTAGCCTAATATCAGCGAGATGTCTTTGTTGTAAATCCCCGCTACGATACGCAAGATCGTGGTAGTAGCATGCGTTATCAATGGCGTTTACTGGATCTTCGCCAGGATTTGGTTGATTATTATTGTTAAGTCTTATATCTAGCCTCGTGCCGGGTCCGCAGTAATTGTATCCTGGTAGATGCTTTTCTCCGGGATATTTCGCCCAGGGAGCTCCAGGTAGATTTGTTAGGGAGGCGGCGATGTCTCCTCCGGTTCTACTTTTTTTTTTACAAATCTAAACTTGATTGTCTTGCAAACTGCGCATTCACCCTTAACTGCGTTCCTGTTGTTGCGTGTGACAATTTCGATTGGATTTATCGTATCTGTGCGCGTGCGACACTTAACACAATATAGATCCATGTATTCTAGTAACATGAATGTAATTGATTTTTCCGCCACGAAGAAACGTGAGCAAATAAAACACACCGCGGCGTTACCGAATTCGATTAGAATGATAATCATTGGCCCATCGGGATCTGGAAAGACGCAATTGTTGTTAAATTTGATAATGCGATGGTTGAAATGGAATAAATTGTATTTGGTTGCACCATCCGTTGACGATCAGCGATGTTATCAAGTACTGAAGGAATTTAGCGATAATACTGACGAAGGAACGATAGAATTCATCACGGATATCAATGAAGCTCCATCGGTGGAAAATTTAGACGGCGATGTTAATAATCTTGTTGTTTTCGATGATGTGATGCTGGATAAGCAGACCAACCCAGCTAGGATATTTTCGCGTGGCCGACACAAGAATACCGATGTGATTTACGTGACGCAGCGATATACGCAAATTCCAAAGGTGATTAGAGATAATTGTAATATTTTATCGGTATTCAATGGCGTTGATACTCACACGTTGAGAAACATTCATCAGACTTGGTGTAACGGCGATATGGATATAAATAAATTTAAAAATTTCTTCAGTCACGCTCAGGCAACACCGCACGGTTTTATCACGATTAATCTTCATGATCCGCGTAGTAGGTATCGAATCGGTCTTGATCAAATTTATTCATAAAATTGCAGCCTTTTCTTGCGTGCACACTCGACACCCGATTATTTTCCCACCCCCACCCCCAGAAAATCGTATTTTTTACTTGTCCAGAATGATATAATTTGCACACAAAAATTGCACTCTGGGTCGAATTTACGCAAATTAGTTTTTCTGGGAAGGCTTATTTTTGAAATCTGAGGTTTCTACGGAGAAAGTTCTCGTAGGAGGCTTTATTTGGTCTGGAACGTCTGGTCTGTAGAACTTCCCTGCTGCTACAGGACATCAAAGACAAAGGTTATTTTTATTGGAAAGGAAACTGACCTCAAAAGCTGACTTTGACTAATTTGAAACCATTTTCCCCCAAAGGATATGAATACAAAGGTTATTTTGTTACAAAGCAAGCCAGCCTTTGGTTTCTTTGAAGTGTGCCAATTTTTTTAAGACACAAAGACAGTGCAGATAAGGAAGTTAACTTTGGTTCCTTTAAATTGACACAATATAGCGTTTCTAACATGGACAATGGCGATCTAGCATCGCTCAGAAGCTTTTGAGACAAAAAAAATCATGTGATGAAATCTGAAAACCAGAAGAGAAGAAGATGATTTTGCCGACAATATGATCATTAGCAAGGATGACATTTTAGTGTACTTTGATTTCATTCCTGGACAGACTGATGATAAGATTGGGGTTAAAAATGTTGTGAATTAGTACGACTGGTGCAGATTTAAAAAAAAATGCCGCTTCAGGTGATGTGTTACCTTTAACAATAATTTTTCACGGCATGATAAAGCTAAAATAAAATATTCAAGCACAGAAAGAATGGATTTTACGTGTGCAGGATAAGGGTTGTGTTGACGAGATGCTGCTGCATTGGATTAAAGAGCTTTATCCCGATTACAATTTTATTTTTTTAAAATAAAATAAAATTTAAGTTGGAGTGCATTTTCTGACTTGTAATTTTCGAATGATTCAAGACGTGTCCCTCAACTTACGACTCGAAAAGACGACTTGTTCTAGAAAATAGAGTGCACAAAAAATTACTTTAACAATTAATTTACTGTTTCCCAACAAATATGTTTCCTCAACATATACAGTAATAAGGCATGTTGCATTATTGTATGTTCCATCACACTGAACATCAATTGTCTTATGTTGCACCAAATTAACTTTTCTCATTTTATCTTGGATTTTTAATAAAATCTTTAGTGTTTAATTTACCACTCACATTTTGTGAACTTATTAGTTTCAGTGACTGGGTTATTTCCCCATTTTGTGACAATGATCTAGCCGTGCTATTTTATACATACGTTTAGGTTTAGGAACGTCGTCAAGAGCCATGTCTCAGAATAAATGATCTTTGTTCGTATATTTTGTCTGCTGTATGTTTCATACATTTTACTTATTTTTAAATTAACATTTTTGTAAAAATGTTTGCTTGCATTAAGTTTGCATCGGAACTTAGTACATGTGAAATTCAATTATTATAATAATGTTTTCTTGTAAAATTTAGTACTGTTTGATTTCTATTTACCTCTCTTGCTTGGGGTGTTAACCAGCCTTAGGAATATCTATATCAACTGTTCCTCTTTCTTAGAACTAGAATTTTAACTTGATGTCCGTTGTGAGAATATTATATATTTCTACAGAAAGTCTTCTTTATTTTTTCTGAGATATCACTCTTCAATTTTCTTACTTGTTACACACTTGTTTTGGTTGTTTTTTGTTTTTTTTTGTTGAGACCCATCTCTTCAATTTTCTCATTTGTTACACTTCTGTTCATTGTGTGCAGTATTTCCTGGCTTGAAATCAAAATTTCTAAAATTAAAATAATGCTTGTCTGTCCTTTATGCATTCAATATGACTGAAGTTTATGATTCTGATTTCAAGACTGAGTGTAGTACTTGTTTTGTACTGGTAGTAATAAATATATGTATCATTGTTTATATTCTTTCAACAAGCTGACAGTCTGGCGAAACTCACACTATGCCTTAGTTACCACACCACTACATTCATAAATTTATCATGTGTCAAGTGATGTAAAGCAAAATGAACTTGTCAGCTGCCATAAACACTTTTTCATATATTGGTACAAAAAAAAACTCCAATTAAGGAAATTAATGGCATCCAAAATACCATCTTTACTTTTTGAAAATACCTTGTTAGAGCCTGAACACCCACTTTTCAAGACTGAAACAAATGTCTCTAACTCCAAATAATGAAAGTATTTTGTTTAATATGCAGTATTAACATATAGTTACATGGGGAATGATCTACTAGTCTGATCATTAAATGGATCAGGCAGCTGTTGTTTGCTCTAAATTGTCTAGAACATTCCTATTTATTGATTCTCAGTGAAAATCTTGGTATAAAAGTTCAAATAATTTGCAGTCTTAATTACTCTTTGGAAAATACAGAATCATAAACACAAGAAAATAAACAGCTACACAACACGTTACTTTCTGAAAGTAACTTGTAACTTTGAATGCGTTGCAGCGAAAAGATCATGTTTGATGAAAACCTTATTAACACATATACAACAGGGGTTTTCTCCGCTGATTATGTAAAGTTCCTTTCCCTTGGCTGTGTTTTGTAATTTAAGTCCTGTAAAAGAAAAATAGTGTTTCTTTAAAGAGTCCAGAATATTTATAGGTTACTGCATTTGTACTGGAAATATGAAAGAGTTTTGGAATGGAATACTGTACGACCTTGGGAATACAGTATATCCTTCCGACAAAACGAGTTCATTTTTTCCCATACAAATGCAGTAACCTTTTTATTATATGCTCATTTTTTTTAATTCTACCTAAGGTTTAATTATATAACCAAATACGCTACAAGAAACAACGTAAATGAATCTATGCCGCATTCCAAACTAAATACACAAGCGCATATTCATCTTTACATAAATCGACATTATTACTGTGCACATAACTCCGCCCAGATAAATCTGAACTTAGTCGCACGCTCGAGATAAGAAAATGGCGTGTCTAGTTAAAATTGAAATTTGGAGTCGTATTGTGAATGAATGTGCATTGCAACAACTTTTCCATTTGCTCTGGAATGAATAGATTTTGGTATTTTTCTCCATTCTAGGAAATTTGGTGACTATTGACTGGATTTGTATGTGACGATTCCACATGAAATACATGAGATTGAAGCAGCTAGGGAGAAGCGTGTTGACATCTGCAAATGTGTTTCTGTTTCTGTCATTGAATGTTTGAAGTCATAATGTGGAAAAAGGATGAAGTCTTTCAATTGCAATTGTCAAAAAGACGCTATGGAATTTAATGCTTATTTCATTTTGAGTGCAGTAAGGAGGATACAATTGCACTCATAATTGTAATTACAGCACAATTTCGAAATGTGTGATCCAGATTGAAAACCTATGACATGGCTCATGTAATTCGGATTTGCAGAATTAAGAAAATACATTTTGAGGAAATTCAGTAGGTAAAACTGTAAGTATATTTTATTTTGCCATTCTTATCACTAGCTAAAGAAGGGAGTATATGCCTTGTCAATTGTATGTTATTTGTAAGGACTTTATCTTGCGTCTGTTATATTCTATAGCTAGCCTAAATCTGTAACATTGTATCAATGCGGAATGTGCCAAAACAGCTGGTATGTGGCAGTCCACGAAACATCTGTTTTAGTTCATTCAGAAACAAATTTAAACAACCACAACGGAAAGAGCCTCATACGCGAGTGTACACGATTTGTGTACAAATCAAAAGTGCTGGCGTCTGTGTCCATTGTTTGTTTACAATAGAAAGTAGTTCCTTTATGCACGTGAATGCTATATGTGTATTTTCGCGCAAGTTCAGTATCGGGTAATACTGAACGATTCTGACAATGTAAAGTTAATGGGGAAATTTTTTTATCATACAATAATTATAATCATTTGCATTGTTTTGACTATTGTACAGATATATCTTTTCAAATTTGGGAAAGATATTACGGAACATTGTACCAATATATCGTTTTCCAATCAAGGAAAGGTGTATGAAATCCAGTAATTCTTTACACAGAAAACAAATCAACTGTTCATAATTTAAACAAGTGCATTCTACGATTTTGCCATATCTTTTCTTCTCTTACCCCCACCCCCAACGTCTCTGCTTTTTCTCAACCTTAGCAATTCTAAACATCTTTGTACTTGAACCCACGTTGACAGAGGTGGGATGGTAGTGATCGATGGAAGCGAGCACTTTAAACCACACGGGGCTCCCAATACCCTGTATTAGTTTGAGTACTAGTAGCAGTAGTATTATTAGTAGTAGCATAATCGGTTATTTAGATGAATTATCCAAATGCAAATCTTATTATAACTGTACAGGAAATTTTTTAAGGTATGCAGAAATCCACGTACAATAAGTAAATACACAAATTTTGTAAGATGTGAGTCATTCATGAAATATTATTGTTTGATAATTTAATAATATGTTTATATACAAATGAGAAACTGAGAGGAAATTTCAGTCAGCTTGTTAACTGGTCAAACATGTTTTTTCTATTGCTCTTGTACCATAAATTCATCTTTCTTAGTGGTGTATCTTTTTGCATTTCAAAATCACGTCTAAAGAGATACAATCATATTTAAAGTCAAAATAGAAAATCATTGGGTGAGGTATAATACGGTAATTTGAACATCACTAGACAATTCAGACTGACGTACAAGTCAATAGAATGTCATCTTGTATGATTTTGGTTTAGTTCCATATCATTCTAGCTGATGATTCATTTTATTCTTAAGTGTCATGCATGACAGATTAATTGCTACAGGCCGCAGAAAGACATCAGTGAAAACAAAACTTCATGCATGACAGATTAATTAGTACAGGCTGCAGAAAGGCGTCACTGAAAACAAAACGCCATCCAATACTTTACTGCCAAAATTGCATTCCTCCAAATCAGTTCTGATGATTTTACATAAATCTTGTAATTTCTTCTCTATAAATTCCAATTATTCGTTTTTAAGCATAGCTGTAGTGACCAAATTTTGCAAAAGTCTATTTCATCTTGAAGAATATTTTGATCCGTAATAGCTTATTGTGTCTAAAACATGCTCAGACATTCTCCAGCAACCACCACGATGCCATGCTTACTTCTGTCAGCTCTTTAGTCCTACGCAATTACGATTAAGTTTTGTTTCTACCTCCTCAGTTGTATCTGGAAATGATGAATATTGCCACAGGTAGGGCTTTTGAAACAATTATCTAACAACTTCTGAGAGATTCGTTTAACTTCAACTTGTCAGTATTGTTCGTATTATAATTTCCAATGTTGATTTAGACTTTGAAGAATATTCGATGACAAGGGAGTAAAAATTTAGAATAAGACTATCGGTGTTTATTCTTTAACATATGTTTTTTTCCCTTCACAATCCAGCAACTTCATATGACATAAAATACCAAGCAACGAATTATATCATATAATCCAAATATTGTTGACAAAACAGCTGACATTTGACCCCACCAGGAAGGGGAAGGAACTAACAAGGGTGAGTATCATCAAAGAACGATCTTAAAGAGCACTATGATTTTCCTAAATTATTTTCATATATATATATATATATATATATATATATATATATATATATATATATATATATATATTCGTACTCATTAAGCATGGAGAGACTACTATAGGCTGTTTTTTGTATAATCATTATGACCTTATAAATTCCTATATATCACGATTGGTCCATCATATACACCAACGGTTGAAGATCGGATTAAGTCAGTAGAACTTGTACGTTTCTCTGACGCAATGCCATACAAGACAATTTCTAAAGGTCTATTTATTACGTATCGATGCTGCAGAGGTGCTCCTCGTTGCACATTCATTGCAAAAGTCGTCAGTAAACAACGTTGGAGGAGAGGTCAGTGAGAGGATAAAACAGGACAAAAACAGCAAAGTCGTTTATCGGGAATGGAACAACATTAGCACTGCACGGTGCGCACAGATGTGATACGTAATCGCTTATCATGCTAGTAAACTGCTTATTATAATGAACTGACAGCAATCCGATCTTAACGTTGTTAAGAAAGTCTCCATCTCAACAATATACAGTCGATTTGTTTTCAACATTTAAAACAGATGTGATAGACACGTGTGTGCCAGAACCAACCTGGCTATATCACTTTTATGCATCCATACGATGACATTTGTTTGGAGACGGTTATAAAAAAAACCACGTATTTAAATTTCCTTTTAGCACTCAAATAGACGCAACAATCCATTTACGTCCGATATGCTGGACAGACATTACTTTTTCATCAGAAAGATTTTAATGAGATCGCACACACACACACACACACACACATGTATATATATATATATATATATATATATATATATATATATATATATATATATATATATATATATATATATATATATATGTGTGTGTGTGTGTGTGTGTGTGTGTGTGTGTGTGTAAATGAAACACGGGTACAGAGATAGATAAGAGAAAAAACATTTATACTTACAGAACAACAAGGACATTGTTGCCAGCAGTATCATTCGGATAATATCAATCAATCTCGCACGTTCATGTACTGGAAACAACAGTCAACAGATAGGTTATAGGAACGTACAATATCAAACATGCAGCCATTCAATTAATGGATGCAAACATACATATAATTTTATTATTTTGTTTTTATGCTTTCTAATAACGCTGAACTTTATCTGCATCATGCATATGATATTGTTCACTATGCATTCATCTATAAATCCACTGATACATACATACATACATACATACATACATGCACGGTAAGGACATAGGTTTGTATGTTGTTTTACATATATTTGTAATACCAACTGACAAACAGTGAAAAACAAGCGTCAGAGCATCTCTAATGCCTAGGTTCTTTTGGAACCTACCGATTTAATTTTCAGGAACATAGTTGCAAAGGACGACCACACAAAAAACCACAAGAAAACGCAAACACGTAAAATTACTATATAGAATCTGTACGATGTTTGCTGTAGACACGCACATAGACGAGACACAATGAAATAATAAATAAGGTTAATAGTGTTTGAACGATGCTACTTTTAATACTTGCATGACGAAAATGGCAAGTATAAAGGACCCCAAATTGATGACGTAAGTAGATAAGTAATGACATCTTCCCACTAAAGACAGAGAAAGGTGTGGGTTTTTTCCCGCTCTAATCGACCCTGTTTGCACCTTGTACAATTGTCAAATTACATATTTTACTTAATATTTTATTGAACTGGTTCTTTGTAGAAAACTGTAGACGTTATGTTCTAAAGTAGTATTGAATTATTAGCTTGTTAATCATTAATAGCTTTATAAATGCTTTTAAATAGATGTTTTTTTTTAAAAAATATTTTAAATATTTTAAAGAAGGATGTTTGTTAAGGAAATGTGTTTCTTTACGCGAATGATGGCCAGAATAATGTGATTTTGGAAACTTGTAAATTCATTGTTACTTATACACGGACAAATGCCATTTTTGGATTCTTTGATTTAAATTTCTAAGTATGGGTATTTGCAACAGAGGAATCAAATATATTCATATATGGTATATATGTTCTGGACTATGTATGCTTACGTGTGTGTGTGTAACACACATAAAACAACTCGGGCCTATGTCAGCCTTAATGTTAATGATTGAAGAATGCAAACGGGATACACAGAAAAAAATATGTAAGCACATGCACACATGACGTGATTTTACAGTGGTACATGAAAATATGTTTGCGTCATCTATATGTGTGTATAACTAATTAGCAGAAGAAAAAAAAACTTTGCTGATGACATCAAACTTTATCAGAATATAAGTATCTCCTGAGTTAAACGTTTGCTTTATATAATCTCTAACATGACATTAACGTTTCAAAATCTTTTAATCAAAACTTTGATATCGAAGGAATCATTTTTCAAAACGTATTTTCCTAATAATTAACTTCATTATAGTCAATAACAAAGCACTACAGAGGACTGTTATTAGGCCATTTACGGCAGTCAACCGCTGCATTCTTGTATAGATTTGTCTCACTGAAATGGGAATCAAGCAATTCTTTAAACATACCCATTAATAGAATCTATAAATAAGTTATATACATGTTGTACCACTGAAATGTGAATCAAGCCTGTATGAAAACAAAACCAATTCATGCAAGCTGAAAACAACTTTTGAGAACACTCTTATATTAATGAAAAGAGAAAGAAACAATCAAGCATAAACTGAAAACAGCAAAACATATATGTTCGACATATTAATTCATTTATTACGATTAGTGTAGTGGAAATCTTGCTGATATAATTCTTACTATTTTAACAAAAAGAGTCGTCTTTAGTTTAATAATACCATCAATATTTTGCATATTCATGTTGCTATTAATTTTTATAGTAATACGCTAAAATATAATTCTGGAGAATGACATTGATTGTCTGGTCCGCTGTGGTATAATAATACACAAAAATTATAAAGTATTCCAAGTAAGAGACGTAGGTTACTGTGCTTTAAATTTACCATAAGATCAAATTTCATAAGCATTTGCGCGTGAACAATATAAACTGCGATAAAATTCTTCTTGCAATGAGCAGCAAAGTCCATAATGATTATATCATTCCAGTTTCACTACAGTAAATACAACAGTGGCGGGGAAACTGGGCTAATGCAAAATCTTAATGTTGACTCGAGCAAGAAAATATTCGTGGGAAATGTTATACATATAATGCGTTTATTCTTTGCCGGCGAGACAAAAGTAGTGTTTGCACAAAAACATAAACGGTACAGAGAGCAACGACAACGAGGAAATATAACGAAAGTCATTCTCATTAGGCTCATTTGAAAAACAATTCTCGTCTCGTCAATCACGTATTTTCTCATTTCAAAATTGTTACCAAATCTTTTTGATAATTTATTCTTAAGTGATGCCTTCTTTTAGATACTGTTTTATCATGAAAGTTTGAATGTGACCGATGAAGTCTAAAGATATTCGATATAGACGTTATAATGCTTATTTCCTGAATCGTCGCGTACATGGTGTATGATATTCATGTCGATAACTTACGATTCAATGACACGATCACGGTTGGTATGAGAGCTTGTGGATTCCATTCAGTGTTCCAACTGGAAAAATTAGAATAAAGCATAAAATGACCAACCAAAAATACTAAATGAAAATGGAATAATGTTTCCTACAACGGATTCACAGAGACACATCGGCTGATTAAACATGCATAGGATCAGAGACACATAGATACCATTTATCATGTATAGGATCAGAGACACATTGGTGCCAAGTAAATAATATGATGATAATTCATATTTGAATAATCCTAAAAGACTCGAGTATGATTATCAAGTTCACTAAGTAATATAACAGGATTAGTCTAGAGCTATCAATGTTAGAAATGTGTCATTTTACGAGATCATAATATCCACGATAATACCCCTGCCTAGCAGAATTCAGACCATAATTCAAAAGTTCTGTTAACCATTTCTAACATATGTGTGCTATCATGAGTATTTTAGCTATG
This sequence comes from Sinohyriopsis cumingii, assembly GCA_028554795.2. Lineage (NCBI taxonomy): Eukaryota > Metazoa > Mollusca > Bivalvia > Unionida > Unionidae > Sinohyriopsis > Sinohyriopsis cumingii. The sequence continues at coordinate 109,575,778 of CM068835.1, forward strand.
ATCTATCTGGCCGTCCCTGACCTGGGATTACATGCCCGATAACAAAATGTTCCTTATCATCTATGTATCCTCATGAAAAATCATAATAAATATGATCATCCCTCTCCACCCCCACATTGAAACGTTTGGCTATATATGTCTGATAGGTTTATGTGGAGAGTTTAATCGTTATTCTGTCAAGTGAGACAATTGCTGGGAAGCAATTAAAAGCTGCTGTAAATATTAATAACTGTACTATCGTGAGAATTTGTGTGATCCATTCTGCCGTCCAAGGCCTGGGATTACAAGCTGGACAACAAATGTTCCTTTCTACCTGTGTATCCTCGAGTAAACTCATATCAAATATAATTACTCCTCTCCATCTCCACTACCATACAAGTGGAAGGAGATTCGGTTTTGAAGTAATTTTACTAATAAGCCCCCCCCCCCAATAACATATAGACTTTTGATAACCATTCTCTTTCTTCTATTCCCGATCTCAACCCTAGAAGACCTTTATCGCCGTCATTGACATGCGTCATCATACTGAATATGATCAATCTGTATGGATAAAGGCATTTTAGGCTTCAATTAGACCCATCTATCATAGGCAACCATTGAAACACAAACAGGCTGGACGGTTCAGAAACATAACAAGAAAACTGTGCAAAATTTCTATTTTGTTTTCAGTTGTATTCTTTCTATCGGACTCTTACAAACTTTGATTCTTGTAAAGCTATGGAGCCGAAGTAGCCATAACAAGATTTTAACGATGGAAAATGTAACAACCATATTGGGATGTAAGGTCGATACCATGATCATTCAGGGTTCAACGTTTAACTGCAAAACAATCTTAGTGAAAACGGATTGTTCTTACGACCTCTGCTCACGAGAGAGGTGTCAAACAGATTCTACCAATGACGGCCAGGTTCGGAGTCAGATTATCATCAGCATTACTAGGACCATGTAAAGAGCAGATGAAGAAAATTTTGTAAACACTACATGCTGATAAAACAGGATGGGTAGTAAAAACAAGTTGTGATCAAGATGGCCGAAATTGCAACCACGATTGAGATCGTATATGCATTTATCTCGTCTAGGACCATTTATGTATCAAAAAGAGTATTTATGATGATCGCAATAGCTCCTGGAGTCAAAATATACACCATTTTAATTCAGGACCATGGTAAGTCTTTTAGGATTAAACTGTATCTGAATATGATAATATTCTCAGGAGAAGTAGCTGGTAGAAGATATTCAAGATGGCCAAGTTGTGATCATATTTCAAGTCCTAAAATAACCATTTTCATTTTCAATCAATAAACCCCAGGATGAGGCTTTAACTACAATTCTCTTCCAGGAAATATTTTGGTAATAACACATTTGTGCTTACGAATAGAAGATGGACATGTTATCATATAAGTTGTTCTGGATCTAATCATTTTCGTCTTTGACCAGTTACTTATCAGAAGAAGTAAGTAGTGTATATATCGAACAGAACTTCTTTTAACAAGATACTGATACTGACGGCCATATCTGCCGTTTTGAAGTTGAAATAAACACCGTTTCCATTTAGGTTCATAAGGAGTAATTTAGCAAATACCGCATTTGGATATTGTAATATGTTCGGAAGAAATAGCGGTAAAATGATTTCCAAGATAGCAATGTGATGGTCATATTTGCAGTCCTAGGGAGACCTTTTAAAGAAGTGGTCAAGTAATAATAAATTGATGCTAAGGACTGGACGCGTTCTCTGAAAATAATAGGAGTTTATAATAACGCGTCGAAACAAAATGGCGTCAAAAAAGACGACAGCATGTTACTAACCTTCCTGACATACTGGCATGCCTCTCTCGGATCTCTTTCGGTCTTGGTCTGCCAAATAGTTATTAATAAAATAAATGAGAGGTAAAGTGAAAGCTGTTGTTTACCTAAAGGTAAGTATTATTTCCCTTTTTTATTTTAATTGTCACCCACAGACCCCATCTCCACCGTCGCCTTTCACCACCAACAATACTTGTATCTGCTTTTCTTGTGATTGGAAGATATCTATTTCCTTACAACTATTGAAAAAGTAATATGTGAAATAACTATTTAGATTAGTCGAACGTGAAATCTGAAGGTGACTTATCCAGCAGATATAGGTAGCATGCTTATTTTCACTGACATTCCATAAAATGGAGATAGAATCCGTTCTGAATGTCACTGCAATTTCTACGTGTTCATAACTCAAGCTCAAATTTTTAGATAGACTGAAAAGTCACAGAATCATCCGGAACGATAAATACTTCATTGGTCCGGCATTGGCAATCGCCACGTTGATTTAATTTCACATCCCGTCATTCCCCGGGTCCAGTACCGTTATATCCGTCCAGACAGTGGCTTAAGGGTCTTAACACTAATCCGCAGCATATATATTGGGTTCTCTGGCTATGCCGCCTAGTCTACACCACAAAATGTATCTCTGGTGGCAGTTTATATATCTTTGACCATTAAACTCCAACAGAGGACTCAATGGGGTGTGACCCCAAAATAATATCACTTGCTGTGGTAGATACCACTTAGAAGACATACCGGTTATGCTCCTTTTCCAGATGGGCAATATGTGTACCAAGTTTGATGATGCAGATGGCAACGTTAGTGACAATTTATGCACCAAGTTTGAAATCAAGCCGCACTTAGCGTTTCTATCGTATAAATTATGACAGCCGAAGAGATCAGGGGTAACCAAAACTAAATGAGGATTCTCTTCTGTTTTTAGTCAAGTTAACATAACCCTTCCGTTGAATTTCCTCTAAACTGGTGTAAATATTACATTATTAGGCTTTTGATTTTGAAATGTATTTTTGTTTTAAATATTGAAGCTCCTGCTTATGTGATAGTTGTCAAACGCAGTCACAAAGTTAGAGAGATACCAAGAGATGGAACCCGACTGTTTGAGTTCACGCATTCAGCTAACTTTCCATCTAACAGCTAGTCCATACGAAGAGTTAAACCCAGGTTAGCCTGATAATTTAACCTTTATTTAGAAATAATAGTAAAGAAAGCTGTTACTTATTCAGACTGATGCCCTATGGAGGACACCAGGTTTATTAAGTTTACCGCATGGAGGATACTTCCACTTACTGATAGTCCATATGAAGAACCAAATCCACGTCGGACATTCCCCATGACTTGCTGTGTGAATTAAAAAGTACAAGACAAATCCAGTCAATGATAAGAAAACGTTTGCTTTTATTATAAATCGTATAAGTAGCTTTAAAGGTGTTTTCAGTATAGATAGGCAATATTATTGTTTCTTAATTTAATAATATGTATGTATAAAAATGAGATACTGAGAGGAATTTTCAGTTAGCTTGTTAACTGGTCAAACACGTTATTTTATCGCTTTTGTACCATAAATTCATCTTTATTAGTGGTGTATTCACGTCTAAAGAGATACAACCATACTTAAAGTCAAAATAGAAAATCATTGGGTGAGCTATTCTAGGGTAATCTGAAAATCACTAGACAATTCAGACTTACGTACACGTCAATATAATGTCATCTTGAAGGATTTTGGTTTAGTTCCATGTCATTCTAGCTGATGATCCCTTTTATTCTTAAGTGTCATGCATGACAGATTAATTGCTACAGACTGCAGAAAGGCATCATTGAAAACAAAATGTAATGCATGACAGATTAATTGCTACAGGCTGCAGAACGGCATCATTGGAAACAAAGCTTCATGCATGACAGATTAATTACTACGGGCTGCAAAAAGGCGTCATTGAAAACAAAACTTCATGCATGACAGATTAATTACTATAGGCTGCAGAAAGGCGTCATTGAAAACAAAACGTCATCCAATGATATACGGCCAAAATTGCATTCCTCCCAATCAGTTCTGATGATTTTACATAAATCTTGTAATTTTCTTCTTTATAAATTTCAATTATTCGTTTTTAAGCATAACTGTAGTGACCAAATTTTGCCAAAGTCTATTTCATCTTGAAGAATATTTTGATCCGTAATAGCTTATTGTGTCTAAAACATGCTCAGACATTCTCCAGCAACTACCACGAAGCCATGCTTACTTCTGTCAGCTCTTTAGTCCTACGCAATTACGATTAAGTTTTGTTTCTACCTCCTCAGTTGTATTTGGAAATGATGAATATTGCCACAGGTAGGGCTTTTGAAACAATTATCTAACAGCTTCTGAGAGATTCGTTTAACTTCAACTTGTCAATATTGTTCGTATTATAATTTCCACCCGTGGTTTAGACTTTAAAGTATATTCGATGAAAAGTAAGTAAAAATTTAGAATAAGACTATCGGTGTTTATTCTTTAATAGATGATGTTCCCCCTCACAATCCAGATTTGACCAACCAAAAATGCTAAATTAAAATGGATTAATGTTTCACGCTACGGATTCACAGAGACACATCGGCTGATTAAACATGCATAGGATCAGAGACACATAGATACCATTTATCATGCATAGGATCAGAGAGATACATTGGTGCCAAGTAAATAACATGATGATTATTCATATTGTGAATAATTCTAAAAGACTCGAGTATGATTATCAAGTTCACTAAGTAATATAACAGGATTAGTCTAGAGCTACCAATGTTAGAAATGTGGCATTTTACGAGATCATAATGTCCACCATAATGCCCCTCCCTAAAAGAATACAGACCACAATTCAACAGTCCTGGTAACCATTTCTAACATATATGTGCTATCATGAGTATTTTAGTTTTGATCCATCTAGCCGTCACTGACCTGGGATTACATGTTGGATAACAAATGATCCTTATCATCTATGTATTTTCATGAAAACTCAATAAAAATATGATCATCTCTCTCCACCCCCACATTGAAACGTTTGGCTATATATGGTTCATAGGTTTGTGTGAAGATTTTAATCGTTATTTTGTCAAGTGTGAGAATTGTTGGGAAGCAATTAAAAGCTGCTGTAAATATTAGTAACGGTACTATCGTGAGAATTTCATTTTTAATTCAACCCTCTGTCCCTGGCCTGGGATTACAAGCTGGATAAGAAATGTTCCTTTCCACCTGTGTATACTCGTGTAAAATCATATCTAATATGATTACTCCTCTACACCCCCACCACCATACAAGTGGAAGGAAATTTGATTTCAAGTAATTTTACTAATAAGAAACCCCCCATAACATATAGACTTTTGATAACCATTCTCTTTCTTCTATTCCCATTCTCAACCCTAGAAGACCTTTATCGCCATCATTGTCATGCGTCATCATACTGAATACGATCAATCGGTATTGATAAGGCATTTTAGGTTTCAATTAGACCTATCTAACATAGACATCGATTGAAACACGAACGGACTTGACGGATCAGAAAAATAACAACAACAAAAAACTGTGCAAAGTTTCCATTTTGTTTTCTATTGTATTGTTTCTATCGGACTCTTTCAAACTTTGATTATTGTAAAGCTATGGAGCCGAAGTAGCCATAACAAAATTTTCACGATGGCCAATGTAGCAACCATAGTGGAATGTAAGGTCGACACCATGATTATTCAGGGTTTAACGTTTAACTGCAAAACGTTCTTAACGAAAACGATTGTTCTTATGACCTCTGCACACGAGAGAGGTGTCAAACAGATTCTGAAGCTGAGAGTTGTGAAAGCCATAGTTTTAGGCCAGATCAACATAAATTTCATTGTTGACAAATTGCGTACGGAATGTTTCCTTGGAAATCCCATGACAATACATTCATTAATGAGAAGTAATATTGACCTTAATTTTAAAATAGCCATTTTCAGAAAACATAGCAAGAAGCTGTTAATGAAGCATCTACATCGACATGACAAGTTTCATTTAGGACCAAGCTGGTATAACAAGAAATCTTTTCCTAAAACCAAATTTCGACATCATCTGTTGTTTAGGGTAATTAGTGATAAGATCTTTAAGATAGCTACCAATGACGACCAGGTTCGGAGTCAGATTAGCATCAGCATTACTAGGACCATGCACAGAGCACATGAAGATAATTTTGTAAACACTACATGCTGACAAAGCAGGATGTGTAGTAAAATCAAGTTGTGATCAAGATGGCCTACATTGCAACCAGGATTGAGATCATATTTACGTTTATCTCGTCTAGAACCATTTGTTTTATCAAAAAAGAGTATTTATGATGATCGCAATAGCTCCTGGAGTCAAAATATACACCATTTTGTTTTAGGACCATGGGAAGTCTTTTATGATAAAACTGTAGCTGGATATGATAATATTTTCAGGAGAAGTAGCTAATAGAAGACATTCAAGATGGCCAAGTTTTGATCATATTTCAAGTCCTAGAATAACCATTTTCATTTGCAACCAATAAACCCCAGGATGAGGCTTTAACTACAATTCTCTTCCAGGAAATATTTTAGTAATAACACATATGTGCTTACGAATAGACGATGGACATGTTATCACATAAGTTGTTCTGGATCTAATCATTTTCGTCTTTGACCAGTTACTTATCAGAAGAAGTAAGTAGTGTATATATCGAACAGAACTTCTTTTAACAAGATACTGATACTGACGGCCATATCTGCCGTTTTGAAGTTGAAATAAACACCGTTTCCATTTAGGTTCATAAGGAGTAATTTAGCAAATACCGCATTTGGATACTGTAATATGTTCGGAAGAAATAGCGGTAAAATGATTTCCAAGATAGCAATGTGATGGTCATATTTGCAGTCCTAGGGAGACCTTTTAAAGAAGTGGTCAAGTAATAATAAATTGATGCTAAGGACTGGACGCGTTCTCTGAAAATAATAATAACCTTCCTGACAGACTGGCATGCCTCTCTCCGATCTCTGTCGGTCTTGGTCTGCCAAATAGTTATTAATAAAAGAAATGAGAGATAAAGTGAAAGCTGTTGTTTACCTAAAGGTAAGTATTATTTCCCTTATTTTTAATTTTAATTGTCACCCACAGACCCCATCTCCATCGTCACCTTTGACCACCAGCATTGCTTGTATCTGCTTTTCTTGTGACTGGAAGATATTCATTTCCCTACAACTATTGAAAAAGTAATATGAGAATTAACTATGTAGATGAATCAAACGTAAAATTTGCAGGTGACTTATCCATCAGACATAATTTTCATGCTTATTTTCACTGACATTCATAAAATGGAGATAGAATCCGTTCTGAATATCATCGCAATATTTACGTGTTCTTCAATATCTCAAGCTCAAATTTTTTACATAGACTGAAAAGTCACAGAATCATCCGGAACGATAAATACTTCATTGGTGGGCCATTGGCAATCGTCACGTTGATTTAATTCCACATCCAGTCATTCCCCGGGTCAAGTACAGTTATATCCAGACAGAAAAATGGCTTAAGGGTCGTAACACAAATCCGAAGCATATATAATGGGTTCTCTGGCTATGCCGCCTAGTCTACACCACAAAATGTATATTTGGTTGCAATTTATATATATCTTTGACCATTAAACCTCCATATAGGACTCAATGGTGTGTGACCCCAAAATAATATCACTTCCTGTGATAGATACCACTTAGACACCCTACCGGTTATGCTCCTTTTCCAGGTGGGCAATATATGTACCAAGTTTGATGATGCAGATGGCAAATTTAGGGACAATGTATGCACCAGCTTTGATTAACTCGTTATTGCAATCAGTTAGGCAATCCCACACTGACCGTTTAAGATTGTATCTAGGTAGAAGTTATTCAAGTCGCACTTAGCGTTTCTGTCGTATAACCTATGACAGCCGAAGAGACCAGGGGTAACCAAAACTAAATGAGGATTCTCTTCTGTTTTTAGTCAAGTTAACATAACCCTTCGCTTGAATTTCCTCTAATCTGGTGTAAATATTACATTATTAGGCTTTTATCTTTAAAATGTCGTTTTTTATATATAAAAAAAAACATTGAAGCTCCTGCTTATGTGATAGTTGTCAAACGCAGTCACAAAGTTAGAGAGATACCAAGAGATGAAACCTGACTGTTTGAGTTCACGCATTCAACTAACACTCCATCTTACAGATAGTCCATATATTCATATATGGTATTTATGTTCTGGCCTATGTTTGCATGCGTGCGTGTGTGTAACACATAGAAAACAATATGGGTCTATGTCAGCCTTATTGTCAATGATTGAAGAGTGCAAACGGGATACACAGAAAAAATATGAAAACACATACACACATGACCTGATTTTACAGTGGTACTTGAAAATATGTTTGCGTCATCTATGTGCGTACAACTAATTAGGAGAAAAAAAACCCATCCTGATGACATCAAACTTTATCAGAATATAAGTATCTCCTGAGTTAAATGTTTGCTTTATATAATCTCTAACATGACCTTAAAGTTTCAAAATGATTTAATCAAAACTTTGAAATCGAAGGAATCATTTTTCAAAATGTATTTTCCTAATAATCAACTTTATTATAGTCAATAACAAAGCACTTACAGAGGACTTTTGTTAGGCCATTGCAAAATCTTAATGTTGACTCGAACAAAAAAAATATTCTTCGGAAATGTTATACATATAATTCGTTTATTCTTTGCCGGCGTGACAAAATTAGTGTTAGCACAAAAACATAAATGACATAGAGAGCAACGACAACGAGGAAATGTAACGAAAGTCATTCTCATTAAGCTCATTTGAAAAACAACTCTCGTCTCGTCAATCACTTATTTTCTCATGCCACAATTATTATCAAATCTTTTTGATAATTTATTCTTAAGTGATGCCTTCTTTTAGATACTGTTTTATCATGAAAGTTTGAATGTGACCGATGAAGTCTAAAGATATTTGATATAGACGTTATAATACTTATTTCCTGAATCATCGCGTACATCGTGTATGATATTCATGTCAATAACTTACGATTTAATGACACGATCACGGTTGTTATGAGAGCCTGCTGGATTCCGTTCAATGTTCCAACTGGAAAAATTAGAATAAAACATAAAATGACCAACCAAAAATACTAAATGAAAATGGATAAATGTTTCACACAACGGATTCACAGAGACACATCGGCTGATTAAACATGCATAGGATCAGAGACACATAAGTACCATTTGCCATGCATCGTATCGGAGGCAAATTGGTACCAAGCAAACAATATGATGATAATTCACATTTTGAATAATTCTAAAAGACTCGAGCATGATTATCTAATTCATTAAGTAATATAACAGTGTTAGTATAGAGCTACCAATGTTAGAAATGTGGCATTTTACGAGATCATAATGTCCACCACAATACCCCTCCCTAACAGAATTCAGACCACAATTCAACAGTCCTGGTAACCATTTCTAACAGATATGTGCGATCATGAGTATTTTAGTTTTGATCCACCTAGCCGTCCCTGACCTGGGATTACAGTCTGGATAACAAATGTTCCTATCATCTATGTATCTTCATGAAAAATCATAATAAATATGATCATCCCTCTCCACCCACACATTGAAACGTTTGGTTATATATGTCTCATAGGTTTGTGTGAAGAGTTTAATCTTTATTCTGTCAAGTGAGGAAATTGCTGGGAAGCAATTAAAAGCTGCTGTAAATATTAATAACTGTACTATCGTGAGAATTTATGTGATCCATTCAGCCGTTCCTGGCCTGGGATTACATGCTGGATAAGAAATGTTCCTTCTTACCTGTGTATCCTCGTGTAAAGTCGTATCAAATATAATTACTTCTCTCCACCCCACCACCATACAAGTGGAAGGAGATCCGGTTTCAAGTAATTTTACTAATAAGAAAACCCCCATAACATATAGACTTTTGATAACCACTCTCTTTCTTCTATTCCCATTCTCAACCCTAGAAGACCTTTATCGCGGTCATTGTCATGCATCATCATAATGAATACGATCAATCGGTATTGATAATGGCATTTTAGGCTTCAATTAGACCCATCTAACATAGACAACCATTGAAACACGAACGGACTGGACGGATCCGAAACATAAGAAGAAAAGTGTGCAAAGTTTCCATTTTGTTTTCAATTGTATTGTTTCTATCGTACTCTTTCCAACTTTGTTTCTTGTAAAGCTATGGAGCCGAAGTAGCCATAACAAAATGTTCACCATGGCCAATGTAGCAACCATATTGGAATGTAAAGTCGACACCATGATTATTCAGGGTTCAACGTTTAACTGCAAAACGCTCTTAGTAAAAACGGATTGTTCTTACGACCTCTGCTCGTGAGGGAGACTTTCTAAAGAAGTGGTCTAGTAATAATAAATTGATGCTAAGGACAGGACGCGTTCTCTGAAAAGAATTGGGAGTTTATAATACCGCAATATATGTACCAAGTTCGATGACGCAGATGGCAATTTTAAGGACAATTTATGCACCATGTTTGATTAATTCGTTATTGCAATCAGTTAGGCAAGCCCACACTGACCTTTTAAAATTGTGTCTGGGTAGAAATTATTCGGATGTCAAGCCGCACTTAGCGTTTCTGTCGTCTAAACTATGAAAGCCGAAAAGAGCAAGGGTAACCAAAACTCGACGAGGATTCGTTTCTGTTTTTAGTCAAGTTAACATAACCCTTCCCTTGAATTCTCTCTAAACTGGTATAAATATTACATTATTAGGCTTTAAACTTTGAAATATATTTTAAAAAATAAAATAAAAATATTGAGGCTCCTGCTTATGTGACAGTTGTCAAACGCAGTCACAAAGTTAGAGGGATACCAAGAGAGGGAACCCGAGTGTTTGAGTTCACGCATTCAGCTAACTTTCCATCTTACAGCTAGTCCATACAAAGAGCTAAACCCAGGTTAGCCTCACAATTTAACCTTTATTTAGAAATAATAGTATAGAAAGCTGTAACTTATTCAGACTGATGCCATATGGAGGACACCAGGTTTATTAAGTTTACCGCATGGAGGATACTTCCACTTACTGATAGTCCATATGAAGAACCATATCATCAGACAGACCCCGTGACCTGCTGTACGAATTAAAAAATATAAAACAAATCCGGTCAATGATAAGAAAACGTTTGCTTTTATTATAAATCGTATGTGTAGCTCTTAATGTGTTTTCAGAATAGATAGGCAAAATAACTGAGTTGAAATATCTAGTATTTACGTACACACCCATTTATCTATCTCTCATCAGAGGACGCAGACTTTTTCTCGAAATGCCCCTGCCACCACATGTTGATTTATGCATAAATCTTGTAGAAATGAATGTTCTGTTTTTATACACATTACAAGGAATTCGTTAAATAAAATAAAGTATTGTTGATGTTAATATTTCAAGAACAGAACTTGCATGGTGGGTTTACTTGATTAGCATTTGACTGCGGTAAGAAGCCTAAAAAACTGACTTGGTATTTTAGAAATAGTCTGGCCTTGAGATGGATTAATCTATGTAAGGAGTATACTGCCACGTTTTTAAATTTGTCTTATCTTAGTAACACTTGAATTTTTAATTTAGCTAACTTTTCAATTGTTGCTTTAACGTAAATCTCATACGATTTTTGGTGTATTGAACGATTATTTGTTTTCTATGGATTTTCCTATGTTACATTTAAACTAGCAAAGAAAAGTAACAGTTTTAACGTACGAAAGTGTAAAGCAGATTGACCGAAAGGAAAACAAGTTGTTGATTCTTTACTAATTTCAACTATTTTCTCTCCATTTCTCCCGCTGAAGTTGTAATTAGTGTAATATAGTTAACTCCCTTTAAGTTCAAGATCTTAAATATTGTTTGGACTATCAACAATGTGTTATAACTGGGTTCACTATATAATGTTTGAGCATTATTTCCGCATGCAGAAGTTAGGTTTGTTGCTTAGTGAAAGTATTACAAGATATTAGAATGATGTGTATTCTCTACTTCTAAATTGACGTCCAATATTGATTATGAGACGCATTACACACCGCCTATGATACCTTCCGTATATTGCTTGGAAGATAGTGGTTGTTATTACGTATATAATATGATACAGTCAGATATAATTTTATTTATTACTCAGCGTCATTGTGAAATGGAAATGCCATTCTTTCTCCTGCAATAAATGTATTTTGTTTGAGACTGATAATTGAATAACTAATACAGGAACATAGAAGGTAAAAATGGAAGTATGAGCAGTATACATTTTGATGGTTCTGGACCAGTATCACATTCAATTCGATTAATTATTTTATATCATAAATAATTCATTAAACATGTCTCGTATTGAATTCAACAGTCTGTAAAGAGTGGTAAGTATATTTCATGAAATTATCATGAAAATAACAATACCAATATTGATACATCATGTATGTTTATTTACAAATCTTTATTAAAGGTGTGGCCATAGCTAGTTGTGTTGTGATTGTCAGAGTTAATTGTATTGAATAGGACATATCTAGTTGTGTTGAAGTGGTCGTCTATAGTTGTGTTGAAGTGGTCACAGCAAGTATTGTTGAGGTGACCATAGATAGCTGTGTTCAAGTGGACATAGCTAGTTGTTTTGAAATAGACATATCTAGTTGTGTTTCAGTGACCATAGATGTATTGAAGTGCTCGTAGCTAGTTGCGTTGCAATCACATAGCTAGTAGCGTTGAAGTGGTCATCATTGGTTGTGTTGTAGTGGCTTTAGCTAGTTGTGTTGAATTGGTGTTAAAGTAGTCACTGGAAGTTGTGTTGAAGTAGCCATATCAAGTTGTGTTGAAGTGGTCATAGCTAGCTATGTTGAAGTGATCATAACCAGTTGTGCTGAATAATAACTTTCACGGAAAAGAAAGTGATCAGTTTTTTATATCAAATAAAAGACATACTCCAATGTTTCAGAAGAGATACAAATGAACGGAGTGCTTTCAACGATGATAATACAGCTGTGCAGCAGCAAATTCAATTATATCAAACAGGGACGAAACTAATGCAAAGAACAGATAACTGACTGGTTTACCTACAAATTACGAAAGTACACGAGATACAATGTCCATGTTTATGGTAGAAAATCTGGATGGCAGTGTCAAACATACATGAGTGATATGCTAGGATATGAAAAAGACAAGAATGAATATCAATGCATTTTAGAGTGGCATGTTTTGTCATAAAAGAATCTTAGGTCTAGATGAAAATGAATATAAAGGAGATACCAAACCCGATGCTTTCAGGAAAGTCTTCAAAGAGAGAAAACTTGAAAGTGAATACATTTTGATGAGAGAAATAAGTATTACAGACTCAAAGTTAAGAATTATCTGAGAAATGAAATTATTGATGTCTTTGAATATAATCAAACGAAAAGGTGTCTGAAATGAAAACGATTAACGAAATTTTAAAAGTTATCGGGTGGAATCATTTCATGCACAATGCAACCTGGTTGACGTTAAGCCTAATTTTAATTGATGGTTCACATACACTTGTCATAGATCAATAAATATGTCTCTGGTAGAAGGAAGGAAAGACAACAACAAATCAAACGTTTGGATACGTATATCTGTCTACAGGTTGTTTGATAAAATTGGAGCTTTGGGCTGCATATCCAACATTTCAGAGGAAATATAATAAATACATCACGTGATGCACATTTCTGATGGACACAAAACCGGAGTAGGTTTATAAATGTCCACAGTAAATTAAAAATGGTACACCTGATTAAAGGAATAAAGCGACTGTAAGACAAAGCCGTAGCATTTAACTAATAATATCATAGAAATGAAAAGATATAATTAAAAAATAGTATACTGATCCCAACTACAGCTTAGCAAAACTGAATGAAAAACGCAACGTTCACCAATGCAAGAGAGCATATTAAGTATTAAAACAAATGAAGGGAATCGAAAATACATAAATCTTTATGTAATCATACAACAATTACGACTTGGCTCAAATTGCATTCAAGGAAGTTATTTAGATTACAATGTTAACTACGCAGTTGCCCGGGGGTAATAATAATAATAATAATAGTAGTAGTAGTAGTAGTAGTAATAATAATGAGGACTATGTATGGCGCCTAATCTTTAGAGGCGCTAAGAGATTTACAGCATTATACAACACCTGTGTAATGATATGATTACAAAAATCAAACACCATGAAATTAGAAAACAGAAAACATTGCCGAAAATATTTAAGGTAAGGAAACATTGTTAGGTTTTTAAGTCTGTTCTTGCAATCGAAATAGGTGAGTTTTAAAAGCGCATTTGAACGTGATCACTGTGTCTTTGTGTCTAAGTTCAGTGGGCAATTTGTTCCACGTTGCTGGGCCCTGGTATGCAAAAGAACGTTGTTCATAAGACTTCATTATCCTAGTGGGAATAATGAGAATGCAAGTGTCAGAAGAGGTGCATACGTATCTTGCTGGTGTGTACACATGGGTGAGATCGGATAGGTATGTTGGACTGGATCTCGTCAGTGTAACGTAGCACAAAGGGCAACTTTTGTGTTTGATTCAGGATCGAATTGATAGCCTGTGTAGGGTACAGAGCAGGGGAAGTGTGCTGTGATCCTGGTACTCTAAAGATGGTCCGAGCAGCTGTGTTTTGAACTTTTCAAGTTTCTGGAGTAGATAATGAGACGAACCAGACAGAATTGAGTTACAATAGTCTAGTCTTGAAGGTACTAAGGAAAACACAAGTATTTTTAGTAGCATCAGCTGAAAGATAATTGCGAATGGAGCTGATACGTCTCAGCTCAATATATGCAGCATTGCATACGTTCATGACATGTTGGTGCAATGAGAGAGTACTGTCCAGAGTAACACCTAGGTTTCGTCCTGACTGATTGAATTTAATGTTGGTGTTGCTCATATTTATTGCTTGAAGTAAAGGATGCGAATAAGAAAGTCTTTGTGTTGTAGTCAGAATGGCTTCAGTTTTATAATCATTCATCTGCAGCTTGTTACATGTCATCCACGATTTCACATAGGAAATGCACCTCTATACACCTTGGATGGTAGCATCAATTTCAGTTGGGCGGCTAGGTTTGTATATTTGGGTGTCATCACTGAGACACTAGATGATGATATATGACACCTGAGAACGGCTGAGTGTATAGAACGAAGAGAACAGGTCCAATAACAGACCCCTGTTGATCACCACAACATAAATCAACTGGGCTACGGTGCATTCCATTTACAGACACAATTTGTGTCCTATTGACCAAGTAGGACTTGAACCACAGTAAGGCTTTATCATGAATTGCCATGTATAATTTTAATGCATCTATAAATCCTTCTGTTAAAAAGACAAAATTTCACAAGCATCAGTTGATTTGCAAAGATTTACAATTGGAAGTGGATTAATTAAAATTTATTACTTATTTTATAATGTAGATATGCATATTTGGAAAATTCGTTTCTTCTTGTGAAACATGCTTTCTTCATAAATACTTTTTCTTGACTTTCATCGAAACTTATTACTGACTGAAATTAAAATACAAACATAGATTTTGTTGTGGATCAAGTCCATTCATGTGTTCGAATTAAGTGCACCCCTGAAGAATTATGTGTGTGGATAAAGTCTTCTCCTTAATAATTTATGTATGTGGATTAAGTCCACTCCTGAAGAATTATGTGTGTTGATTAATTCTACTCCTGAATAATTATGTGTTTGGATTAAGTGCACTCCTGAAGGGTTATGTGTGTGGATTACGTCCACTCATGCAGAATGTATGTGATTGGGTACAATGCCCTATTTGTTTTGAGTTGTATGGATACAACACAGAGAATTTATTGTAATGTCTGTTTGGACATTTTCAGACACTTTTTAAACTTAATGGCTCCATTAATATACAGAGATCAATGTTACAACTCAGTCGTTAAGACAACATTTAAGAACTAGATATCGACTAATATTCAGATAGCAAGATCCCAATGCAAAAGAAATCATTATGACAACATTTAAGGACAAGACATTGATATACAGAAAGTAAGGTTACAGCTCAGATGAAGCCCTGATGTCCTGAAGTTTGACTTAGATTATAAAATAATGTCAACACGACCAACAGAAACATTCTTTGACCACTTAAAAGTAATGAAATAAATTAAAGAGATAGGAATCCAAAATTGGTCTCTTTGTTTACTTATGTAATACAATTAATGGGATAAATACAATAATGATAATTTAAATGCCATCATACCATGATGTATGCAGAATTCGGACAAAATTTCTTTATTTCTAAAATTGATCTGTTGAATTCCTGTTCATATTGTACAATGTATCACAAGAACAGTCATTATGAATTTCATTCTCCTATCTTTCAGCATAGTATTGTCTGCTGTTATGAGTTCGATTTTTGTGAAAATGTGTATAATATTGATTTAATAAACACATAATTGATTTATGTTAAGTCAGTTTGAGCGAATACATTTTGCTCATAGTTTACAGTTGTGTTGTTAAAATCGGATATAATTCGTGATGAATTGTTTTTATAAAATATTTATTGGAATCAGTAAAGTGCTCGTTGACTTTGTATTAATTCATTGGTTTTGATTTTTGTTGACGAATTTAAAGACATTCTGAATTTCATCACTGGATTATTTCAGAACATTGAAGACGGTTGGAATTCATTCAGAACAATCTATAGTTTTGGACATGTGATAAGACATTTAGGATTTTCTAGAATGAAGCTGGCGATATTGCAAGTGTCTTTGAATTTTGACATTTCGCCATAGTGAAATACAGTGGTTTAAGAATTTACTTACATTTGGTGGTGACAAATGCAGGTGTGCAGAGAGGATATGGAAACCATGGTACATTTAAACAATTAGAAAATGCACTCGAGCACTACCCCTCGCCCTTTCCACACAAGTTCAGGCTTTGATGTTACAATAAATATTAGGTTAGCAAACCTTATCAGGAAAAAGAAGTCGATCAATACTTTCTTCACTTTTAGAAAATTGCTGAAATCTTTAAATGGTCATGAGAGTACTTGACTTCATCGTTGGAAAGTGAACTTATTAGCGAAGTTCGTGAAGTCTACACTTCACTGACGGTACAACATAGTGCTGATGACGAAGATATTAGGGAATATATCTTGAAAGGATATGAATGGTACCTAAGGCATATCGTCAACGATTTAGGAATAGCATAGAGGTAAATGTACAAACTCATGTCGAATTTGCAAGGAAAAAAGAAAAACTAGTTGATAGCTGCTGCTCAGCCAAGATGATTGATAAGGACTGTGATATCCTCAGCCAAGAAGATTGATAAGGACTGTGATATCCTCAGCCAAGAAGATTGATAAAGATTGTGATATCCTCAGCCAAGAAGATTGATAAGGACTGTGATATCCTCAGCCAAGAAGATTGATAAAGATTGTGATATCCTCAGCCAAGAAGATTTATAAGGACTGTGATATCCTCTGCCAAAAAGATTGATAAGGACTGTGATATCCTCAGCCAAGAAGATTGATAAGGATTGTGATATCCTCAGTCAAGAAAATTGATAAGGACTGTCATATTCTCTGCCAAGAAGATTGATAAGGACTGTGATATCCTCAGGCAGCTCATATTAATTAAAGAGTTCAATGGCACGAGTTATCTTGAAGTGAAAAATGTGAAAGTTGTGTAAGCTGCTGCTCGTATAGCTGATAATTATTCCTTGTCGCACTACATTTCTTTTGTCATTAAATCTTTCATGTTGCAGAATCAATTATTTTAGTTGTGTTCAATTTTCATTTTGCAAGATTATTTTAATTAATCATTGGTATTACAAGCTGCTCATAACCTTTGGATTAAAAAAATAACTATTTTGGAATTATCGTGATTTTAGTTCAATATATTTTGGTTTATATCATTCCGATAAATCAACATTATTGACACATCAACACAATATATTAAACGTCATTCGTAATAACACTGGAACTTACTTGAATACTCGGTATCTTAAGACTTGTGATAGGATTTGAAATGGACAATTTAGGATTTCATATAACTGTAAGTTATTTGTAACTTTTACTTTGTATTTTAGGGAGATCATTGATTAGTTGAATTTTACAAAACTTGCTGGTTTTCATATTTTTCCTTTACTTAGTTTAAGTGTTTCAGACCATAGAGTCGTACAACTATAAGTACTATAGGCCAAGGGAAGTAACTCTTCAAAGTATTATCAAGACAAGTAGAGATTTAGCTCGCTTTCTTGTTTACTTCTTATACTATGCCATTACTTCGACTCCATCGAAGTGTTTTACTCGGTGAAACAATAGACTCAAGTCTGTCTGTTCAGCATTTTCTAAAACAAAATCAATATACATACTATTATAACTATTAAAGAAAGAAATGATTTGTGTTGCTTGGGTTTTAATACAATTTTCAGCGCGCGATAGGCAATACATTGCGGCCAGAATATTTATCAAAACTAAAATATTGGACACTTCAATACTATGACAAAAATGAGAAGAAAAAAAACACACAAAAACATTAACAACCTTCTAGAATATAAAGAAAAAAACATTAGCTCGATATTTTTCAATTATTATTCACTGGTGACGCGTTTCACTGTGTCCTTATAACATAGCAAAGTAATTGCGACTATCACATTTGCAAATAGATAATTCTAAATTAAGACACTATTGTAAGCAGTGGCGATAACAAATAATCTCTCTTTCTCTCTCAATAATCACTCATTAAGTACAAATATCCCCCAAAAAGTTTTAAAACTGTAATAACACATATATAATGTTTATAAGGCATCTCAGCATGTAACTGTTGTTTTGTTTGTTTTATTAAAAAACTTCTAGGTCCATTTCAGCACAGAGGGTATGATTCCTGTGAGGTGATTTAAATGTGTACCAATTTTTCAGTTGAAACTATCTTCTTCAATTGTTCTTTGCTCTAAACAGAACAATTAAACAAACGTGCTGTGAAGAATATACAAATTTGAAACATGACCCCATCACAAAAACGTACACAAATAAGCATACAATTCCACCAGGCTATTATTTTAGTGGTCAACATTTGGTGGACACAGTTGCTGCCAGGTTCAATGCAGTGTTTCGTAAAGCCTTGGAGAAAAAACAAAGTGTTAAGATAGAATGCCATAAAGTGGCTCGTCGCCTGCTGATTAGATATACGAAAGAGAACGTGGTGTCCATTACATTTTGTCCTGAATTGTTTGATATGTTGGGTGGGGACGGTAAGTTGAGGATGAATATGATCAGGAAAAATGAATTACCGGTCATTTCTGACAACGATTGTTTTGCGTAGTTATTTCGTTACCCGGTAGAACTGAACCAAGGACTCAGTGTTTGTGTTTGTAAGCGTTAATGTACGTTTGTGTGGATAGTAGATTATTTGGGTTTGTAAGGGCTCGCGTACGTTTGTTTGGATAGTAGAGTGTGTGGTTTTTACTTTCCCTTCTGTGTGGATGGTATAATTGTGGTTAGGTTTTGCTTCTTCGCGTGTGGATAGCAAAGTTTATGTTATGTGATTTGCTTCTTCGCGTGTGTGAATAGTATATTATGGTTATGTTTTTTGCTTCTTCGCATGTGTGGATAGTATATTATAGTTATGTTGTTTTTTTGTTGCTTCTTCTCTTGTGTGGATAACATATTTGTGATTGTTTTTGCTTCTTCGCGTGTGTGGATAGTAGATTTGGTTATGTTTTTTGTCTCCTCACCTCTGTGTGAATAGTAGGTAATATGTGAAGAGAGAAGTAGGGGATGTTTTCCTTCACGTCCTTGCTTGACACATAAAATCTCAAAGTATCCGTCATTTGCATCATTCTATGGAATAACTAACAACGAAGAAGATGGTAGCATTCTCAGACTTGTTGAACAACTTGAAGTAGAGTTGGTATTGGATGATAGATAGGGAGTACGTAGTCGAAAGAGAATGGAAGTTCCCGTGCAGCCTGGACTTTGCTAACAACATGAAAGTAGCCAGGGAAGTAGTAAGGTGGGATACCTTAGCCTCAATAGGAATTAGCATTACAGGATCCCTTGGGATCGTTTAGCCTCAATGGAAATTTAACATGGAGAAAAATCGTGGGATCGTTTAGCCTCAAGGGAAATTTAACATGGGGAAAACTCATGGGACACTATAGCCTCAAGGGGAAATTAACATGGGTGGGACTGCATAGCCTCAAGGGGAAATTAACATGGGTGGGACTGTATAGCCTCAAGTGGAATTGAATATGGGAAATGGAATAGGGTCGGGACCCTATTTTATTATGGTCTTGACCTGATAGGTCTATGGAAAGGGAACAGGGGAGAGGGATATAAAACATACACACACACACACACACACACAAATTAAATTAAAAATGAAAAATGGGCTAGGCAATTGAAAGTCAATCTCTTTTCGAGAAATGGGAGTGGCCCTGAAAAGGGCCTTTGGTTTTCTTCTTCTTCTAATTTCTTCTATTTCTCCACCATCGTCTTATTTTCTCTCCTACACTTTTTCTCTTCTTTTCTTTCTTTTCTTCCTCCTTTTTCTTCTTTTTCTCTTCTTTCTGCTTCTCCTCCTCTTCTTTCTTCCTCTTCTCATTTTCTTCTTCTTTTTCATTTTTTTCGTTCCATTCTCTCATCCTTATCCTTTCCTCTTCATCCTCCTTCTCCTCCTTTATTTCTTTCATCAGAGCACTGATCATGTCCTTTACTTTTCTTAAATTGTTGATCTCCATCTTCACTCGATGGGGACTATAAGAATAGCGATCTTCGTTTAGCCTCACTAACATTTACTCCATCATACCCAAATTGTCCAGGACGTCTTGCAATGTTTTCATTTTATTAAGTTGGTTTGAAGCCATCTTCTTTTTTATTCTCTGTAGAATGGTTTGAACGACGAATACTGTGGGTTCTTATACGAAAAGCGCGGAAGTGATGGAAAACATCCCCCTAAAGCCCAAAAGTTATATTACCTAAAGTATCACTTAAAACGCGCGACGTGTATGAAAACATCCCCCTAAAGCCCAAAAGTTAGTTAGTTAGTTGGATTATAGTGGTTTTCGTTCTTTCGAACATGTACCACTTGTTTATTCACGCACTGCATGATTTTTAATTACTCCTGGGGGAAGGAAAAGGAGCCTCATCCCCCAGGCTTTTACGTACTCAAAGAGTACGTTTTAATTTAGCCACTCAGGTGTAGGACTAACTAGTCCTTAACAACCTGACTGAAAGGCTAATAAACATGAGTGTGTGGATAGTATATTATCACGCACACACACACACACATACACACACACACACACACACAAATAAAAAAGCCCAAAAGTTATATTACCTAGATTATCACTTAAAATGCGCGGACGTGAAGGAAAACATCCTCCTACTTTTCTCATTTCATATTATCTACTATCCACATACGTGAAGCAGCAATAAACAAACCCCAAATCTACTATCCACACACACACAAAGAATTATAATTAAACCCAATAATCTACTATCCAAACAAAACTACGTGATCGTTTACAAACAAACATACACACAACACACACACACACACACACACACAAATAAAAAAGAGTCAGTGTTTATATTCACACTACTCTACATACACACACAAACACACATTGGCAAATCGATTGTTATTTCTTTTCTAGAGATTGGGGTAGCCCTGAAAAGGGCTGGTTTTTTTTAACTCCATCACACGTGGTTAATGATGGCACCTTCCAGGCCTGGCACCACACGCACATCTTCTTCCCCAGTCTCTTTTCACTCTTTTTGGGGGGAGAGCGGAGGCGGGATAAGTGGCTTCAGAACCCCAGTCTTCTGTCTCTGGGATTCTGCAATTTCCTCTCTCTTTTTCCTCCTCTTCTTTGTTTCTTCTCTCCTCCTCTTTCATCCTTCCCTCTTCTACAATGGGTTCCGCAGCCAGTTCATTTAGTATGTGCCTGGCATATTCCACGTGCACATGAAGTTCCAACAGTTTTGCTAGCCTTCTGCTCATTCTCAAGTGTTGATCAATCAACAAGGATAGCTAGACTGCCGAACGATTTTTAATTTATACTAAAGCGCGGACGTGAAGGAAAACATCCCCAAAACAAAACTGATATTACCTAGATCGTGACCCAACAACACGCGGACTTAAAAGAAACACTCACTTTTTTATACTACACACCATTATTCTAAAAAACTTCATGAAACCAATAATATACTATCCACTAACGCGAAGCAGTCAAATCAAACCCCAAATTTATTATTTACGCACGTCAAACAGCAAAAAGAAAAACATCATCATAATCTACTATTCACACAAACATACTTGAGCCCTTACAATCACTCACACATATAAACCTATACAATCACACCAGAAATGAGTCAGTGTTTATATTCACACTACTCTACATACACACATTGGCAAATGGATTGTTATTTCTTTTCTAGAGATTCGGGTAG
This sequence comes from Sinohyriopsis cumingii, assembly GCA_028554795.2. Lineage (NCBI taxonomy): Eukaryota > Metazoa > Mollusca > Bivalvia > Unionida > Unionidae > Sinohyriopsis > Sinohyriopsis cumingii. The sequence continues at coordinate 109,598,058 of CM068835.1, forward strand.
CCCTGAAAAGGGCTGGGTATTTTTGCTTGCGTGAAGTTGAAGCTAGGGCCATCTTTTAGTTTCTAAGAATGCGACGTCTTCTGAGGATAGACTTTCCGACGATAGGTCTGCTTCTTCGGAAAGAGAAGAAGAACTCTTTGGTGTCGATACGACAATCGACAAAACCTCTGTCAGGTTCAGGTTGCTGCTGCTGCTGCTGCTGTTGTTGTTGTTGTTGCTGTTGCCGCTGTCTCTGAAGTCTGTACTTCTCTGTCCATTCTTCTTTCTCCCTGTTCACTTCTTCTCTGAAGAGCTCTTCTATCAGGTCTTCAGTGACTTTTAACATTCTCACATTCTCTATCTGTTCAGGCTTCGGTATCAGACTGTGTCTGACCCTATGCAAATTCACGTAGGCTTCGTTTAGCTTAGCTAGTTTGGAGCACATCTTCGTAGGAGGATGAGTCGAGAATGAATGGTTTGACTGGAAACTACCCCGGTTCTTAAAGTCAAAGCGCGGACGTGAAGGAAAACATCCCTACACGGTTTTCGAGCCGGAACGTTTAATGAGTGTCATGAGATAGAAGTCAAAGCCGCATGAATCAAAATTCTTATAGCTAAACAAAAGACAAAGGCATTTTTTTTTAAAACACAACATTTTTTATTCAAAATCACTTAACACTAACTAACAACTCTAACATTTTTAACAATAAACCAACAATATAACATCAAACATTTCTTTCAAATACTAAACATTTTTTTCCAATTCACACATTATTTTGGACAGGGCTGACAACGTTGTGAATGAAATTGTGATTTCCACTGTTGGAAGTCATTTGGCCATTGATGGACACTACGTTTCCTAGCTTGAGACAAAAGATAAACATACTGGTCACAAAACCATCGATCTACTTTCACATCCTTTCTAGAAGAAGAACGAGGATCAAAATGAGTCACTAAATGTTCTAAGGAATAGCCCAGGCTGCGGTGATGCAGAAAATACACGCAATATTGTCCACACACCAAGGAATCTGTGCCTTGTAATTTCACATTATTGAATCGGGTAGTCTGAGCATTTCTTCTCATAAAGTCAATGATATCGTCTTCCAAAGAAGGCAATCCATAGGAATCGAAATATTCCACACATCCTTCTTGAGGAAAGTAGACGGCTACCCAGTGGGTTCCTGGGAGATGACTGTCGTCCGTGTTGATCACATTAGCTGGATGGTCTTGAGGTTTGCGATGAGGGAGTTCATCTTTACCACAGACGACAGGATTCCAAGAAGCAGTGTACGAACTGTGGTTCAAAAGGTAATAAAGTTCCCAGGTATCCATGTTTTGTGTGTTTTTTCTTCTTCTTCTTCACAGGTAATAATAAGTCATCAATTCGATCCTGACTTTTTGCTTGAAAATGTCTGACAAATAGCCGTTACTTCGCTTGGTCTCCCCACTCTGATTCAGAAGAGCTTCGATACGATGGATCTCTTGAGTGGTTAATGGTGGACAAGAATGTTCACGCAAGTCTTTATACCACTGGTGCAACACGACTTCGTCCGAGATGAGACTCCAAGCTTCGTCTAGGTACTCGTCCAATTTTTCTTCTTGACTCAGCATCAGGCATTTATCGTGTTGAATTTGACTGGGATGATCGTTTTGACATCCATAGCAATTTTTCTTGATCAATTCCGTAATTTTTTCGACCAAGTGTTTGGCAAAACAGGAGACTAAATGGGCTTCTTGTTCTGGCCATCTCGACTTCATCATGACAACTTCTTCGTCTTTGTCTTGGAATTCTTCTACGGTCTCCTCACATTTCATCTCCAAAGTTTCTTCACTAGGTAAAAAGGGATAACAGTCTTCCATAGCTTCTAATATCTAGAATGGCTTCTCTCAAACTGTTGATTTGTATCGTATTATCGAATTCTGCATACAGAATGACGTTCACTGTCTCTTTCAGTGGTTGTGCAAACTGAAGTTCCACACGAATTTGGCCAGATTTTATTGGGTGAAAATGTCCCTCGTCGCTGCCTTGGTCTGGAGTGAAATCAAACGCCCACAAAGCATAGCCTCCTGGGTAATCTTCGTACGTAATACCGTGACTGGTGTTGGTTCCTAACTGCCCGGTGGCTTCGTACAAGGACAAGTACGATCTCAAGTGATTGTTCTTGTCACTAAAGTCAGGTTCGAAAGGTCGGGTACACAAGGTCTTGCCGTCGCGACTGCCTTCGATTTTCTTCACCAAAAAGTGATCAAAGTTGAAAGGATTTTTAGTGAAGGCTCCGTTGAAGGCTGAATTCAGGACCATACAAAGGATTAAACGTTTGGGTAACTGTCCTTGAAACAGATGATCTTCGATCATAGATTGATGTCCACCAGGAATGGTGAACGTTTTCACTTCCACGAGTCGTATGGGATACTTGGCGGTCGTTCTGGTCAACGTTTGACTGATGTCATTTCCCACTTTAGGTAACACTTTCACACGTCGTACGTAGAGTTTGGCCTCCTCGATTTGGCTTTTGGGATTGCCATTAGTACTTTCAGCCAACAAATGGAAAGCGGCACTGCTGCGATTCTGTCTCAAGCGGACATTTACCCCGTTCAGCAAATATTTCTCTTGCAACCACATGTCAAAATGCAAACGATCCATCAGTTCTAAACTCTTCTTATTTAAGATTTTGGTTCGTCTTTCCACAAGATCGTCATTGTTTTTATCTATTTTGTCAAACTCCTTCGCTTCGTCAGGTTCCCAAACCACACAGACATTGAGATGAGTATTCTTGGCATCTATTCCGTACGTTAAGAGATTTTTCAGGTAGGCACGGTAAGGGTAAGTATCCATGCTGCTGCTGACCAGTTTGTTATTCAAGTACAAGGCCACTGAGCTGAACAAGGAATGCATGAAATTGTTGACGGGAGCTATATTCTCAGTGTCTTCTACTCCACCATTATCCTTATCTAGAACTTTGACTTTCAAGTACAAGTAACTGCTATTCAGATCGATGTAATCTTCGGGCTGTCCTTTGATTTCAAATTCGATGGGAGCGGAATCTGTCAATGAGAAGACGGGATGAAATTCCACCCATTGGGATTCTTGCATCGCCATCATGGTGGGTGGCATGGCAAACAGATCTAGTTCCGACTTGAAACAAGCGCAAGACTCTCGGTGCATCATTTTTTGTTCTTTCTAAATAATCGAAAACGTCTAAGTCTCGAACGGTTCTTCTTTTCTTTGCCTTTCTAGTTTTGGACGTGTGAAGTCTGGTGAAAGAGTGTTTTCTTCGTCGTCTCTTTCTGCCTTGTCCTTGCTGAATGCCTGACTCGGTATAGGTGTTTCTCGTCGGCCGAAAAGGTCTTTACCCTTTTGTAGCAAGATATTTTTGCCTGCCCTCAAGAAGGCTTCTTTAGGGTTTTGTTTGTCGATGAAGACATTTTGGAGAAATTCTTTACCGTGTGTCAGTGCCTCATCTTTCAAGGCGTGCAATCCGCGTGTCACCATCGATTTCAACACCGGAGCCACTGAACGAAAGGAACTTTTTTGGAATATCTCCTAAACCGTGTCCTCGCTGTCTAGCAACCCCTCGGTACACTGGATACATGACTTGCGAATCGTGAGAGAACCATTTTCGAAAATGGAGTTTCACCGTGACTTTTCCTTTGGTGAATGGAATATTTTGTCCCAGATCTCCTTTTATAGCAATGTTGACCGTGTCCAAATACGACTTGCTGACAGACAAATAGTGAGGATGTACAAATTCGCGGTGAACGTGATAAGTGTTTCCCCCTTCCTCGTCAGCGACCGTGGCAGAATCCACTTTGAAAGGAATGACACGCAGTAATGGTACAGAGGTGTGTCCCACCTCGTTATACTCCACCACATCGGAGTACACAAACATCAAATTCAGTCCTTGGTTCAGTTCTACTGGGAAACGAAATAACTTGCTAAAAGACTCGTTGTCGGAAATGACTGGTAATTCGTTTTTCTGGATCATGGTCATTCTCATGTTTATGTCCCCGCCCAACATGTCAAACAATTCAGGACAAAATGAAAAAGACACGATTTTACTGTCAGGAAATTTCACCAGGAAGCGACGAGCTGCTTTGTGGTACTCCAGGGTAACACTTTTTCTGGCACTCTCCAAAGCTTTCCCAAACACGGCATTGAACCTGGAGGCTATGGTGCTGACCAAATGTTGACCACTAAAATAATAACCAGGGGGAATCAACAAGTGGTAGGACCACTTTTGAGTTTGGTCATCAAAGGTTCTTTTTTCATATTTGACAGGGGTATTCAAATACTTTTGTATTGAGTCGTCATGAACTTCCACCGTGAAAAAAATTTTGATTGGGAAGGACATTGAGGACTTGGGTCGGGTGAATCATTTCTACCAAAGCCACTTCCCAATGGGCTTCGTGATCTAATTGGATGGCCTGAGGTAATTTGGACGTGTAACAGCACAACGTGTTGTTGGGAAACACCTCCATGGAACTGTCGCTAGGTAAGGTTAAGTAAAATTGGTTTTGGTGACTCATAATTCCAGAGTTCTGTGGCTGTCCGAGGGGTTACTGGACGTCAGAGGCGTGTCTCCGCCCAAAATAGGGTTGTTGTTGTTGGAGTGGTGACTGGCACTGGCACTGGACACAAGGTTCCCGTTGTTCCCGTTGGAAGAGAATTTCAGGGAGGGATTAGGAAGCAGGTAACCGATGCAACTGCTGAATAAAATGGTCCACAATTGTTTGCCTCCTTGTTACAAACTCAAATTGGCAATGGCTGCCCCGATGACACAATACACTACGAAGATTTGACAGAAAAAGACGATTTGCGTTTTAGGTACACGTTCTCCACACCACACCCACAAGGGTTGTTTCTGTAAATCTCGCAGAGAAGAACTGGGTGAAGGAGTGGTCGCCGTAGCTGCGTCTGTGTGAAAGGGCATGATGGTCACTTCTTTTTATAGTTGATGACTTGCGAAGCGTCGATCCAAGAATCAAAACTGGGTGGATATCCTTTCCAACGTACTTTGACTTCTTTGACATGTCGTTTGCCCACTTTACGGGTTCTGCGTTCGAGGATGCTTTCGATGTCGTACACGTCGTCTTCTTTTTTGGTGACACGTTGTAACTCGGGCAAATAAAACGTTCCTTTGAGTACTTCTCCGTTCATGTCTTCCAATTTATAGACGGCAGGATCACGGCCATGCACTTGTCCAGTGACACGAAACAATTCGGTAGTCCAGTTAGGTAAGTAACCTTTGTCAAAAGTGCGTTTGGTTTTGCCAATGCGCACCCAATCTCCTACGGTCAACACTGCACTTTTCTTGGGGACAGCCCTCATCGGGGACGTACCAAACAGGCGCTCAAACACCAGCACTTCGTTCTCGGGAGTCACCTCTTGCGGGCACGTCCGATGCTTCGATGGTAAGATTGGTTGTACGCTTGCACCAGGTGCGGTAAGATGTCGATGTACTTCAGAGTGTGGTGATGCGTAAAATATTTCCACATGCGTTCTTTCAAAGTGCGTTGAAAACGTTCCACGATGCTGGCTTTGGTTTCAGGATTCTCGGTGATAAAAAAATGAATGTCACGTATCTTTAATTCTTTTTGGAAAGCTTGGTTCAGAAATTCGGTGCCTTTGTCCGTTTGCCATCGAAGAGGGTGACGACCACTTTGTTTCAACACCCGTTGCAGGGCTCGCACTAACTCGCTGCTCGATTTGGAAGTCAAGGGCACGACCCAGGCAAATTTGGAAAAGACGTCGATGACACAAAACAAATATTTGTAGCCGCGATTGTAGCTGGCCAAATGAGAGACATCGGCTAAGTCGGCTTGCCGTTGATGATCGATGTCTTCCACTCGGGTGCGACTTCTGGAGAACTTGCGTCGAATGGGTTTGTGTAAAGTGTAAGTAGCTTGTTCTTGTAACCATCGTTGCACTTGAGGTAAACGGAGACTTTTCAGTCGAGTTTTGGCAGCACGATACAATTTTTGAACTGCTGCGTAACCTGCAGGATGGGAGGGATCGTAATAAATGCTGGCTAAGACTTTTTCCATTTTTTGTGTGTCAGTAAGGCACCCACTCTTGGACGATGCTACTCTTTTTCTCTTGGGGTATTTTCTAGGATTGTAATGCTTTGCGTGTGCGACCGGCAATAGGTGTCGAGGAGGAGGAGAATGTTTGAACAGGGGATATTTTTTCTTGTTTCACTTCTGTCTTCACCTTCTTTTTCTCTTCTGATGAAGAAGGCGTAGTCATCATCTTTTTAATCCATCCCATCCAATTCTGGAGGTAGGTGGTGTTGTTAACTTGCGTACTTTTTCTGGTGGAGTTTGAAACCCTTCCTCTTCTTCTTTTCTTTTTTCTGTCTTGGTCACTGGTAGTAGTAGTGGTGGTGGTGGCGGTGATAGTGCTGGACTTTTCATTAAGGTCTTAAAATTTTTCAGAGTGGGAAGAGCTGTTTCGTCTAAAGCCTTCTGGTGAAAGAGTTGCAGTCGTTGCAAGAGTTGACCGTACTTTTGCGAGTTTTCTGTTTCGGACAAATCTTGGCGATCGATCAAGGACTGCAATTCGTGTTGTAACTGGGACATCTCGCTCAAATTGGGATTGGGAGGTAAATGCGGGGTGCGTTGTTCTTTCCAACGATGGTATTCCATCGATCGTTTGTAAGGCACTAAAGCTAGTTTTCGTCCTTCCATGTGCTGTCAGGGGTCAATTCTGAGATCTTGGGACTCCAGAGGGCCTTTTTATCTTGCTCCCACCAGTCCTCCGAACATGGTTCCCAAGACTCCTTTCAGTAATGGGCCTAGCAAGAGGGGTAAAATTCCTCCACGTTGGACCAACATCTTCTTCTTTTGACGAAGGGGAATTTTCTTTTGAACCATTTGGCGCAGAATGTGACGATGTTTGCCTAAGCATTGTTTCTGGTGTTTGGACAAAGGGATCGTGCCTTTCAACACGTTCAAACAACATTCGCACACGGTATCGATGACCTCTTTGGAGGCCGTTTGAATGAGTTTTTTTCGTAGGGGTGAAGAAGCTTTGGACAGGACAGATAACATGTCCCCATGTTTGAATAAACGAGGAGGCAGTCCTTTCCTTTTCTTTCCTTGGGTTTTAGAAGAGGGATGTTTTCTGGAGGGTGACATCTTTGAGTCTTCAGCACCAAAAAGACTGATACCCCTACTTAGTCACAGACCTTTTTTATACTGGAACGCGTCGCCACTGATTGTCTTTACGGCGTATCAACTTGAGGACAGGCATGACACGTCGTGTAGGGGTACGCAACGGACTAAATCGAGCCAGTTCTTGCTTGGACAAATCCAGTAAACTTTGTAACATGTCCGATCTCTCTTGGACTTTGACTTTGGGAGCAAGTACTTTGTGAGCCGCGGCCACTGCCGCTAAATGGGAGGGCCCTGCCACTGGGGAAGTTCTTGGGGTCATCAGCGGAGAAGTTCTTGGTGTGATCAACGTCTCCAAGTACTGTTCGGTTCTTGGTGACATCAACGGAGTAGTGATTGAACCTGAGGCTACCGGAGGCGCGGTCACCGCCGTGGCAGTTCGTGGTTTGCAAGTGTAAGGTTGCGTCCTGGCCGAAGTGTCTCTCTTGTGACTAGTTTTCTTCTGTGGGTTTTTCTTTTTCAGGGGACTTTTTCTCTGTTTCTTTTTCTGGGGACTTTTCTTTTTCCGTGGTGTTGTCTGGTAAGAGGAGGGTCCCGCCACTGGATAAGTTCTTGCAGACACGGGTCTCTTTGGGGACCTGGTCTTTTTCTTTTTCTTGGAGCTTCGTTTGACTTCCTTTTTTGTCTTTGGGAGAACTTTGTGAGCATTAGGATCCCATCTTAAGAGAGAGCGAATGATGACCCCTCCTAGAGTACCGCTCCCTCCAGGTTTCAAAATGATTTGTTTTTTGGTTTGAGTGTCGATGCGGGGATCGGCCAGTTGGGTCAAAGCGACTTTGTTTCGATCGAAAAAGCGTTTGGTTTGATGAGGAATCTGAATGATCCCTTGGAGTAATTGACGTGCCGTCACCGTGAACCATCGTAAGACTTCTTGAGACTAGCTTCTATGACACGAGCTCGTATTTGTGGATTTTTTTCTCGACTGTTGCCATACAAGGCACGAATCAATTTGACGGAAAGATGGGATTGAAGGGACGTCATGTTCACACTGTGTGAGACCGACGAAAAGTGTCTGACGTTTTAATAGATTTTTTTTGGAGTGAAATTAAGTCGAGGACGGAGACGTGTACAGGACAGGCCCTCCGTCTTGGCACCAGTGGTGAAACAAGTGGGTACGAAATCGCAAATCCTCGGGGGTCGTAGGTTTCAAATCGACGAGTAAATAGGCGTGTGGAGTGTGAGTGGCATCGTCGTACGCCTGAGTCAGCTAAGGCGTTCCTAACTGTTTGGCTAAGACTTGCACTTGCGATTTATCTCGAGGCTTTTAAACAAGACCACGTAATGCGCATTGAGACTGATGGTGCAATGGGCTTTACTTTGTTGAAACAAATTTTGAGTGATGTAAACGACACTGGCATTACGATGATGCCCTTTGCGCGTGAACCAAAGTTTAATTTCTTCTTCGTCTTCTCCTAACATGTCGTCAAAAATGACTAAATGGGTTTGACAGGAGTCAGAGACGATGCCATCGTCATCTTTAGGAATGCCTTCCACAAACACGATGGAATCGCCTTGACTTTCTCGCAAGAGACTGTACGCCGATTGCCTCTCTTTGTAACACCACACGATGCGTTGAGGTGGACGATCGATCAAATGATGTTTATGTTCGATCAAACGTTTGACAAATTCGGTTTTGCCTGAACCGCTAGGTCCAGCAATGAGCATGTTAAAGGGATGGCGAAGATACAAAGCCTCCCAACTGGCACGATCTAAGTGTTCGTCGATGACTTTGACAGTAGGGGAAGAGGGAGCAGAAGTAGCCATAGTGTCAGGAATGTCACTTGTGACACGAAAACAAACAAGACAAGAGTTTATATACTTTTTTCAGGACACGTTTATTGAATGTTTTAAACATGAATACGAAAGACAAAAATGCACAAAAGCCAAAGACTTAAGTACAACGATAAAAGGCACATCGAAATGATCAACGTGGAATAGAAACAAGTGTCTGTACAACATGTTTTGGGTAAGGTTCTAACCAGTTCTATAGGAGGGGTAAGGTCACACAAGTGTCCTCCCGAAATTGTCTTTCAGGCATGTTCACGACAGTCCTGTCCTGGGTGACGGGTTCTTCTGGCACCGTCACTAACACAGGTTGAAAAGTGACCTTTTTCCTTGAACAACTCTCGTGCATATTGGGCCACTTCTTGGGTCCAAGCCTCAAAATCCTTCCTTCCAGGCACGGACATCTGTCCAATGTGGGTGTAAGTCACAAGCTACACACACATCGTCATACACGTCTTGGGTAGCTAAAAGTTGACGAATTTTTTTTTCCCGTAGAGGTCGAGAAGTATCCAGATGAAACCGCAAGGCTTTGAGCAAAAGGAGTCTTTCGTGACCATTTAAGGCCATTGGGGTGTGGTAAGTACTGATCGTAAAGAGTCCACAAGGAATCGGCTGGTAAACGAAATCCTAGAAAACAAGTCACTAAGACACACACCACTTGTCGCCCCAAATTGAATGGATACAGTTCTTGTAATAATCGATGGTAATGATCCACGGTTTGAATATGGTCATTGAGTTCCTTCCACGGAATCTGTTCAATCACATGTTACATAAGCCGTGGCATGGATTCCTGATTTTATAGTCACTTTATTTCGGAAGCAAAAAAGGTACTTTCTAACTAGACATCTTCGTTCTTCAAATCTTGCATACTGTAACCTAAACTTCAGAGTTTGTTTAGATGTTTCGTCTTCCGCTAAGCAGATTCCACGTAAAATATGTTGGTAACCCTTTAACTTGTCTTCCTCAATGCGTTGCTCTAGGTGAATCACGAAGTAACCAAAATAATGAACATTTCGTTCATTCACTAACTCAAAGTGTTGAACAAGGTCTGACCACTGAAACAATTTGTGACGAATCAGTTCTTTTATACCATTCAGGTACCAGTGGTTAAAGATCTGCTGACGTAACGGATGCAACTGTTCTTTACGTTTGACTTGTATTTTGACCAGCTCTCGGTAAATGCGTTCTCTCAACTCCACAGGCAAAGCACGAATGTTCTCTTGTAAAGTATCCATAAATAGGTTAGTCCGTACAATTCACAATCTTCTCCTAGAGCAAAAGTAATTCACATAGTGAGTAATTTCTGACCACTGCCATTCGGGGTAACGTCCAAGAATGTCACCGAACTCTTTTGATGTAAACGGTCTAGAGTGATATAATAGGACGAATGCACACTTGACTCAGAGAAATCTAACACTTTGATTAATTTTTTTCACTTTCCTCTTGTGAATTTCTCGGCACAAAAGTTCTACAGTTACCCATTGAGATTTCACTCTGGCAAGTCCCTGCCAAACTTCCTTGTAAATCTTCTCTTGCAGTTCTATAGGTAATGATTCAATATCGTTTTTGAAATGAAGTTTAAATACTGGTCTCGGTGATGTCCAACATTTGACTCCTAGCCAATCTGGTGTCTTCTTCAACGACATGGTAAGTTACTTCAATGTCTCGGTCCCACTAAGGGTAAGAAATGACAATTCGGTGACCATCGAGCACGTTCTACGTAGGCCGAATCTTGTGGTTCTCAGTGGTGAAGTGACACACCGCAACTGAAGCACTTGAATTTATCTCCTTCACCCAAGTAGAACAATCCGGCTCTGGCTAATTCTTCGGGGGTCGGTCCTCCCAGATACTTAGGCCATTTTCCTTTGAACGATTGAAGACGATTTTCAAAGTCGCAGTATTCCGACAAACGCACGGGAAACGAATATTCGTTTTTCACAGGTTCGTTTCGATGAGGGTTGGGTGCCATGGACAGGAGTTTGCTCAGGGCTGGATGACATCCGTAGGAGGGTAAACGTGAAGGTGAACATCCACCTTTAAAACGAAACCCAGTAAAGTGTCAAAGAGGACGAGTGGTATCGCTTTCGCATCCCTCAGGTTTGGCACGCACAGCATCACTTTCCATGATAGGGGTAGTGAAAACAAAGTTCCCATGATGCTTTACGGCGTCACTCAGGTCACAGCGTACAGCATCGTTCCCATGGCAAGGCTCACAATCGCATTCTACTTCCGAAGCCCCACACTTGAAGTGTGCTTGTCTGAACTTGTTTTGTGTTTCTCTGAAAGAATTCATCTTGTTCGATTGGTCTTGGTAGTCACAATGAACTATCAATCTTGACCATAGCCTCTTTTTATGCTAGTCGCAATGCAGTCTCAAGCTTGTACATCGTTCCTTTTTACGTCTTGTTTTGGAAGGTACCGTCTCTAAGGTGCCGTCATCATTGTGCCGTAGTGTCATGGGTGGAAAGGCCATAGAAAGGTAAGGGCAGTGCGGAGACCATCGAGTATGTTCCAGAATAGCCGAATCTTTATAGATGCACAGATCCTATCGTAACTTTAGTCCGCAAGCGAAACACTGTACTTCGTATCCCAATCCAGTGTCAGGTCCCAAGTAGACAAATCCTGTTCTATCTAAAACATTCGAAGTAGGTAATCCTTTCCTATCCGTAGGCCATTTTTGAAACGTTTTCAATCGATGGGCACAATCACAATAGTCAGGTTTGAAGACTGGAAAGTGATAGGGTTTGAAATTGGAGTTCTCATCGGGTTTCTCAATCGATTCTTGCTGTGGCGAAATCATTCTTCTGGCGAGTGGCTATCCTCTTACAACCAATGTTTTATACCAACGTGTCCATACGGCAAAGTAAAGTGGTTGGGAAGTCGCACTCGCTTCTGGTACACGATCTGATAGACTTTTTCCAAGGGTCGACTGACGATGTGGTGAGTGGGCAAACGTACAATTTTGTTGGGTTGGTAGGTGGTCACTTTAAAGTGTTCATCCTCTCTAGACTGCAAGGCTTCTTTCAATACCCCAAAGTTGACCACTCGACTGGTACGATAATTTAGAGTCAATCCTTTCACTTTACACGTCGTGTGCACTTCTCCTTGTGGATGCCGGTATTCGTAGCCGTAATTTTTAGGGCCACCACTGGCGAAACTTAGAATCTTGTCGTCGGGGTGCTCGTCTGTCCAGGCTCCTAAACGGTCTCCTTCGATGTCAGGGTGCTGTTAACTCGGCTGATGGATGTAAATGCAACTGTCCGTGTCAAAGTACAGGACACGTTCCCCTAACAGTTCTAAAACTTCGTACAATTTTAAGCGAGCATGAGCTGTCACGTAAGCCACAATGATAATATTTCCAAAGGGGTCGTCTTGTACAAAGTCCAGATCTTCTTCGTAATTCACTAAGATCAAATCCTCGCGAACGACGTCCACGTGTTTCATGTATTTGGTTTTGTCGTGAATCATCTGGAAGTAGCGAGAAGGTTCGGTCAAATATTCCGTCTTGGGTAAACACGGGCGTTGTGCCATTTTACCCCACAAGCAATTTAACATCACTTTGGCAAACGATCGCCTGCCTTCGTTTTTCTCGATGTGATCTAAAGTGATGCCTTCTTGTGCATAGTATTTCTCTTTGAATGTCTTTTGGTCTTCGGGAGTGTGACACCAGGACGGATAGCCACTGGCTTCTTGCTTTAGTTTCAAAAAGGCATCCACGTAGTCGGCGAAAATGCCTTTCTGAGTGGGGTCACCCTTGTGGTATTGTTGTGTCTTGGGAAAGTGACAAATTTCGTACACTTCTAACAGTTGGTATCCCATGTCCAGAGCTTTGAACAATTCTACGCTGACCCATGTCCCCGTCAAGGCGCGGTCTTCCTGGGTGTGCTGACAAGGTTGATCTTGGTTGCACGTTTCGGCACAAGTACGGCACAAAGGAAACATCAGTTTGCCTTGGCAATGGTGAGGTAAGACGGGATGGTACAAGTCCGTGGGAGGCAAAACTTTGCACTTTATCAGACCTTCGTATTGTCGAATGTTTTTCAGGTCGATGTGTTCCGTCAACAATTGTGGGTGCCCTGCAGGAAAGCGACAATATTTGCACACGTAGGGATACAGCGAACACACGTCCAAGTATTTGATTTCTTCTCCTTTCTCTTCGTCGGCTTGGTACAGCAAACAGGTGGCATTGGTTCTTCCTCCGTACAAACTATCCCTCGGGTTCAGCGGATCAATGAACTGGTAACTTTCCACGAGGCGTTTAAACTCGGGATCGGTTTTCAAACGGTGATCGTACTCGTGTTCTCACATTTCCGCCACTTGGTGTCCTTCCTGTTCTCACTTTAGACGTCCCTGACAAGTGGCCTGGTACAAGTCTTCCATGGTTCGTTGTAAAAACTGATTTATAGTGTCGCGGTCAGGGTAGCAGACGGGACATCCGTGAAATAAGCAACCGTTAAACTCGTACACGATCTTGGGGTTTTCTAAGTCCCAGCCATCGACCGAATGCGTTCCAATGGTCTTTTCGCCCCCTCCGTTGCGAGCATGCTGAATCCATTTATCTTCCTTGTCGCACAAGTAATGTAACCAGCGTAGGGCTTTGACCGAGTATTGACGTTTGACATAGTTGGTCGTTTGAGGACTGATGACAGCCACGGTGTTTTCAGGCATGAATTGTTGGCGGTACACTAAGGAACACGCTTTGGCAATGGTGCAAGCTTCTTTCAAAGGATCGACCCCTCCGTGTTCCATGAACAGTTCTCGAAATTTTCCACAGCAACGTCGTAAAATGTCCACGTCGGAACGACAATACTTTAACATTCTTCCTGAAAGTCGAAGGGGTCGGAGGCATGAGCTTGGTACCAAGCGTAGAAATCTTCTCGTTGTTCGGTACGCATGTTGTCGGGGTCGTAGTCTTTAGCCTAAGGCAAATGGGGTAGAACGGCGTGTTGATTGGCTTCCGTACTGAAAAAGTGTGGAAAGTACCCTTTAGCCATTTCTGTCATTCCAAACGTTTTAGGCATTCGACTCAAAGGCATGGCTAAGTAACTCATCGAATCTTTAAACTGTACTTGTCCCACTTGCATGAAAATGATTTTGGCTCTGTTCAAAGTGACTTTAGGACGCTCGGTGCCATGTTCTGTATAGTACCTCAAAAGAAACTGTCCATCGTATCCGGAGAAATTGTGAGCCATCACCGTGGCATGACGATGACAATCTTCGTAACGTTCGATGTCCTCTTGGCTCCACGTCTTGTCGATGGGGTCTAAGACCCATTGGGCAAAATCGGCTAGCGTGTTCGGTGACCGAAAGATTTATTCACACCCTCCAGGAAAGCAGCAGAGGGGGCGAACAGACCACTTAAGGGAACGGTCACCTTGTGTTTGGATCAAAAAAAAAAAAATAATGACCCTTCATAGAGGTCAAATACCACGTCTACGATTATTGTTTGTCCCCAAAATAATTGTAGACGAACCCCTTCTGCTGCTCAATAATCCTGGGAATCTTCATCTGAATCTTGTGAATCTTCATCTGAATCCTGGAAATTTGATCTATGTTTCAAGTAATATTCAAGTTCTGATGGTGGTTTTTCAATTTTTGGATTTATGTTTTTTCTTTTCCTGTAATATATCATTAAACTTCTGTATCGATCTCCACCGCAATTTTTGCAAATCTGATATAATCCTCTAACGCCGTTGTTACATCCGACACATCTTCGTGGACCAGCATGAGGGTTTTTCTTTATAAGATAATTATGTTTTTTGCAATATTCTCCACGACATTTTTTATCACATTTATTAGTGGTTCCTTGACGCAGCCACGCACAATTGTTCATTATATTAATGATATCTTTTTAATTCAGTTTAATTTTATCATCACCCCTGTTATCCAAATATTTTATCAAGTCCAATACGATATCTTGTTCTAGGATCGTGTAAATTTATTGTTATAAACCCATGCGGAGTAGCTTGCGCTCGTAAAAAGAAATTTCTGAATTTAATTATATCCATGTCACCGCTGCACAAGGTTTGATGAATATTTCGCAACGTATGTGTGTCTACGCCATTAAACACAACTAAAATATTACAATTATCTCTGATCACTTTTGGTATTTGTGTGTATCGTTGAGTAACATAAATAACATCGGTATTTTTATGTCTACCTCGAGAAAAAATCCTGGCTGGGTTTGATTGTTTGTCCAGCATCACATCGTCGTATACAACTAAATTATTAATAAGTCTGTCTATGGAATCAACTGATGGTGCTTCATCAATATCGGTTATAAACTCGATAACGTCGTTAGCGTTTTCATTAAAATCCTTAAGTACATTATAACATCGCTGATCATCAACTGACGGGGCTACCAAATGTAATTTATCTCATTTTAACCATCTCATTATAAGATTAAGTAACAACTGTGTCTTTCCACTTCCAGATGGTCCTATTATTATCATTCTGATGGAATTTGGTAACGCAGGATGGTGCTTGACAGGTTCTTGTTTTCTTGTCGCTGAGAAATCAATTATATCCATGTTGTATAAAATATCTATGGATTTATATTGCTTACGCTGTAAAGTTAAAACTCCAACTACTGATTTGGCTACGGTTATAACAAAAAATAAAAAAACAGCATATGGTGGAAAATGTTCTATATGCGGTAGAAAGAAATTTTCGTTTTTACCTAATAGGCGCGGTGGTGATATTGCAGATTTGATGTCAAAGTTTCCAGGTACTCCATGGGCTAAATACTCGGGAGAAAAACATCTACCAGGATATAATTATTGCGGCCCTGGTACTCGACTCGATATCAGGCTTGATAATCAGGATCAACCAAAACCAGGCGAAGAACCAGTAAACGCTATTGATCGAGCTTGTCATGTTCATGATGTAGCTTATAAGAGTAAAAATCTACAAAATAGGCATATTGCAGATGTGAAATTAATTCATGCGTTAAATGCTATAAAAAATAATAATATCAAAGAAAAATTAGCTAATTGGTCAGTAAAATCCGCGATGAAAGGTAAATTAGCGCTAGGGGCTGGTAATATATAAATGGAATCGATTTATTATTCACCAATTGGATACTGGAAGGGTAAAGCAGCAATTAGTAAACTCGCTGATGCAGCAGCGGTTAAACATTCTACTGCTAAAGCGTGGTTGTCCAGGCAAGCAATATGGCAAATTTATCTACCACGTCCTAAGCAAATTCGATTTGCTCATTTTAGTGTCAGTGTTCCTAATGAGGTTCATCAAGCTGATATTCTGTTTTTACCACATGATACTGTACGTGGAAAAACGTACAAATACGCACTAACTGTTGTTGATGTTGCAAGTAGATATAAAGATGCAGAACCGTTAACGACTAAAACAGCAACTGAGGTAGCCGACGCGTTTAAACGAATTTATCAACGAGGTGGTGGATCACAAAGTGGTCTACGATGGCCACAGCTGCTACAGGTTGATCCTGGCAAGGAATTTCTTGGTCCAGTATCATCGTTGATGAAACAACATAATACCAAAATACGACGAGGACATACTGCAATTCATCGTGATCAGGCAATTGTTGAGCGATTTAATCGAACACTTGCTGAGCGGTTATTTGGATATCAGTACGCGAAGGAATTTATTCAGGATACGAGATCTCGTGAATGGGTGGCAAGATTACCAAGTGTGATAGCTGCATTAAATAATGAGATTACTCGAACTACCAACATGAAACCTATTAATGCAATTACAAGCGCGCACATACCTACACAACAACGTGATTTTTCAGCACAACCATTATTAGGTAATATCACTGTTAGGTATTTATACGAGCCCGGTGAACTTGAAGGCGGTAAAAAAAGAGCAACTGATCCTATTTGGAGCGTTACCACACATAAGATATCCACCGTGACAAGATCCTCAGGTAGACCCGCAATCTACAGACTGGATTCGGCTGCTCCTCAACGTGGATTTGTGCGTGAACAATTACAGATAATTCCCGATAACACACAATTACCACCAAAATCACTTCGGTGATTTCGATCACTTAACTAGCACCCAAGGCGCTGGCGCCTCTACGTCGATTACATTCAAGACAGGTCAACATTATATTTTCTCGTGTATGACCAAGATTGTTATTTTTTCTATCTAAGGTAAATTGTCTTGGATCATTTTTCAGATACCGCCATAGCATTATACAATTACAACTTGCGCAATGATTATTCTGTTGTTGTTTCAGCGCATTAATAAAATCAACATCAAGATCAAAATTGCGTTTATTTTTTTTATCACACTGTTCATAACCAGATAATTTTTTTCTTATTATATCACCGTCAACATCATCATCACTAATCACTGACGAGTCCATGACGATTCGTCTCAATTGAGATATTTTTCTAACTCGAGACACTGCGAGATAAACCAAGTTCGACCATTCGATGTGATCATCAACGATCCAAACAACTGTATCAGTAATAGTTAATCCCTGAGATGAATGAATCGTCATCGCGTATCCAAGCGTCCACGGGGATTTATCAGCACGTAGAGCATCTTCAACAACATCAACATCAACTGCAACAATATCATTCAATACAAGATTCTGTTTCCTCTTTGACTCTCCTGGTATATCAACGTCGATATTTTGCCGTCGCGTATCTGCTGGTCGATAACATAACGGAACTGACAACGTTGGAAACTTTTCTCGTTGTAACTGAAACAATTCCCGTTGAAGTTTATCACGAACTATCTTTCTGCTTGCAACTATCAAATCGTTTGTCGCCACGTTTGCAGAAAGTCTTTCATGGGTGTTTCTGAAATTATTTCACGCATTATTTCACATTGAATTTTATTCGGTTGTAGTCTGATTAATTTTTTAAATTCCTTCAACGCTGCATCAAGTGCTCTATGATCATCAGATACTTCTTCAGCGTGGTCAACGAAATTTTTCAGCCAATCATGTGGAGATGGTCCAGCTACGGGTGGTGGTTGACCATGATCGCCGCACATTATCACGGCAGTATTTCTTGTTAACAACCAATCAAGAAATGTTTTTAATGTTTCTAGCGGTACAGTGCATATCTCATCCCATATTATAATCCTTGGAATGTATTTCTCTCCCATCCTTAAAGATGTCCATGCATCACCCTTCCATCGGAAAAAGCTGTGATAAGTACAGGAATTAACACCGCGTTGTTTCATCTCTCTCGCTAGTCTATGTGTAGGTGTTAGTACAATCATATCTGAATTCTGAAATAGTTCGATAGCTCGAGTGGTTTTACCAGAACCTTCAGGTCCATTTAGATAAACCGTTTTGTGTCTAGTTATTGGATCGTATACCGATGGTAACAACGAAGTTGTCAAAGTTTGATATTTTTTACAGTAAATATCTTTAACCGCAACATCAGCGGATTCGGAATAATCGAGCATATATTCATTTTTTATTCTCCACGAACCCCACGATGTATAAGTGCCTATGTTTAATCCTTCTAACAGTATTGAATGTTTTTTATTTATATAAAACGAATCAGTAGCAACTCTGACGGCATGCGCAGAAACCTTATTTATCATCGATAATAAATTTATTGAAACATACGCGAGCATCGATGATCTTAAATGAGTATATTGAGGTGACTCACCGTCCATGTAGCTCACAATTGTACCCAGTTTATTTCCATTTGACAAGAAAATTGTTTCTCGACTTATAAACGTGTTCTTGTTCGTTGTATCAACGATTATAAAATCTAACTCAGTATCGTCCATGATCAATCTTGCACAATGTCGTCTGTGATCATATGCTGCTCCTTGTGTAAACTTGCCAATTATTTTTCTACTAAGATCCTTCGAATCGGTTTCGTCCGAATGTGGTAACCAAACCTCGGTTTGTTTTCGATATGATATAATTGCTTCACTTACAATCAACCGTGTTAATATCGTATAATCAAGCATATACCGTAATAGTACTATTGGTGTCCACATTTTTTCTGAAAAATGTTTTCCAAACCAAACATAACAAATTGGATGAAGTCCTTTAGACATTTCGAATGACTCGATACGAGCAAATCCAGTTAGGTCAAAATCCGGTAATGGTCCATTTATCGATACTCTCGTCATTTCGTGTGTCGGATGACCGAATCGCTCAAAATACACAGAACAATCTCCGTATCCAAGAAAACTTCCGGGATAACACGCAACCATATCAACTGAAATAACATCTCTGTGATCGTATTTAGTATTCCACAATCCGCCGTGTCCATATTCGACGCAACTGGATACTATGTCATTGAGAAAATCAAACCGAGTTGGTTTCCACGAATTTTTCTTTCTGGCAAAATGAGCCGCAACTGACGGAACAGTAAAGCAGCTGCTCAATAATTCGTCAGCGTCATCAGTATATTGCAGTGCAAGATTTTTCATTTTTTCGTGAAGAGGATTTGTTCGATAAATAACGCCATTTGGTCTCACAAACTGATCAAATTTCATATCTGATTCGTCGTTAGAACTCTGAAATAACCATACTGACACAGGATCGTTTTTACTTATTTCGTTAATAAAATCAAACATACCTCCGGGATAACATTTAACAGTTCGATTTCGTGGAAACACTGTTACTGCGTTAGTCCACGCGTGTGCGTTATGATCAATAATTGTAATTGAGGCTCCTTTTGATTTATATTTTGATTCATACAAAATCTCCCCTGTTATCGTCGCTACGGTTATTGGAAATTTTAATATTTTTCCTAACCCAGCTACATCTTTGATAGACGCACCGGTATCTTTAACCATATCTCCCCACGTGTTTATTATTTTACGTCTTTTATCCGTTAGACCGTTTCCACGGGCCGCGTTTGTAAAATGTTCTGTTACTCGTTCAGCCACACAATTTATGTTTGAAAATTTCATCGGTGATAGTTTATCAACGCTGGGTTTTTCATTTATCACATAGATTCCATAAATAACCGCGGTCACAGGATATGCTCGTTCATAATACGGTTTGTCAATGCCAGTCAATAGACCTGGTTTGGAATTTCAACTTAGTACGACAGTTTTTTTATCACCGTGGACAGGATCATATTTGTCACGGATAATCCAATCATCTGTTTCTGTCAACACGACGAATTTTATTCTGAAAAGATACTTGCGATTATCAAGATAGTTAATGATAATTGCTGCTCGTTTGTCGTTCATCATAGCGTTAATGATATTTTTGTTGCGTATAATCTTGAACGTTGACCAGACATGAGATGCACCATCTGTGTGAAATTCTTTCTTGGCGTCGTGAATTTTATTAATCAAACCTCTGTTTTTCGGATCAACCAAATCTCGTATCGGTAGGCCAGGAGATATTCTGTCAAGATTAAATCTATTTCCACTTAAGGGTTTTATTCGGGATAATCTATCGAATTCGTTCATATTATATTTCAAACAAATATTTAAATAAAGAATATTATGTATACAATGTCTCAATGCCAATGGCTCATGGTGGGTTCATTGACTCGTTGTAATAAATCCTGCAAAAAGGAATTTTGCGGACAACACATGCAGTGCGTTAACCGTGGAAGCTTAGGACCAATACCATGTCTGCGATGTGGTGCTGGAGTGCGAGGAAAAACAGAATTATGTGGAAAGTGCGGTGGTAAACGATACAGAGAGCTTAAAAGATATTATGACAAAAAAAAAATAATAATAGTGAAAACGCCATAAAATCCGTGGAGGATTATCTAAGTTTTCAGACAAACAATGATTTAAACAAATAATATTATCATATATGGAGCAAAATGAATTTATCCAACATCCTGTCATCAAGAATTACGAATCAGATATTAATGGTATGATCAGACATTGCAGGTTAAAAAGACTGGTTGGTTATGTTACTAATGTTGGTTATCTAATGTTCACATGCGGGGGGGGGGGGGGGAAACGAAACATTATCTGTGTCATAGATTTATGTATGAGTGTTTCTTCGGAGTGATCAAAGATGGTTTTGTTATTGATCATATTGACGGGGATCCTCAAAAGAACTCCTTATCTAACCTTCGTGTTGTCACGCAAAGCGTGAACTCTGCACGTGGTAATACTGGAAGATGTAAGACAGTTTCTAGAAGGGTAGTAAAGTCCACAAACATAGAAACCGGTGAAGAAATTACATTTCAGTCTATGAGCGCGGCTGCGAAATACTTTGATGTTAATCCGCGTTTGGTACAATTTATCGCAGAAAATATAACCAGATCTGCTTTCTCAAAAAAATATAAACAGAAAATCACCTTTCAGTATCAATAATTATCATCTCTACTTCGAATTAGATTTATTTTTTGGGGGGTCAGAAATTATCATTATTATACTACTTATTTTTTGGTTCATGAAGGGAGGTAATCATATACAACATACAAGGTCTGTGATGCCTACCCGTTTATGATTTCTAACTTACAAAAATATACAGTTCGTGTATTTTTCTGTTCTTTTCGTGAAACATTTAGAACAGCGCAGCACGTAGAATATATGTATATTTTATCTAACCTACAGAAAACCGACATGTATATTCCAGCTTACTGAGTGCAGAATCCAGCGTCTAGTCTGTATCGATCGTGGCGGGTTAATTTTAGATCTACAGCACAGCACAGGGATCCTGCGTGCATTTACTCGATTACAGAAATACGTGCATATAGTATTTGGAATTAAAAATCAGTTGTATTTTCTTTGTTCAGTGCAGAAATATAAAGCGAGATTGTGCACGTGTGTATTTATGCGCATGTGTGGTTCGAGTAATATTAGCAACTAAATACTCCCTTGACTATGACACAGATTTACGAGTGGGAAATCTCGTAAATATATTTCTCCATTGAACAGTTATAGAGAGGATGGAAAATCTCGTAATTGTCATAGGAAGGATGGAAAAATCTAGCAGTTATGTTATAGGAAGGATGAAAAAATCTAGCAGTTATGTTATAGGAAGGATGAAAAAATCTAGCAGTTATGTTATAGGAAGGATGGAAAAATCTAGCAGTTATGTTATAGGAAGGATGGAAAAATCTAGCAATTGTCATAGGGAGGATGAAAAAATCTAGCAGTTAGATGATGTATGTGTGGGGGGGGGGAATTCCTTAATTCAGCTTTGTTTGGTGAAAATATATTATATAAACGTATTTCTTGAATTCAGAATTGTATTATTCGAAATTAGTTCCTTTTCAGCTATATATTAACTTCCGAAACATAATAGTGTTAGAAAAATTCGATAGCTCAATCCGTATCGTATTGGACTGTGAAGCTCGCGGTCCAGGATCGAATCCCATGACTGACAATTGGTCGGGTGGTTGCGCATATTAGCGATTTTTATAATTAACTGGGGCACCGCCAGCCTCTCTCCGCGAGAAACACCACCCATATATCAACTGGTGGTTGATACATGTTTTGTACCACCCACGGGTTGATTATTTGGTAGGTTCTCAGCGGAGAAAATGGCCTCTTCATTCATTCATTTCATTATATATATTTCATTTCATTCATTGCATACTTAATGAACCTGCTAAAAGACTCGAATAGAGGTTCATTCATAATATATGTTTGTGCTGTCCTTAATTCATTCATTGCATACTTAATGAACCTGCTAAAAGACTCGAATAGAGGTTCACATTTCATAATATATGTTTGTAACGTCCTTGAAACATCCCGACGAACTCGCTAAACACTCGCTAGGGGTTCTAAAGGGATAATTTTTTTTTTATTTTAAAGATTTATATACTAAATAATGAACCATGAAAATATCAATGATGTAATTGTTGCTATTAAAAAATTGAAAAAAGATGGAGTTAATATATCTAATGAACTAAATCCTGAAAAAATAGTTTCTGATTTTGAGATTTTACAAGAACGTAAAAACCAAGGAATACACACACTATCATCTGAATACAAGCTCATGAAACGGATTCAGGCGGCAATGTTTCAGTCGCTAGCTACCGTAGAAGATAATCAGGTGAAGGAATTCATTCCTCTCTCTGCCGCAGTAGAAAGAATTAGTTCGTTGTTATCCCACGAGTACGAGGAAAAGAAAACAATTAGTACTCGCATAAGACTATTGAGAAAACTTATGTTAGCGAGCAACCCCGTCCAAAGTAATAATTCTGGTGAAAATAATTCGCTCTGACCACGTGCAGATTATATTTATTTCTGAGATTATATTTATTTCTGAGATTATTTTTTGTTCCTGAAATTATATTTATTTCTGAAATTATATTTTTTCTGAAATTATATTTATTTTGTAATTATTATTTATTTCTGAATTATTATTTATTTCTGAATTATTATTATTTATTTATAACTTTGATGGGTTAGTTGGTACTTAGATTTATGCAAATCAATCAAATTTGTAATTCTGATGGGTTAGTTGGTACTTAGATTTATGTGAAATGATCAAATTTGTAATTTTGATGGGTTAGTTGGTACTTAGATTTATGCAAATCAATCAAATTTGTAATTCTGATGGGTTAGTTGGTACTTAGATTTATTATTTATTTCTGAATTATTATTTATTTCTGAATTATTATTTATTCTGAATTATTATTTATTTATTCTGAATTATTATTATTTATTCTGAATTATTATTTATTTCTGAATTATTATTTATTTATTCTGAATTATTATTTATTTCTGAATTATTATTTATTTCTGAATTATTATTTATTTATTCTGAATTATTATTTATTTCTGAATTATTATTTATTTATTCTGAATTATTATTTATTTATTCTGAATTATTATTATTTATTCTGAATTATTATTTATTTATTCTGAATTATTATTTATTTCATAATTTTGATGGGCTGCTTGGTACTCAGAAACATGCAAACCAATAAATTTTATAATTTTGATGGGTTAATTGGTACTCAGACTTATGTGAAATGATCAAATTTGTAATTTTGATGGGTTAGTTGGTACTCAGATTTATCATTTATTTCTGAATTATTATATTTATTTCTGAATTATTATACTTATTTCTGAATTATTATATTTATTTCTGAATTATTATTATTTATTCTGAATTATTATACTTATTTCTGAATTATTATATTTATTTCTGAATTATTATTATTTATTCTGAATTATTATATTTATTTCTGAATTATTATATTTATTTCTGAATTTGATGGGTTAGGTGGTACTCAGATTTATGTGAAATGATCAAATTTATAATTCTGATGGGTTAGTTGGTACTCAGATTTATGTGAAATGATCAAATTTATAATTCTGATGGGTTAGTTGGTACTCAGATTTATCATTTTTTTCTGAATTATTATTATTTATTCTGAATTATTATTATTTATTCTGAATTTGATGTCTTAGTTGATGACTCAGATTTATGTGAAATGATCAAATTTTCAGAAAAAAAATAAAATATTCAAAAAAGATGAATTTTTCAACACAATTACCTCATCAGATATATTTTGCACCAATATTTTTATTTATTAATTATTTTTTTAAGTTGATCGACTTTAATGCAGGAGTGTGCATAATTTAGAATCTGATCTCTGTCACAAATGATCTCGACAATATGTTCTCGACGGAGTTCATCTAACTGTTCTTGTGTTAATAAGAAATCCTCGCTTCCGTATTCATCAATAACTAAATTAACGTTAAATTGTTCTGTGTTTTGTGAAAACGCTGTTCTGATGGCGTTTTCAAGTGCTTCTTTGTCATGTATAAAAACCCTCACGTGCTGGTACATTATATAATATTTATTGGATTAATTTAGAATCGAAGATTCTTGATCAAAGATCTACGATTTTACATATAAATTTATCACAAGCTCTTCTCCACGTAGGTCAATTAAGCGATTAAGGTGGTCTGTGAGTTTGAAATTTATTCGTGACAAATACTGATTATGCGTGCGTAAATAAACAGGATTGGTTGGTACTTGCACGATTAAACTTCCAGTGGGAACTTGTGGTGTAAATGTATATAAAATATATCCTTGTTGAGCTTGATTTGATTTTCCAAGATCTATTTGATAACTGCCTTCTATTACGTCACAAACTAGATTAACCACGATTGTCGATGTTATATTAACGATTCCCGGAGATACGTGTCTTCCACCGCCGAGTGGATCATTATTATATCTAAGAACAGTTGCTGGTGGGGCTATTTTTCCCCATGCATCAAGTATTTCAGAAAAACTTTCCGTGATAAGATCCCTGAGCGTTTTCTTAATTCGTCGGTTTCAAATCCTGGTAGTGTAAAATCTAATAAATCTGCTTCAGTTATTTTATAATGATCAATATATGCTTGTTTGATACTATTTCTTTCTCCTGTATCTATATAAGTATTAACATTTATTACCTCAATAATGGTCCGATTAAAATATTTAAGATTTTATACAATTTGATTTAAATGTTGTATCGTTGCAATGATCTGATGTCTTAGATCGTCATTAGGATACTCCAGGATATAGTTTTTAAACAACTGTGCTAGTGTCGTTAATGTAGTTGTGTATTCAGTTCTAATTCTGTCAGCACGAAATCTGAAATCTTCTTCAAAAACGATATTAGTTGCAGTTTTTGCATCAAAATCATAGATAGAAAACGTTGGTAAAGGATATCTTTTACCCTCTCTCAAAATGTAATAATTACCCACCCACCCCCATGGATACGAATCTCGGTATTTTGGAGTTGTTATAAACCTGGCTTCGTCAGTAAGAAATTCAATTAATTTTGGTTCTGGTGGTCCTTCATATACCGGGGGAACATCAGGCCAACCTAGTACGGATCTGATTGAAGATTGATAAATATCAACGGCATAATCAGGAGAATGTATCTCTACCGTCGAGGACAGCGTCGGCTCATGAATATTAATCGATATTTTTGCTTCCTTTCCTGTTATTGATTTTATTCTACGTTGAAATTCATCATTGATCTCCTCGATCTCATAACTACCAGTGGACATTCCAGCAACAATCCAGTCAGGTGTTCCATCGGGTTTGTTTTTATTAGCAAATACGAGCGAATTATTTGTTGGTGTACCATGAAATGATTTTGATCTGATATTTGGCCAGCTGTAATATACCCGTAATTGCGCTAGTGCAAATTTCATCAGCGCGAATTGCAGTTGGAAAATTGATATTAAATTCAGGATTAATAGAGCTTACCGAATCATCGTTGTCTTGTGCGGGGTTGTGTTAGTCACGATCTGCTGGAGTAATTCCGTCATTATTAATACTTGTATCTTTAATACCGATACCTTCGTCGTATATTTTAGTTATCATTGAAAACTCGAAATCAGATATAATTCCATCACTGAGACTTGCTGATAACAACGAGGATAATTTCGAGTATGCTACCGTCGCTGTGTGTAATTTTATTATGTAATAGGATAATTTTTCGTTCGTGCAAGTACATATTTTTTTTGCGATGATATTAAGCACACCTGCAATAGTTGTTGCTGCTGAAATACAAACAGTTACAGCTACTGGTGCCATCATTGTCACCGCTGATAATATAACACCCGTTCCAGCAACAGCAGCGGATACTGAATAAATAATCACATCAACGATAACTAATCGTCGTCGATATTTTTTTACTTTTACTGTATATTGTTCGACTTGATCTTTTAGCGCCGCCTGCCATTCACGCGCTTGATTGTACCTGTATTGTGCACCGTCCATATATTTTTATGCAGTAACCAATTAAGGTGTTTCAGCTACAAATTCCAAACACCACCAGTAAGATGTTGCGGTTAATTTCTTATCAGCTGCTTCCAGAATAAATATTTCTTCAGTTCCGTTATTTAATATAACAGATGCAACCCCGGAAAACCTGTCGGTGGAATGACGCCATGGATACGTTGTGAAGATCTCAAATCGCGCAGCACTGAACACGGACAACCTGTACACGCCAGTGACTGTTGCGGTATATTTGATTGTATTATTTTGCTGCGACCATGTTGCAAATCCCGATGATACTGTGCATACGATGTTTGTGATATGTCCGGGAGTTATTCCGGCCGGGATTTTAATCAGACTGGTTTTATTGACGATCTCAGGAATCCCCGCTACGATGTCTTGCTGTGTTTGTTTAATCGTGTCTAGGTTAGTTTTGATATCAACGAGTTTCATGTCAATGGCGTGTGGAGTGCCGAAGAATTTATCTATGGCATCATCGGTTTTTTGAAAATTTCTTCGAAATCTTCCAAAAGCGCCTGCGTGAACATCATACTCGGCCCGTAACGTGGATAATTTACCGTCTACGGTGTCGACGTATTTTTTTGCTGCTGCGTCTTCGTCGGATGTTGGATCTCTTAAAACTACTATTTTGTTTCCGTTCATGCTAAGTTCACCTGTCATTATGTCACCGGTATTTTTTACACGATTATCAACACTTTTTGCAATTTCATCTCTGATGGTTTTAAGTGACATACTTGAATCCCTGATTTTGCCACTGTCAGTAAACACGGGTATATTATCCGTAACTGCACCGAGTACTCGTCGAATTATGTTATCCCATTTGATATTGCTCGTTTTTAGTTTACCATATCGATCTTGAAAAATAACAACCTCATCTGGGTCAACTCCAGCCAGGTTCATAACGTCAGCGAGGTCATCCTTAGTCGCGTACTTTGACAAATCAACATCGCCGGATGTTCTTTTAACACGTGAAGAAGATCTTCCGTAAATATCAACCATTATAATAAGACCTGTTGTTTAAAACGCTTTACGCGCAACGAAGCGGTTGCTTGTATAATCATGCACGACTTTATGTGGTGGTTTGGATGATTTTGATATAGCGTTAAGTACATTAATTACTTCACGGCCGCATATTGGCGGATCTGTCATTGTTTGTGTGGGTAACGTTGAATACCAAACTTTACAGCCAGAGGTTGCTGCGTGGAGTGGTGCAACATACTTGATAAATTCAACAGGTGGAGTTAACCCGTATGAATCAAAATAAACGATTCCACGTGGATCAACCGCGTATGATACCCAATGAGTACCAGGTCCAGAACGTTCATCGAGATTAATAATACCTGTTTCTAGTTTGTTTGGTTGTTTTGGTAATTGATCTCGCATGAAAACACCTCTGAAGTTTTTTATTTTTAATCGTTTAGCAGCATCAAGTAAATCAAAATTTGATGCTGGAGCGTCTAACGTGGAAGCCTCAGACCCTTTCCCCAACGAGATCCTGGCAATCTTAAGCCGCGTCCCTTTTTTTTGCATCCATTTCCTGTTGCTTTCTTTAAAGCCATTCCAGCAGCTGTTCCAACAGCACTTAACGCGGCTGCTTTTGCTACGGCTGGCGCGGCAGCAGCTATTAATGCTGGTATAGCCGCGAGAAGTGGAAAAATACCACCGGTTTTAACTGAGTCCTTAATCGCACCCGCAGAGAGATTGAGTTTGACGCCTGTTTTTGATTGTTTAGCGCCATTGAAATGTTTAAGCTGGCGTTCTGATAATGATAGTTTATTTTGACCACCCGTGATCTGATCTCGCTTTAGTGATATTTTCATTCCACAGTTTTTTGCTGAATTTGATTGAAGGTTTTTAATCTGACCAGGAGTCAGACTGACACTAACGTGATGATATGGCATTTTATGATAAATACTTACCACGCTCCAAATAATAATTAAAGATTTTCCACTGGTGCATCAACGACCCTCATTCGACCACTACCACCTTCAAGTAACATGGCTTTATCGCTAAGTATAACCGCGATTGCTCTGTAATCAACACCACCTGTATTTAATGTTGCTTTAAGATGTATATCAACGACAGATTGTTTTGATAGATCAAGATGCTCCAGTGAAAAATAATAAATCGGATACAACGTCCTGAAATCATATTGTGATATTTGCAACCCAGTATTTACATTTTGATCATGTCCCATGAATGACATCAAACGATGATATGCACGTCCTATGTGATTTAGTGCATAATTTAGTTGTATATTCTCTGTTGGTTCTTGTTGTCCGTTTATCCGCAAGGAAATATTTGTAAGACCTAGTTGGTCAAATATCAATTGAGAGTGAACTTGATTACCTAAACGATTATGGTTTTGAAACGCAATAAAAATATGCCGTGGTGCAGAAACACCTTATTGTGATGCTATATGCCATGTAAACTGACCGTTAACGTTAGTTTGCATACTATCTGTGTTTGTTGTTAACCATGACAACAAGGATTTACCACCTGTGCCCATGAAAGAAATCAATTTTTGTTCTTCTGCGATCGTTGGAGTCATTACCGGCATCCACAGTGAAAGTTTCGATAATACTACTTTACCATCATCACCAGCAGGTCTCCACAGAGCATCATTATCATCACCCTTTCTTACAAGAACAACCGTGTGTCTAGCTCCAAAAATAACCTTTTTAACATTCCTGCAAAATCCAAAAATATGCGATAGTGGAATTGTACATGAAAATCTTCTATTGTCTCCTATCAACATATTTCTACGCGCTGCAAATCCCAAGTTGAAATTTTCACTAGAACCATGAACCACCGGCCCCACATCGGCATCCGCGTTATTGGCAAAATTTCTTGGTCGTCTTATATTATACGGATCGCTTTCAGGGTTATTAGAATTATCTTTCACAAACATCATTGTGGGACCTGCTGATCTTGTATAATCATCAGAATATCTTGCTAGACCAATTATTGTTGTAGCAACGTCTACATCTTTCTCAATCGATTCAATATTTTTTCCATCAATCATATACGTGGCGCTATCAAATAATGCCATGATCCCGTTGTTGACAAAACCAACTTTTATTGGATCTAAGTAATTAGTATTATCCGTTTTTATGATTGTACCTTCTACCTCAATAAAATCCTCAGCGGGTAGAAAATATCTACTTGTGTCATGAACTTGTAGTTCAATTCTTCCATGTTGATCTGGTGTTCGTGCGTCATAAGAATAAAACTGATAATCACGTACCGATTCATCTTTAAGGACAGGTGCTTCCATGTCAAATGCTGTGTCGGATACGCGCTTGAGCATTTTATTATAATTATTTTCGTCTAACACGTTGATTACCGCGTTCGTAAAGTTCCACCTCGGGAAGTTCCACTTCCTGATATTAAACTTGAAATATTATTTCCCGATTCACCGAGTCCCCGATCTGCTAACGCTGCTAGTTTTTGATTTGCAGCTTGATTTATTATTTTACTCACGTCTGCGGGCATAATTTCAGTACTTGCCAGTTTTACTGGTGGTTGTTGCTTTCGTCTTATTAATCGTGCTAGCCTATCTTTGATCGCCGAGAACGCCTTCCCAGCAACATTGACAATTGCACCAGGAGCTTTTCACGAACAATATCAATAGCTTTCATCGATAATTGTTTTGCAATAGGCGCTGCTTTTGGGGCTAACCTTGTAAATAATCCCTGAATAACATCACCAAGTCCATCTCCGTAAATAACCCTATAGATTGGTAATCGTGAGTTTACCGCTCTGACCGATACGGATTTACGATGATTATTGTGTATGATCATCTTATTTTATTTACCATTTGTCTAATCGCGGTGACTAATCATCAACGAGCTCGTCAATAAGCTCTCGGTAAACGCCAATATCCATGATACCACCTTGAAATAATTGCCGACAAATATCAGCTGCTTCATTGGTTATTTCTGGTGAATTATTTCCCGCACGTTTTCCCCCTATAAGAACTTCTAACCGTGATACATCATTGAGGATATTATCAGGACAAACAAAATTATTTTCCAAACCACTGCCAGTAGCTCCTTCTTCTGCTGTTTTCTTAAATAGTCTTAAGGGTGATCTTTCTTCTTTTGATTTTCCAGGTAGCTCTTTAGACTTTTTAAGTTCCGGCTTCAACCTTTGCTGCGGCAAAGAAGATTGTTGTTGTTCTGTTTGTTGCAGAGGTGAAGGAAGTTGATACTGGGAGAATTGTTCCAGTTCCTCTCTATAAAGTCTTCCCATTTCTTTATAAAGAGCTCTGTATTCCGAATCATTACTTTCAACACGTCTTTTGTTTGCATGTATGCGATATATCCATTTAACAATATTATCATATTTTGCCTTTTCATGAGGAGGGTTTAAAAAACCAGATTTGTTAGTTATTACATTGTATATTTTTTCGGGTAATTTTTCTCTTTCAGTATTTCTAATTTCTTCAAGAACCCTTTTCCTAAATTTTGCAATCAATTCTGCGTTTACTTCTACTGGTTTGGGTTCAGATGCAAGTTCTTTTCTCACGTCGGCGACTTCAGTACGAAGTTTTCCAATGCCTTCAAGTATTTCTTCACCGACAGGTGGAGGTTGAGCTGCAGCTATTTCCCTGGCTATGCCAGGTGGAAGATCTCGTAAAATCTTCTTTGTCTGTTCAGTTCTTCTTGCTATTTTTTCAGTTTGTTCTGCTGTTTGTTTTGATACCGGAAGAAGATCTTCCTTGATGACTGTTGTAACTTTCTCAGTAGCTGCAGTAACGGGCTTAAACAGTTTTTTAGTGTCTTCTTCGTACTCAATTTGTGCTTCTTGCTGCGCTTGTAGATTTTTTCTAAATGAATCTCTAACAGGAAGAAATTTTTTGATTGCTTCTAATCGTTCTCGAGCTATTCTTGCAGTATGAGATTCCGGATGTACCATTTTATTATAACATAATGATTTACTTATTATAGCAGCAGAGGGGGCTCGTCTACAGTTATTTTGAGGACAAACAATAATCGTAGACGTGGTATTTGACCTCTATGAAGGGTCATTATTTTTTTTTGATCCAAACACAAGGTGACCGTTCCCTTAAGTGGTCTGTTCCCCACCTCTGCTGCTAGGAATCTTGCTACAGAGAGGGCAATGACTGAAGATAGGTTCTTGAATGCACTTCTCGCACGCTCGATGAGCCACGCAGAAATTAGGAATGTGAATGCCGGTCTCTTGCATGCATTCGAAATCGAAAAAGATGAAATTGCTTTTCTTCTTGTGACCGTCCTCTTTCTCTGGTGGGGGTTGGTATTTTTGCACGTAACATTGGTGTTCCAAGTCCACGATGTGGTGACAAATGTGACATTTTTTCTTTCCTGAACATACGTGTGCCTTGGAATTATTGGTACGTATGACTTGTTCACACGTAGGGCACAATCTCAGGAGTTGACAAGCACATTTCTTCTGTGAACCTTGCGTTTTCAGATGTTGTTGGTAACAGGTAGGGCTGACAAACGTGCGCAGACAAGCAGGACAATGCACTGGTTCTTGCCCTTTGTTCAGACAGGGTGGAGAGGCCAAACATCCTGAACATTTCGATCCGCAATGTTTGTGTTGCTCTCGATTGTTATAGCCATAGGCACATTTCTCACAGTAATAACCGTATCCCAGGAATCCGGTGATACTGGTAATGGTATCGAAATGGTCATCGTGATGATAAAGGTGAATGTATTTTCCGTCCTTAAAGTCTTGGCCTCGAAACAACAGAGGTCCGAGCACTTCTTGAGGGTGCACTTTCAAGGTGTATCGTGGAGCTAGGACATCTTGCAACTTTTGCATCTCAGGAATGCCACAGGGTTTGTCTTTGGGCAAGCCGGCTTGTTGTAACAGGAGTTCTGCTTCGTTTCGTTGTTTGGCTCGGTCCGATTGTCGAATAGTTTTCCAGGCTCTTTTCCATTTTCCCGTGTCGTTCTTGCTGACATAAGTTCGTCCCAAAACGATGGCTCGGGCTAAACACATCTGGTCTTGAGGGTTGTGAATTCGGACGAGACTCTTTTTGGTGCTGCGAAGGTCGTCCACCAATAACATCTTTTTGCGTCCAGTCCCTTGAGGAGGAGAGACGTGGGTCATGTCCAGTGTGGCTTTTCCATCGGTGATGTCAAACTGGTCATTGGATTGTTGTACGTGTTGAATCTTGTCCATGACTTTGGAAGCAGTCAATTCTGCAGGGGCGCTAAACTCGATCCAAACAGGGGATTTCAAACCGTCGTGTTGTATGGAAAGTCTCAAGCGATCGTCTTCTTTGGGTTGACATTGTCGCTTGAGTGTGGTGAGTAAAGAATCCCACACCCCGGTGATGAACCCTTCTGCTTTCTCTAAGAGTACTTCGGACTTGAAATCTTTAAACTTCACCGTGTATTTGTAAGCCGTGGTTCTAAATTTTCTAGAGGAGCGCTTTTCCGTCTCTCGAATGGAATAGTATTTTTCAGGGTTAACTAAGGGTGGTGAACTTTATTTAGAGGGTTTGGATTCTGGTTCACTCATGTCCTCTTCAAAATCACTGGCATGAATTTGTGCCAAGACTTCAGCCCTGGTACGAGGCGATAGATCATGTTTCTGCCTCTTACTTTCTTCTTCTTTCTTCTCAAATGAATTGGATCGTTTCATCTTGAAAGCAAAATGTCAAATGACTAAAGTTTAAACACCATGGGCTACTTTATAGTCATGGCAGACTAGCGTATATAAAGGGCATGTGTCTTGTTCTTTCACTATTCATTTCACTCTCAAACCGAGCACAACGATGCAAGAGACTAGCCAAATCGAACGTTTCATCAGAGCGTTGCGAGGGGTCATTAGAAAATTTTCTTCAGACCTGCCGACGGGCTACTCTCCTTCCTTGGGAGATAAAAGTGAAGATACTTGCTATATCTGTCAAAAGAAAGAGCATTGGTCTTCAGAGTGTCCAGACCGTCAAAAGAGCAAAAAAAGGGGATAGAAAAGACAAAGGTCAGGATACCTGTTATTATTGTCAAGAAAAAGGACATTGGTCTCCAGATTGCCCCATAAAGAAACAAGAGGAGTCAGAAGAAAAGAGGGATTCTTCAGAAGAAGAGAAGAATTCTTCAGAGGAAGAGAGCAGCCAGGTAAAGAAAAAGAAACAGGAGAAGAAAAGAAGAAGGGAAGAAAGTGAGGAGGAAGAGGAGGAAAAGAATGTGACGGTGAAGAAATTTAAAAAACAGAGAGACTAAACAATGAGACAGAAGAAGTGTAAGAACGTTTTAAAGTGTACTGTTGAGAATTGTGAATTGTGAATTGGATTGTAAATAATGATAAAAGAATAAATTAATTATAAAAAGGTAAGTGTCTTTGAGTTTTGATTTTAAAAATAAGAACGTACACTCACACACTCATACACATACTATAGGGTAAAATGGGTTGATTTTTTTTAGTTATTGGCAATTGAAATTGTATTTCTTTTCGAGAGACGTGGGTGGCCCTGAAAAGGGCCTTTTTTTGGTGTAGGGGTGAGTTTAAGCAATCAACTTTAAATGCCTTAAGCCTTTGCCACGGCCGAGGCCTACTTCTGGACTGCGTACTGTTGATGATGATGATGATTTGGTTGAAATCACTAAGGGTGGTACGGTAGGCTTAGTCACAGGGTTGGCGTGTTTAGCTCGGGAAGGTCGTATGCTCTTCGGTCGTGATAAAGATGTCATATACATTTGTTTCAGACTTCTTAACTCCGCTAAAATGTCCAACAGTACCGTGACGGTTTGACTTTCACCCTCTTGTTTCTTTGCTGCTGCTTCTTCTTCTTGTTTTTTTCTTACCTCTTCTTCTTGCTGATGTTGCTGTAGAAGAAAAGCTTGTTCTGCTTCCTTTTGCCGCTGTATAAATTTCTCCAATTCTTCTTTCTGTCTCTGTCTAAAATTCTCCACGTGTGGTAATGAAGGTAACGCAGGTTTTGGAACAAATTCTTGCGAGGTAAGAAAATCCACAAAATCCCAGTTCACCTCTTCTGAAAGTAAGTCAGGGTTCCCTTGTGTAATCTCCACGGTTGGTGCACCCCAATGGATCGTTTTCTAAGTTTCCGTCATGTTGAAAAACTGTCGCATAGATTGACTACACACAAGCACTAGCGAATCTATATAGACTACGTGACGTCACAGACTGCTCTCTTCGGATTGGATGTGGGCTGACTGAATTTTGTAACGCGTGTTTGGATTGGTCAAAGAACTCAATCCGTTTCAATCCTTTCTCTCCCTATAAATAAGTGCAGTTCACCGAATTGATTCACCTGTTCTCGGCAAACCACAACATGTGGACTACCGTAGAGTCTTCCACTCTCATTTCATCGATGATGTTCCGGACGGACATACTCATGTATGTCCGATCCAAATGGACTGTTGTCCATAGGACAGATACTAGTCTATGGATGAGAAGAGTTTATATAAAAAGACAAAGATGCCTCAAGAGGGTACTTGTCTATGGACCTGCAGTCAGAAGGAGCTTAAGAAGAAAAAGAAGAAGATGTGACAGATGCCATCTATGTTAATATTAACATAAAACCAAAGGCCCTTTTCAGGGCCACTCCCATTTCTCGAAAAGAGATTGACTTTCAAATGCCTAGCCCATTTTTCATTTTTAATTGAATGTGTGTGTGTGTGTGTTTTATATCCCTCTCCCCTGTTTCCTTTCCATAGACCTATCAGGTCGGGACCATAATAAAATAGGGTCCCGACCCTATTCCATTTCCCATATTCAATTCCCTTTGAGGCTATACAGTCCCACCCATGTTAATTTCCCCTTGAGGCTATAGTGTCCCATGAGTTTTCCCCATGTTAAATTTCCCTTGAGGCTAAACGATCCCACGATTTTTCTCCATGTTAAATTTCCATTGAGGCTAAACGATCCCAAGGGGTCCTGTAATGCTAATTCCCATTGAAGCTAAGGTATTCCACCTTACTACTCAGGGAGAACATAGAAGGGATGATAGAAGAAGAGGTAAAGAAGTTGAGAGGTTTCATCCATCCTGAATATGTAAGAGTAGGAAAGTTGAAGTAGGCTCTTGAAATTATTATCAAAGTCAGGTGTGTTTGGATGATATCGTCAATTTGACAGAGTGGTCATTTGTCAAAAGGGGACGGGACCAGCTCAATAAAGCCGAAGAAATTATGAAAAAGGTCCTGGAAGAAGAAGTAAAGAACATTAAAAATAGATAGGCAAAGGAGAGGAAAAGAACAAGAGAACAGAAAGAAAAAAGAAGCATTTGAGAGACTCAACAATAATTGGATGAAAGTCCAAGAGAAGTTCAGAGCCATAGGTCATCCAGATCCCTGAGAATGAAGGGAGGAATAAGAAGAAAGGAATATTGGGAAATGTTAGGAGCTGGTGGAAGAAGTGGAGAAATAGAAGAAGAAGCAGAAGAACCCAAATGTCCTTTTCAGGGCCACTCATATGCCTCGAAAAGAGTTGCTTTCTTGCCTCCCAATTTTTTTTTAGTGTTGTATGTTCTATAGGTGTTTGTCCCTTGTCGCTATACAAACCCAATAGTCCCATGTTCAATTCCCCTTGTCCCTATACATCTTGTCCCTATACAGGCCCAAGGGGGTCTTGTAATGCTAATTCCCATTGTCCCTA
This sequence comes from Sinohyriopsis cumingii, assembly GCA_028554795.2. Lineage (NCBI taxonomy): Eukaryota > Metazoa > Mollusca > Bivalvia > Unionida > Unionidae > Sinohyriopsis > Sinohyriopsis cumingii. The sequence continues at coordinate 109,634,254 of CM068835.1, forward strand.
TAAATCTAGTCCCTATACAGGCCCGGGGCGTGGGGTGGGGTGTCTCTAATGTATTTCTCTATTGTCTCTATATCGCCCCCATACACTACTAGGGTCCAGCATCAAAACAAGTCATAGGAGTAATCTGAGTCAATGTTGGCACGCTGTATTGTTTATTCCCTTGATGTTGTTTTTAAATATTGAACTTGAGGGCGCCACGTGTGTTACTTTACGGACACAATTATCTTCCGATCTGCCCGCACATAGGGACATAGGGGCAAAGGGGAAGGGGCACTTGACCCCTCCACTATTTAACACCTAAACATGTTTTGGCCTACATCCGTAAAATATAACAGCTGACGAACTTTGGGAATAATATCGAAATAACAGTTAAAATAGTTACTGCATCGTTCTTGTCCACTGTTTGCTTTCTAATTTGCACGAATATTTCTTTTTTAAAAGTTTGGACGTTTAGTTATTAAGTGTGAATTAACTTAAACACGTAGTTCTTTCCCACAAGCATAATGAAATTGAAATTTTACAAAGTTTACTACGTCTCTTTTGTTTTTTTGTAGTTAAAATTGCATGTACAGATGTAAGTCATAATGCACAATGTGTATGTATTTTCAGCCAGCCATCCTATCCAAAAACATTTCATTCATGTTGTGGCAATTTTTAGCATTAGCAGCCAAGTATTTGTAATTTTGTATGTCAAGATTCTAAAAAAGAAAACAATATATTAAAATGAATCGCAAACTCACATTTATGATCTTTCCACGTATATCTGACAAAAAACCACTGAAATCTGAAACCTCACTGACCCTTTATTGTATGCTGTATCTTCAAAAAGGATACCGCACGACATCACACATGCTATCCTGGCATTTTCACAAACCATGTATGTATGTATGTATGCATCTCACTTCTCTCCGCAGGGGGTCATCGCCAAATCCAACCGATACATATTCTCCCTTTCTAATTCGTCCTCCATCTCTCTACTATCTTCCTTTCCCTCTCAAAACGATATTTCACCTTAACTTCCTTTCCCTACCCCCACCATCCTTATTCTTTCCCACAATTTACATTTATCGACCAAATTTATCACATACTTTCGCCTCTATTCTTCACAACTCAGCTGCACCACGCATGTCAGTTTCTTCTCAATGCTAATACTATCTATTCGCTTCCCTACAATTTTAGACAAACTCGCAGTCTTCAGGCCCTCACAATATACATTATGTGCATTGCACTAGTGACATTGACATCAGGGTGGGGCAGGGGTCTAGTATCTTTCTTTGCTCTGGTTTCATATCTTCACTCATGACATTGACCAGGTGGGGTGGGGTATCTTCCATCGATCTGTTTGCATGCGCCCATTCATCACATTGACAAAGTGGGGTAGGGTGGGTGGTTTGGGATTATCTTTATTTGGTCACTTTTGATCTGCCCATTCAAGAAATTGACAGGGTGCATTAAATGCAGACGTACTTAATTACGGTAAAGTTAGCAGAACATAGTCAAGACCCTTATTACTTCAGTCTCATAGTTTCTTTTGCTGCAGGTATTCCATGACTTTAAATTATCAAAGGCAAACTGTCAAAACTTTGGTTGCTAGATGTTTTGATGAAAATTTTAAGTTATGATTACTATACCTTCATAGTTGACTTTCATTCTTCCAATATATAGACAGAAGATAATTGAAAATCAAATGAAGATGAATAAGACTGAACATACAAACCAAAAGACCCAGCACACTAACAGAGAAGGATATGTCCATGTTGTAAGACCCAACACACTAACAGAGGATATGTCCCATGCTGTAAGACCCAACACAATAACAGGGAAGGATATGTCCATATTGTAAGACCCAACACACTAACAGAGAAGGATATGTCCATGTTTTAAGACTCAACACACCAACAAAAAGGGATATGTCCATGCTGTAAGACCCAACACACTAACAGAGAAGGATATGTCCCATGCTGTAAGACCCAACACAATAACAGAGAAGGATATGTCCATGTTTTAAGACCCAACACACTAACAGAGAAGGATATGTCCCATGCTGTAAGACCCAACACAATAACAGAGAAGGATATGTCCATATTGTAAGACCCAACACACTAACAGAGAAGGATATGTCCATGTTTTAAGACTCAACACACCAACAAAAAGGGATATGTCCATGCTGTAAGACCCAGCACACCAACAAAAAGGGATGTGTCCATGCTGTAAGACCCAACACACCAACAAAAATGGATATATCCATGCTGTAAGACCCAATACACAGGCAGAAAGGGATATATCCATGATGTAAGACCCAACACACGAAAAAAAGGAGATATGTCCAAGCTGTAAGACCCAACACACCAACAAAAAGGGATATGTCCATTCTGTAACACCCAACACACCAATAAAAAGGGATATCTCCATGCTATAAGACCCAACTTATGACACAGTCATGTTTCTCACAATACATTTTCTTGCAACAGTCATTTTCTCAATAACAGCTGTCTTCATACAATAGTCATTTACTTACAACAGTCATCTTCTCAATAACAGCTGTCTTCATACAACAGTCATTTTCTCAATAACAGCTGTATTCATACAACAGTCATTTTCTCAATAACAGCTGTCTTCATACAATAGTCATTTACTTACAACAGTCATTTTCTCAATAACAGCTGTCTTCATACAACAGTCATTTTCTCAATAACAGCTGTCTTCATACAACAGTCATTTACTTACAACAGTCATTTTCTCCGGTGGCCTAGTGGTTAGAGCGTCCGCCTCGGATGCGGGAGGTCGTGGGTTCGATCCCCGGCCGAGTCATACCAAAGACTTACAAAAACGGTACTAACAGCTGCCTCGCTTGGCGCTCAGCATTAAGAGGTTAGTGTTAGGACTGGTCGGCCCGGTGTCAGGATAATGTGACTGGGTGGGACATCATGCTACATGTCTGCGGCATGATGCCCCAGTGCTAGACATCACTATAAACTGCCACATTGCAGACATCGTAGCGATATGACTGAAAAATTGTTAAAGCTACGTTAAAAATCCAAATCACTCACAACATTCAGATACAATCTCAAGACTTTTGAAACAAGAAAGATACTGTCCAATATGAAAACAGATGGTCAGATATCAAAGCTCTGGAAGGTTTCTTAACCTTATATTGTACTGATATATTTAAGTATAAAAAATAAATGTGTTTTCTAATGCACTGGTTTTAAATTAGGGCAGGTAGGTTGTTGTTGTTGTTGTAGGGTTTAACGCCATTTTTCAGCACACGATAGGCTATACATGGCGGCCAGTATTAATGGTGGAGGAAGAACCCGGAAAAACCCCGGAAAGAACCACCGACCCGCGAGAAGCTACTGGCAAGCTTTCTCACATACCAACATTAGCCGAATCCGAGACTCGAACCCACGCAGACAGAGGTGAGATGGCAGTGATCCGTAACGGAGAGCGCTTTAGACCACTCGGGGCCCCGGGCAGGTAGGTAGGTAGACCAACAAGTAGGTATCCACTTTTATTTTCTGACATTACTGGTAGCTAATTAGTGTAGGTTGACCAACAAGTAGCTACCTGTAATGTCAGAAAAGAAGGATCGAAACCTACTTGTTGGTCTAGGTAGGTATTTTTAAAAAAAAATTTATTCGAGGATATTTTCTTTTCCTACGTTAATATTGGATATATTTCATCGTATGGTAAAACACAAAATCGGCTAAATTACGTCGTTTATGTACCACAAGATGAAATATGGCTGGTATTAACACAGGAAAAGAACAATTAATTTTTATTACATATTTTCGGGGTGGTTTTAGATCCTATCAGTTTCTGCCAAAAACAAAACAAAACCTAACCACGAGTATAAAGCTGGGAGCATGATTAAATAGTTCTCAAGAAAGGTCACATGATTCATTTTAATTTTTCACATATCATTATTTGATTTGTTTCCAAATGAGGTATATTTTTTGATGAAACCTCTTACATATAAAATCTGTTATAAAATCTTCACTTTGAACGTCAACAGTGTGTCTTTTAAGTTTTGTTTACACATAACGCGCGGAAGAATATGCTCACTGAACCGCGATTGCGTTAGACAAATTCAACTATATTGGAAACATTGAACCAGTAGACTTATAGCCAGTATAAAATTCTGACAATAGGAAGCAGAACTATGAAATGTTGAGTATGTTAGCTTTCGGAGGAATTATTGTGAATCAGTATTTTCTAATGGGCGTGTACTTCGTTTGGCATGTGTTGGCGACTGTGCACCATCCAAATGTGAAGTTGCCTTGTGCTGATGGATTTTAAGGGCTGTTGGCAATTCACAATTCAACACAGATGGGTGCGGGATGGTACTCTGATGGTGAAGAAAAGGCTAAAAGCATTATGGTAATATTGATGTCCCATTTGTTTCTGTTAAGTACCTTGTACCATTTAACGTGTGAATGAATAACCTCTAATAGAACAACTCCACATTGTTTTTGACCACATACTTTTTGATGGATTATTATACAGCAATATCGAGTATGTATGTAGTGAATATAAAATGCCACCGACATTTATGAATAATCCATGTAGTGACAAGGAGAAGTGGATTTTGAATAAAACTATTAATAATGTTTGCAAATAAAATGGATTCTAGTCAGTCCTGAACAACCTTGACAGTGGTTCTTAACAAAAAGGCATGAAGGCTTGTATAGGCTTTAAAGGAGACCAGAAACCAATGGAAATATAGAATAATAATAAAAGTACTATAGCAGAAAACCTTATTCTGAAGTATCATTTGCGACCGTAATGCCAATATTAAAATATTGGCCTATCTTCTAGGAGCTGAATTTCCGTGACCTCGTATGCAAAATTTCCGCGCCTATTCGGTTACTTTCGGGATGTGACGTCATAGTAGCGACTCCAGCAGCCCAAGTGGGAGTTGCCAGAGTAAAAGTCAATACCGTTTTGCGTTGCTTACGGGTAATAGAACATTAAGGAAAGCCTGTGGACACCATTTTTTTTTCTTTTCCAAAAGATAAAGGCATAATGAAAGAATGGATACATTATTACAAACGAGTCGAGTTCAAAGCAACACCATACAGCACTCTGTGCTCGTTACATTTCTCAAAGGACTGTTACGAGAGGGATTCTGAAAAAATGGCAGCTCAAGGATACGCAAATGCTAGGCTTAGACTAAAAGTTGGCGCTGTTCCAGACATAACGTTGAATATTTTAAATCCTGGGAAAAAAGCTAAACGTGCGAGTTACGAAAATAGGCAGAAGGCCGAGTAAGTGACCACAAAATGCAACAATCATTTCACAGATCTTTTATCTACACAAGCAGTGCTAAAAATAAATCTGATAGCCCGACACCCTGGGCCCCTCTGGTTTTAGTTCCAGCCCATTATGTATTCAAAGTGAGGTGCCCGTCTGGCTTGTCGAAGCAAAAATTGTTTGCCTGAGGAAGCTTTGATCGCGCTGGTGAAATAAATAATTGTATTTTCAAGATGTTGACATACATGCCTTAACACGGCACAATCTAAATCAAATCACTACTGTCGAAGGTGAAATTTAGATTTGATTTTAATCAAATAGAGGCTTTGCCAAAAATAAGATTCTGAACCTGTCGTGTTTTGAGAAAACACAATTTTCAGTAATCTTATAAAAATTACAAATTTAAAAAAAAAATCATTGTATACATGTAGTATGTATAAACGGTAATCTGCAATGATTGGAACTGACATAAAACTATTCCTTGGGCAGTTTAAATAGCAGCGATTAAAAGAAAAGAAGTCAAAGTTTCACATTAAATGACTGACAATAGAAACTGGGGGGTGGGTGACTATTGACTAAACCCCCAACCCCTTGCCCCAATGTGCGAGCGCCCATGGGACGTACCTTTTCTCCATGTGATACGCCTTATTATTCCCCCAGGGCAAGCCCATTTTGCATATGCTGGTCAGCTCTGGCTAAATTGCAAAATAGCTAAAGTTTTGATTTAAGTACGCAAACAATAAAGCCGGTGTGACTAATGAACACACTCCTTATCCTTGCATTGATCTTGTGAAAAGGACTGCCTTTCAGACATACTTCAAACAAACCACGTTCCACAGTGTGTGTATGTGTAAGCACCAGTAATTGATTGCCAAATAAACGATGCCTATTTTGTTGTTACTTACGATTCCATGGACTTCAGGTTTAAGTCTTAATGCATGTAACACTGTTTGCTGAACAAAATATGTATTCAGAATTAGTTCTTTAGGGCCACATATACTGCATGGTATATTTTGTTTTATTCCTTGTAATTTAATCATGGTATTTAAACTTTACATATACGGTAGAGGAATGTCAGGTGTTAACTGGCCAAGTTTCTTTGGCGGAAATGGAGATGCGATTTTGTTTGCTGAGAAAATTTCACAGTGATCATTCATTTAAGCTAATTGGTGACAATTTTATTCCTTTAATTTTTTTATACTATAGTACTGTTGTAGTTGTTTAAAAACAGCTGAAATTTACTTGAATAATGTTTAATTTTCACGTTCTATTTACTAAAGAAGAAAAAAAGAAAAAAAACTGTTGTGTGATATTAATTATTTCGTCCAGTGCCGGATTTAGACGTGTGTGCGTGTGATTTGAATTTTTAACGTAGCTTTAACAATTTTTCAGTCATATCACTACGATGTCTGCAGTGTGGAAGTTTAGACTGTGGATTGCATACGTTATATCTATTTATAAATGGTTTGGGGTTGGGTTTTTTTCTTCTGACAAATGAAAATTGACAGACATAATGCAATAATCGGGACTTCGCTGCGAAAAATTTAGAGATATTACGAGATCGGGATGTAGATGAGGAAATACCCCCAAAATCGGAGGTTTTTCTCCCGGCTTGACAGTTGACAGGTATGAACTGTCCGGGCTTTTGGAATTTCAGTCAGGGATTGAGTTTATTTAAGTCACCAGCCCGAGACCTGTGCCTAAAAAATTTCTTTTAGCACTGACCAGTACAGTACATTAACTATTATATCAGACTGCAGATTCAAGTTTTGAATGCGCAACCCAAATGTGGTCTCCTTCCGTCTGCCTCGCTCGCCAATGTTTGTTTGTATTCGAGGACTGGCTAGTATTGCGTCACGGTACCACGTGATCTGTCGTCTCATCAAAACTCGGAAAAACTCGGTAATTTACGGAATCGTGGTATCTTCCATGCAATAAAATCACTACCCGCTTACGATATTTAATTTATAAACATGACAGTCGAATTAAAATCGGTAGAGAATTAAATACGTAAAAGGAAAATTTTGATTTCTAGTCTCCTTTAAGTATTATGGTATGATAAAGACAATAACACAATTCTCCATGTATTTTAGTAATAATAATAATAATAATGAAATAATGCTAGTCCCAAACATTTTGATGTTCCCAAAAATGAAGAGTTAGAATATTCATTTTCTCTGCATATCGTTTCGTACATGCTGAACTGGTAATTCAGTTTTCTAAACATTAATTATTGAATCTTGAGTTTAGATCTTCATCCACTTTCTTGGTATCCTGATAATGGGTTGAAACCAAAATGTACAAAATCTATGGCTTTGGTCTAGTACTTCCCGGGCCCTACTAAATAATGCTAAGCCTGACAAAGCCCGAAACAACCTCACAAAGCCATTCAAATTAAAAAAGTGTATTTATATTGTTAATTATATTGATGAAAAATTAACCAAGCCGAAAGACTAGTTTTCAACATCTTTAAGCAGAATTAAATGACTGAAAATTGGGCGACAAATTTTAAAATCGAATAATGACAAAATAATAACAAAATCTGACAAAATTATATGTAAACTGTTTATTTATTTATAAATTGTTCAAATAAATTATTATCAACAGAAAATGCAATTGTTCAATATAACCTAATCACACAAAGTCTCAGAAAGCCTGGAAGTCATACAAGTCATATTAGACAAGTGTATTAATATTGTAAATTATATTTACTAATAAATTAACCAAACTGAAGGATTAGTATTCAACATAATTATGCCAACTTAAATAACTGAATAAAATTTGGCAGCAAAGTTTTAATTCGAATAATAAGAAAATCATATGTAAAATGTTTATTATTTGATAAATTGTTCATTTGAATGATTATCGAAAGAAAATGCAATATTTCAATATGTCCTAATAAAAAGCCCGACAAAGTCACACAAAACCTCACAAAGCCTGACAGAGTTGTGCAAAGTCATATTAGACAAATGTATATTGTAATTAATATTGATGAGTAAATTAACCAAACGGAAGGACTAGTTTCAGTGTAGTTATAAATAATGATAAAGTCCTGATAAAGTTTGAGAAAAACATTTTAAATGTTGGTTATTTATAACCTGTTCATTTGACTGGTTATCGAAACACAGGTTACCAAACTCAACAGACCTTTCGATCTTTCATGAGAAAGGCATACAAAGTCTGACAAACTTCACAAAGTCATACAAAGTGATAATAAAAATGTGTGCTATTGTTGTATGGTGTTTTTGTCACATAAATTACAAAAGAAATATTGGATTTACTACGCACACTATAATGAATGACTGGTAACTGGGAGACAAATTCCAAATTCATTGCATCTCAAAAAAACGCATACAGGGCCTGACAAAGTCTAACTGGAATGTTTATTATTTAAAAAGGTCTGTATATGATTAACTATCAGCAGAAATTTTTATTTTTCACACAGGAACACAATGTCATAAAATGGCATAATAAAAATGTGTTAATTGAGTTAAAGTTTGCACCGCCCTACTCACCTACTTGTAACTGTGAAAGGCCTTTACGCGTGTTAACCCTTTACCTCATAGAGTGTATGGATTTTAGCCCTTCCATATACATGTAGCTAAGTTACCCAGTGCAGTGCGCTATCAATAGAACACCTGTTACCTCTATTCAACTCCATACACATAGGCCTGACTGTCAACTGTTAAGCAGTGTAGTGTATGTTACGTTTAACAGCACTTTTAACCATTTTACATTTTTGGTATACATCTATTATGTTTGGAAAGATTTAAGAGTAAAATCCAATCATTATAGCTGTATAATTATTCTTCACAGAAGAATCTTTTATGTGCCTTAAAATCTTGAGAGAACTCGTTCACCGTCAAGTCAGTGAAGCTGCCTGACCAACCGTACCTGACATTTCTTATACTCGAAATCTACAAGTTCTTTGCATCTACATCACAAAATCATCAAAATTTAATAATGTATAGAAACTAATTGCTGCTTACATCAATATCAGAGCCTTTACCTAAGTTATTGAAGCTTTCATAGTTGTGATTCTAATCGTAAAAACTTGAGTAAGTACTGAACGAAATCGGCGACCTCCATGATTTTGGAGACTGGAGAATACGACCCAGTTGCTTTAAATAGTAGATTTTAACTAGAGCATAAACAGTGACCATGTGATCTGATGTAATGGTCATTCACACTAATGAATGTAGTATCAAATAGGGGTTTTCCCTGAAGGTTGCGCTACAAAAACCTGCTAAAAATGGCTGATGTTTACTGCAGGCGTTGAGAGGCGCTTATGTTAGAATGGTGTAGAGGCATCAAAAGGTGCTACCATGCGAATGGAGTAGAGGTGTCCAAAGGTGCTTGCATGAGGTAAAGCACAGGGGTTCGTTACAAAGAACATTTGGAAAATTCGTCCATGAATGAAATGATGGGGGTTCTAACCTGTAACAATACTGTTACCCCCATCTCTTGATTCATGGACGGATTCTCCCATTGTTGCAGGTTAGAACCCCCATCACTTGATTCATGGACGGATTCTCCAAATTTTCTTTGTAACAAACTCCTGTGGAATGCAGGAGCACTTCACTACCATATTCCATAAATTTTGTATCAACAGTAAATAATTTCCAGTATTGTAAGTTTACAAATGTTTCTATCCTTATACTGAGTTAAATAGATAATAAAAAAATAATCATAGACAACACAAACATTTTCTAATTCTGTTACATCTATTGATATAATTTTTGTGTCAACACTGCACATTTTCAAATATTGTAAGTAATTGCCATGTATTTGCCTATCTTGATCCTGTCGTTTTTTCTCCCAACACTCAACATAATTAAATATTTGTATAAATTGACACGAGTATGTTTCACTGTCAAGCAAAAGGAGGAAGAGAAGAATTAACAAAATAAAAAATTCGTCCTCCATTTGGGAAGATATTTGCATAAGCTTACACTAATTGTCATTAAACATTTTAGAATGTTACCATATTGTACAAATGATGATAAGATTAAAATGTTTGAAAAAATGCATGATTTAATATTTAACATAATTCACAGTAGTTATATAGGTCTCACCTCTGTCTGCATGAGTTCGAGTCTCAGCCTTGGCTAATGTTGGTACATGAGAAAGCCTGTCAGTAGCTTCTCGTGGGTTGGTGGTTCTTCCTGGGGTTTTCCAGGGTTCTTCCTCCACCAATTATACTGGCTGCCATGTATAGCTATCGTGTGCTCAAAAATGGCGTTAAACCCTACAACAACAACAACAACCAATCTTTGTGCAAGCCTCATTTCCTTTTTATACATCTCATGGTATATCATTGATACAGCATACATACTATACATAAAGTCTGCTAATTCCTTTGTTATTTTGCTCATAAATATGTCTTTAAATCATTTATAAATAATCAAATTATGTGATTAAACACAACCTTGCCTTACCTTAGCTGGGCAGTTAAATATTTCTATCAAGCTATTAGGAATTTTAATACAATCTTTAACATTTGCATATTTGGGTTTTGGTATAGTAAGCATTTTACTAACTTTTTCGTTTACTAATCTATGATAAGTTTGTTTATGTCATGTAGATACGGACAAACACTTTTTAATAATCAACATAATAATAATAATAATAATAATAATAACAGTATTTGGACTATTCATCGAGCTTTCATAGTTGTACACTTCACTGTTGGATGTACGAATGAACACACGACACTCATAAGGGTATTGTCTAGAAATAGTTTTTAATCATCAGATGTCAATCCATCACACTTTGCATGCATCCAACACTTGTAATTATCACAAAGAAAGGAACCACCACCACGATTAAGTCCACATACAGCACAATGCCAGTTTGTCTTTTGTCTTTTTCGAGCAGAAGCACTAGGCATTTTGGAATTTAAACTTATATAAAATGTTTGTTATATATAAACAAGAAATATAATTTAGAGAATGTAAAAGATATCCGATGAAGCTTAAACGGCATAACTTTTTTACTGATATACCAATATTTATGTGTCCCCTAGTATTAATAGGCATGATTTGGCATGTTGCATGCTTTTCATTGGTTAATTATTCAAAAATATATGGGTTTTACATTTTGGGGTTTACTTTTAAAGTTAGGAATGATAACAATACATTTTATGATGACTATGCATGATTTTGTCTGCCATTTTATGACATTGTGTTCCTGTATGAAAAATATCCCTTTCTGTTGATAATTTATCAGAACATATATTTTTTAAAAATAAACATTTTTCTTACGATTTTATCAGGATTTGTGTGCCATTATTATGCTTTGTCAAACATTGACATACATGTTGAGTTTGTCAACATGTTTGATAACTCAATAAGACGTACTTAAAAATATAGCATTTTATGTCCATAGCTTATTCAAGTAACGAATAAAAATACAAAACATTTCAAATATGATTTTTCTGACTTTGTTATCATCCAAATTAATTAATCTCCCAATTTGCGGTCTATTAATGGGGTATTGTATAGCCCTAGTCTTTTGCTTTGTTTGATTTATTCATCTATCTGATATTGCAACATAAATACACCTTCCAAATATGACTTTTCTGGCTTTGTGAACCTTTGCAATGTTGTGTTGAGGATAGACAAAAGTAGAGATTAAAAATTGATAACTCGCTATAACATATATTGGAAAAGTGCATTTTCTGTCCATAATCAGTCAAAAGAACAATTTATAAAATAATGACAAGCATTTTAAATATGATTGTGTCATGACTGTATCAATACGTCATCATTGTTCGAATATGAACTCTGTCGCCCAGTTTTCGGTAATTACTTTGGCATAATTATGTTGAAAACTAGTATTTTTGGTACGGGTAATTTATTCATCAATATAATTAACAATATAAGTACACTTGTTTGACTGTGTGGCTTTGTCAGGCTTAGCAGTATTTAGTAGGACCGTACTTTCCCTTTATGTAGGCTACCAGCAACATTTAGCTGCCTCTTTGTGTCCTGATTTATGTAGTCTTTGCAAATTATAAAAATTAATTATTGAGCATTCAAATGTCAAAACAAAACAACATAAAAACAAGTTATCACAATTATAGACAAATAATGTAACTGAATCACCACTAACATGTGCATAATTAATTGTATAAATAAGCGTCAGATATGTGGCCTATTCAACAGAATCCAAGGTAGAAAAGTTTGTTTTGCTCCTTTGATATTTTTTTATTCATGAAGCCATGATTGATTTTCTTGCGTTGCACCAAACTGAAGCTGTGGTCTTACATAGTGCTGTTATTTAGGCAGTAAGTTAGCGGCCTAAAAAAACACAAATATCAAGGGAACTATCTTGCATTGTAGGACTTGGGTTTTGGAGTCACTAGTAGGTAACAGTATTCACTCTTTGAAAATATCTTTGAAATTGACTTTTGTTGACCTTCATTGAGCTAGGAGTAATGTTTATAGTCTGGACATTTGTATATACACTTATTTGCATATTATGAAATGTTGGGATGTTGTAGTCATTCAGTTTCTGTAGTAAATGCTTCCTAGCAATGAGAAAAGAAGGTAGGCCTACAAATGGAGAATAAAAGCTTAAATACACCGGGATAGTTTAATTGGAAAAACAGCAGATTTTACGATCTGAAGATTCAGGTTCAAATCCTGATCACGGTTTCAAAAATGCTTTTATTCTCAACCGGCCACCCACAACAGTTTAGCTCGAGTAGAAAGGTACAGTTAAAAGTAATATCATAATCAAGCAGTCCTCTTTAATTCATTATTAATTTTGTGTGCTTTTTAATTGTTTAATATTATTGTTAAATTGTTTTAAAAAATGGGATATCTTGCAATACCGTAATCTGAGAAGAAACACTAATCAAAGGACACATTTAAATTGGTTGTATTTATGTAGTATTTTTAGAAGAAAAATATGTACCTTGAGATTTATGCTGACTATTTTGGTTACCCACAATTATACCTGTATAGCACAAGTTTCTAACATGTAAGTTTAAGATGGATTTTCATTTCTTTCATTATTGAATATACTTTGTTGATGCCCATTGGCACATTTTTGTGCCATGCCTGGCCACGACGTGGAGCTGATGGGTTCCCTGTCAGGAGAAATGGACTGTCCAACTCGAGCATCTCCTTGGGTAGCTTGGATTTTGAATAAATTGTACAACTGATTATTCTGGGATTTTGAATAAATTGTACAACTGATTATTCTGATTTCTTTAGAATTAAGGGTTTGGAAAGAAACAAAACTAATCTATATTCATTATGTTATTGTTTCATCATCCCAACATAAAACAGTTCAGCAAAGTAAAGTTGGAAGTTTTATTCTGTATACTGAAATGACTTTACATGCCAATTTCTATGAATCTAGAGTTGCCAGATTTGTTTACAATTATACATTTTGTGGTTAAGTGCATGATCATAAATATGACTTGGATGTTTTGGGAGAGCGTTGAAATAGAAACATCTGTTGATTTGAAAATGCATTATATTAGTTAAATGTTCTTTAATTCCATTCAGTAATGGTCATCTGTATACCTTGAAAAATTATAAATTAGATCCTGAATGACCTGGAAATTAATTGAAAACGTGGGAACAATGGGTGGGGGCCGCTGTGCCCCACTTTTTCCATATTCTAAAATGAAGACTGTAATGTAATAAATAGAATGTTTACAAAACTTTATGCAGAGTAAATGTATGCAAAATCTACAAAACTTCATGTATAAATATTTTACCAAAACCTCCACATTTCAGAAAGCAGAGATGTGCAGAAATTATTCACTATACAAACACAGAGATGTTTCTAATTTTTTCCTATAACAGGTGATGGGAGAATAAATTCACATGGTCACAGTGCCAGATACAGTACAGTAATGGACAAATAAGATTGTTATCACTATAAGTGGCAGGCAGGCATGAGAGACATCGTAAATCCTTTGGGATCGTGATGGTAATCAGTAATGAGGGGCATTCGGCTCAAGGTATTATTTACCTAGGCTATATAGATCTTCAGATAGCAACCATTTGGAGTAAGAATGCTTTTTTCTCATATAATTTTTTAAACTTCTTTATATGTATTTTTTATGTTTTCTTTGTCAGAGAAGAAGTAATTGCTTTTTTCATACTTTCCTGATTTTTCAACAGAAATTTTACCCTGATTCTAGCAGACTTAACGTTGTTGTTGTCGGGTTTAATGCCATTTTTTCAGCACAAGATAGGCTATACATGGTGGCCAGTATAATTGGTGGAGGAAGAACCCTGGAAAACCCCGGGAAGAACCACCGATCCACGAGAAGCTACTGGCAGGCTTTCTCACGTACCAACGTTAGCCGAATCTGAGAATCGAACTCACGCAGACAGAGGTGAGACGGCAGTGATCCGTAACAGTGAGCGCTTTAGACCACTCGGCTACTTGGGGCCCCCAGACTTAACATAAACATTGACATTTGTCACTGTCATCATTATTCGACTGAGAGAAATGATGATTAACAAGAACATGAGATTGTATAATGACTGACAGCAAATAAAAGCAAAACTGACCAATAAACTGACTAATAATGATGTAGAACACAAGTTCACGAGTCTTCCGCATAGATCCATTTATGCAGAGTTTGCATGCCCCCAAGTTGATGTGTGAAACATACTCATACATAATCTCATGACATGAGAAGTCCATTTTTTGTCTCTATAACTATTAAAGATTTTGAACAAGTTGGAAAGCTATCCAAAACTTTTAAAAACCAAGCATCCTACAATCCTTAAAAATCTCACTAAGTATTACAGCAATATCTCTTGAGCAGCTTTCAAAATACATTAATAAAGGGAGGTAATTGTTTGTCCTGGATGATTTTCTCTTAAAATCAACAGTTTCACATGATAAAAGGTCATCAGTACAAGTTACCATAAACATTTTTACAAGACAGTACAAGTTACCACGAACAGATATTTATAAGACAGTGCAAGTTACCATGAACATATTTACAAGAAAGTACAAGTTACCACAAACAGATATTCACAAGACAGTACAAGTTACCATGAACAGGGATTCAAAAGACAGTTAAGTTACCATGAGCAGATATTCACAAGTCTGCATGTGTATCGTGTTCTTTCAGAAATGGAAGAGATGTTTTGTGATAACTAGAAATAGAATAACCCACTGTACTTATGAAGGAAGCTAACAAGAAAATTGCTCAACTGTTTCTTCTTGATACCATTTGTAAACTTTTTAACCAGAGATTTGAGAAAGAAACAAAATTGTGGGTGAACTTTTCAACCAGACACTTATGAAGGCAAAACAATAATCACCAGAGATTTTAAGATCAGTGTATTCTTATTTATATTAGTAGGTACATTTTGGAATCCTTGAGTAACAGACATGAAAAGACATTTGGTTTAACTGTCTGGACTTGAGTCTAACTTACACCAGTAGGTAGGATCAATTTGGAATCCTTGAGTACCAGATGCATTAAGACATTTGGTTTAACTGTCTGGACTTGAGTCTAACTTACACCATTAGGTAGGATCAATTTGGAATCCTTGAGTACCAGATGCAGTAAGACATTTGATTTAACTGTCTGGACTTTATTCTAACTTACACCATTAGGTAGGATCAATTTGGAATCCTTGAGTACCAGATGCAGTAAGACATTTGGTTTAACTGTCTGGACTTTAGTCTAACTTACACCAGTAGGTAGGATCAATTTGGAATCCTTGAGTACCAGATGCAGTAAGACATTTGGTTTAACTGTCTGGACTTGAGTCTAACTTACACCAGTAGGTAGGATCAATTTGGAATCCTTGAGTACCAGATGCAGTAAGACATTTGGTTTAACTGTCTGGACTTGAGTCTAACTTACACCATTAGGTAGGATCAATTTGGAATCCTTGAGTACCAGATGCAGTAAGACATTTGGTTTAACTGCTGGACTTTATTCTAACTTACACTATTAGGTAGGATCAATTTGGAATCCTTGAGTACCAGATGCAGTAAGACATTTCGTTTAACTGTCTGGACTTGAGTCTAACTTACACCATTAGGTAGGATCAATTTGGAATCCTTGAGTACCAGATGCATTAAGACATTTGGTTTAACTGCTGGACTTTATTCTAACTTACACCATTAGGTAGGATCAATTTGGAATCCTTGAGTACCAGATGCAGTAAGACCAGCTTAGGTCAGGCACCATGGTGTGTCCACTTTACTCCAATTGCCTCAGCACTAAATAACCTAATTTGTTGATGTGTCATAAAACACCAAAATAAACAATCAGTTGTGATTGCCAGCACCTTTCTATACCTTTAAAGAACCAGTCTATAATGGATATTCTTCCTTTCAATTGAAATTTAATGCGACAGCAAAGTTTTTTACTGGCAAGTGTAAGAAAAAGAGCAAACAAAAATAAGTTTAAAATATGTGCTAATAAAAGAGAATGTGGATAGCATTTTTTTATTTTAACAATAGTTGAGAAAAGGGATCAATCATAAAACTGTTGCTCTACTTTCATTCTTACTTGCTTTATAATGCCCTAATGACGGTTCTCAACTATGACCAAACTGTCTCCCCTTTTCCATCTTTTTCAAAATTTACAAAAATCCTAGGTGCAACCTTGATAAAGTAAAATATTATACTTGATTGTAAAAGAAAATACAGTTTTGAAACGAATTGCATGGCTAAAGAAATCTAAACAAAATAGTGTGTTAACACAGAGATGAACGTGCATTTATTGAGCCTAAGTAAAACATTAATTTTTCTTCTAAACTTGAATAATAATTTAGTTTAGATAGTCTTACTATATTATGTAGGAGATTTGGTAGCTGGGCTGGTAGAGTACTAGACTCATAATCCAAGAATTGTGGGTTTGAAACCACCCAAGCCTGTTCAAGTTGGCCATCTTTGTGTTTTCTTGGGAAAAATACACTTAGATCCCATTTCCTTTCCACAATATAGTCAATACTATGTTAAAATGTTTTTAAAACTAACACAATAACTAAAAGAAGTGCCTGCTTGTTGAGTGACCTTCACCTTAGATGTCATTGATAAACTTCCAGCTGAAAATTATTGATCAATATGTACTTTTACAATGGTGGTCAGACACCAAATGACATCAAGAAAGGTTAATGGTGGCTATCATTACCAATGCAGGGGGTAGTACAAATTTATCCAATAGAGATCACTTTCATTGTTTTATCATAGCACATGCCATTAAATCTGGTTTACAGTGGATCACATCTCTTGGTTGGATTCATCTAAAACTATGTACATTAACATGAATTTGTTGTATACATTTCCTGGGGTGTCTATAAAATGGTCTTGCATTTACAGTAATAAAAGAAAACTGAAATACACTGAATAACCACCATTTTAAGGTAGTTGTAATAAAATTCTCAATAAGGCACAATGATCAAAGAACAGTGAAATACACTGAATAATAAACACGTGAAGCTATGTGTAACAAAATTCTCAGTAAAGACACTTTATAGCTTAAATAGCTGATACCTAACACAAATCTTTTCTGTTCAACCTCTGCATTTATGTAATGTATTACAAATGGTGCAGGGGGCCCCGAGTGGCCAAGTGGTGTAAAGCGCTCTCCGTTACGGATCACTGCCATCTCACCTATGTCTGCGTGGGTTCGAGTCTAGGATTTGGCCAATGTGGGTATGTGAGAAAGCTTGCCGGTAGCTTCTCGTGGGTCGGTGGTTCTTCCTGAGTTTTTCCCAGGTTTTTCCTCCACCATTAATACTGGCCGCCAAGCATAGCCTATTGTGTGCTGAAAAATGGCGTTAAACCCCACAACAACAACAACAAATGGTGCAAAGATATGTAACTTGTTCATTTTAGAGGGTCTATGCAAAGTAATCATTTCTGTAAATCAACAAAGACAATATGTTAAAAATATTTCCGATTGTTAATTGGTTTTTATCACACTGTCATTGGCACTTCCAGAGGTACATGTTCCAGCAATGAGAAATATTTCCCATCACTATTCTAGGTTAACACACTGTTCATTGGTACTTCCACAGGTTCATATTCCAGAAATCCTGCTATAAACTTAGTACACAGACAGAATATGCATAGAGTTTGTTACATCGTACCTCTTTGGAAGTCTGGTCCAAATGTCAGTTATGAGGAGTCCTACCTACAACTATTTTTTAATTATTTAATAGTGGTGTTGAGTCTGTTTGATGTTTTAGTATTGAATGAACAATTTATAGATTGTCTAAACTTAAATTTGGATTCAGGCTGTAAGGAGTTGTCAGTAGATCCATTGCACTACTTTCTAGATTTTTTTAATTCTCCCTTTGCACCTTAGTCATCAAAGAAAGCTTTTTCACCATTCACACTTGAATCGTCAAAAACCTTTCAACCATTCACACCTGAACCATTAAACAAAGCTTTTCCACTATTCACACCTGAGTCATGACAAAGTTTTTTTATCATCACTTGTTCACAATGTTCATGGCACAGTATTTATGATAGTCAATAAATTGTTGGACTTAGTACTGGTAAAGCTAGTCCGTAAGTCATTATAATTAAAGAATTTCACAATAAAATATACATTTTCATTTATCAAATTTAAAAAAGTGTTATCACCATTGTTATCATGCATCACTTTGTTGTAAATCAAATTTATTGCTATTTAGCCCTTTCTGTTATAAATTATCACACAGTTATTGCTATTTAGCACTTTCTGGTATAAATTATCACACAGTTATTGCTATTTAGCACTTTCTGGTCAGTAGCACATGGAATGGAGGTAGATAATGTCTGTTCAGGACCTAACTTTCTTTCTTCTACTGTCTGCTGATGCTGGACATCAAGATTGTTATATTCACAGTCCCACATAGGACTATCATTGTCAATTTAAGTTTTGTGGACTTTTGTCTGTTCCAATGCAGGTATAAATTATGCCTCGGCCAGCTTATTTCAATTTACTGAAAATAAAAAATGCATAATTAAAACTCCTGACAATACATATCTCGTGTATATGCAAAGCACATTGGATAGAGAAATAATCAACAATGTGCATTATCTAAAATATGTATGTCCTATCCAGCATAACAAAGTTAAGTCTTTTGGTTGCATATGAGATTATGTAAAGTTATATTTAGATCTTGTTGTGTATAGTTCAAATGATCACATACCAGAATAACACATGGAATGGCCAGTCCTTTGTGTATAGTTCTACTGATCACATACCAGAATAACACATGGAATGGCCTGTCCTTTGTGTATAGTTCTACTGATGACCAGAATAACACATGGAATGGCCAGTCCTTTGTGTATAGTTCTACTGGTGACCAGAATAACACATGGAATGGCCAGTCCTTTGTTTATAGTTCTACTGATCACATACCAGAATAACACATGGAATGGCCAGTCCTTTGTGTATAGTTCTACTAATCACATACCAGAATAACACATGGAATGGCCTGTCCTTTGTGTATAGCTCTACTGATCACATACCAGAATAACACATGGAATGGCCTGTCCTTTGTGTATAGCTCTACTGATCACATACCAGCATACCATTCAACACATGGAATGGCCTGTCCTTTGCCCATTAGCACAAGATAGTTATGCCTGCATGTCCTAAACTGCTTGGAGAATGGCCATGAAACTTCACTCGAAACATTCATCCCACAATCTACTTATTCTATATGAATAACGGTGCAGCTTGGACAGTCTGTCTGATCTTCTTGAAAATTATCAGTGCTAATCCTCATGAATGGATGGTCATATCGAAATGGGGATTTCACTTCAAGACTTTGTATGATGTCAAGTTAGTTTAAATGAAATTCTGATGATCTGCTGTACTTGTGACTGAAAGGGTGCAGGTTCAAATCCTACCATCGGTTCCACCTATGTCAGCTACTGTGGTGTCCCTAGGCAAGACACATTACTCCTATTGCCTTGGCATTAATAACATGGTCCACTAATCAAGAACAAACATGGATATAAACACATCATGGTCGTAGGAGACTATTTCACCAATGGACAAGGACAGAACAAGGAATATTTATGTCCTCACATCAACACAGCGGGGCTGAAATCTAACTTTTGGTGATTGATAGTATACTGATCAGCATTACACGAGTCAACCAGATCCCAACTTTCCCACAGACATGGCACTTTGAAACCTGAAATGAAAAATTACTATACAGCACATGCAAATGATCCATAAAATTAAACTGAATAAATAAACAAGTTTGCAATAAAAAGACTTAGAGTTTAGAGGTATTCTGGGGAGAAATGGATGGGTTTAAATCCAATTGGATTACAGCATCCACAAGAAGAATGCCAGTATTAAAGTGTTATAATAATTCATGTGCTGAAAATAGAAGTTCACATCTTAATAATTCAAGTGTCTTCATTATTTGGAAAGAAAGGTTTTGGAAATGGTATTTTAAATTTATTAGAAATTGTGGGATATTGAGTAGCTTTATTGTGAACTGAAATAAAACTTTGAAAATGTTGGTATCAAAAAGATCTTATAAACATGAAAATTCAAAGGCTTTATGATGGGCACTCATGTAATAGATTTATTAATGCCCACAAAAAATAATTCACTTTCTCATTATAAGCTTTGAAGGGCCCTGAGAGATCTAAAGCGCTCTCCGTTACGGATCACTGCCATCTCACCTCTGTCTGTGTGGGTTCGAGTCTCAGTTTCGGCCAATGTGGGTATGTGAGAAAGCTTGCCAGTAGCTTCTCGTGGGTCGGTGGTTCTTCCGGGGGTTTTCCCCGAGTTCTTCCTCCACCACTAATACTGGCTGCCATGCATAGCCTATCGTGTGCTGAAAAATGGCGTTAAACCCCACAACAACAACAACAACATTATAAGCTTTGCATTTGTCATTGTCAGGTCAGATTATAGTAAAGTTATATTATAGCACAGTTATATGCAACTTCCTTGTTATATTTGTGTACTCACATTACCATATCTGTGTACCAAAGAGAAGCCGAAGTAAAAAAACAAAAAACAAATCTGGATTAGAAAGCATATGAACCTTTAATAATCAGAATTATGTCACTAGTAGTAAACAGTCAGTGACATTCTGAAGGAAACAAAAAATGTAGTTGAATTGTCATACACTGATTCATATTAATTAATCCCAGTGGCTCAAAATAGTACATTTTCTTTTTCTATTAAAGGAACAAAGATTAGAAAATTGAGACAAGAACTTTTGTTTGACTTACCTGAGACAAATATGTGCAGGCAGTACCCAAAAAAACACATGTACAATCCAATGGTAGCTACATTCCTACCTCCTCTACCAGCACTGGAACAGTGTGCATGTCGATCTGGAAGAAAAGGGTAAATAATTTAAATCATACAAACACATGTAATTTCGTTTGGTCATACACATTAAATAACATTCACTGGCTTCAGTTGAATATGAAAAAGAACTTTGAAATTTGCGTCATTATTTAGTGACCGTATAATACTGTATTATATCAATCATTTTATTGTCAGAAACAAAGTACTTAAAATGTGATGTATTATAAATGGAAATAACTGAGTATACAGCATATATTTGTAGCAATTTTCAATACAAATCAGTTTACATAAGGTTGGATTAACATGTATGCATTATATATAATCAGAACCTGAAGATAGTTATGGTTAAATTTTCTTATCAGGGATGAGGAGTTGGCTGCATATCAAATATTGCATGTGCAGTCATGTGGAATATCATCTTCCAGGAACTTGTCCAATTATCCCCATTCTCTTCAGGGTTCTTCTGATGGGATGGAAAGTCAATTTTGGAAATAGGGTCTTGTATGGAGGAATTGGCAATATGTGATCAATATCATTACTCATCAGAAATGTTGAACTTCTAAATGGAATATGTCAAGGAGAAATCCACCTGAAGAGAAAACTAAGAATAGAAAGTTTATTTTATTCACATAAGATCAGTATTCTTGCAGTCGGACTGATGTCATAAAGTCACGTGTTCAACTTAACAACCCATCCGCCATATTTGTTTGGGGGACACGCTGGTGAAATATCGGAAACTCGAAAATTTCAGTCATTATATTAAATTAATCATGCAATTTATTGAAATGTCTTACCAATATCAAGACAGCTTGCCACTGGACGCACAACAGAGGTTCTCAGTAAAATTGAAATTGATTGCAATGAGTATTTGTCCTTATAAGGTGCCCGCTGATACCTGGATCAATGACCCGAAACAATGGCCGGCAATTGAATACCACAATGTTTATAACTACCTGATCAAACATCCATGTAAGTATTTATTGTATTTGACGGATGAATTAACGTGTTCAGATGAATGTAATTAATAATATTCTTAAATGTTACAAATAATGGTAACTTACAATACAAGGATGCTTGTAATTCCCATAGTGATAACGCTAGTATTGTAACTAAGCACTTGAAGAATAAAAAGAATGTACTATGTATTTTTTACATGTTCATTTATTAGATCCAACTTATTATTGTTGTTACATAATTACTGAAATTTAAAACAACTTATCATTTTTCTTTACAGGTATTTATTCTGCAGAGGCAATGGAGAACTATAGGTCTCTAGAAGCACACATTTTGTTTGTGTCCGGCTGGGTTCAGACTGTTTTCCACATGATGACTGACAGTGGAAATTATATTTTTAAAGCTGATGTGAAGCCCTCTTGGAGAGTGACTGAAGAACCCCACCACCCATGGGTTGCATTAAAAAAATCTGGACCTGTTATTGCAGCGCATTGTAACTGTATGGCTGGGTAAGTTCATTGTAATTTTGACATAAATTTAGACAATAAGCTCACAAGTTACCTACACAAGCAAACCATTTCTTTTCATTGTATACTGGAAAACATGGAAAAATTGCTGAAATACTTAAAAAGCCAAATCAATTTAAAGAAATTATCTGCATCTGTAGCCTTATACATCTGTATAGTTTAAGACTAATTTCACCAGATATAGATATATTATTTCATAATTTTTGAAAAACTTTTTGAAAAACTTTGTTCTCTTTATTATAGGTTGGGAGAGACTTGTTCCCACATCGGTGCATTACTGTTTAAAGTAGAAGCTGCAGTGCGACTGGGTTATACATCTAGCACCTGCACAGACCGCCCATGTGAGTGGAATGCTTGTTTTGTAAAAGATGTAGAACCAAAAAAAATATCCGAGATAAATTTTTACAAGACTGGTGCAAAAGAGACCCTTAAAAAATCTAAGAAAAAGATGAAAAGAGTGCCAGAACCAGCAACCGTTGAAGAGCAGAATCAGTTTCTTCAATCACTGGCTAGTTTGAATGAAACTTGTGTTGGTTTAAGTGCCTTTAAAGAGTACAGTGATAGGTTTGTCGCTCATGGACCTAAGCCTACTTGTAGTAAGTTGCCACTGTCCTTCCGAGGCTTCTACTCTGCCAAGAATGAGAAAACTGAAGGTTTGGAATTAACCAAGATGTGTGACTCTATTTATGAAAAATTACACGTAAGTGATGCTCAAAGGGTTTATGTTGAGGAAGTTACCAGAAACCAGTCATCATCTTTAGTTTGGCATGAACAGAGAGTTGGACGCATTACGGCATCAACAACCGGTGACTGTTTAAAAACCAGCATGTCAAATCCATCACCAGCTATAATTAAAAAAATCTGTGATACTTACAAAGGTCCAAAACGTGTTCCTGCTATAACTTGGGGTACACAACATGAAGATGATGCTTATAAGATGTACACCAACATTTACACACAATCAGGACCGACTCCAGATCACGTTCCATGTGGTAATGTGTATCTTAAAATTCCAACTCAGCATTTAGAAGGTAAGGTCCAGAAATCAGGCCTTTTTATTTGTAAAGACAGTCCATTCTTGGGAGCCTCTCCAGATGGTCTGGTGCAATGCAAGTGTTGTGGAACTGGTGTACTAGAAATTAAATGTTCCTATAAATATCTTGAAACACCACTAATTGATGCCTTAAGTGACACTGGATTTTATGTGGATAAAAACTTTGAACTAAAGAAGTCACACAAGTATTTTGCACAAGTTCAGATGCAAATTTATGTATGTAATAAAGACTTTGCAGATTTAGTAGTGTGGACACCTGTTGACTGCATTATTGTAAGAGTGAATCGGGACAGTGACTTCATAATTGAAATGCTACAAACTTTGCAATTGTTTTGGAAGAAAGACATCCTTCCTGAGCTAATCACAAGGAGATTGGAACTTAATGATCAAGCTGAATGTAGCAATAAAGCTGACAAAGAGAACATGCCTTCTGACAGTACCAAATCCTATTGTGTGTGTGAAACAAAAACCAAGTTGGATAACATGGTTGGTTGTGATCATTGTGATGAGTGGTTTCATATCAAATGCATAGGACTAAAGTGTCTGCCAAAATCAAAAACTTGGTATTGTGGAGAATGCCGGAAATTGGTGAAAACATGAAACAGACACAATTTTACTATGAAGATTATTTAATAATAATGAACAAAACTAAGATGCATGTAAATATTGTCAATATTTGTTTCCAACACTTTCAATGTATTCAACATGATTAATGTATTGACACAATAAAACAACTGTAACAAAACTATGATGCATGTAAATATTGTCAACATTTGTTTCCAACACTTTCAATGTATTCAACATGATTAATGTATTGACAAAATAAAACAACTGTAACATGGTAATTTACCTAATTTATATGAATTATGTTTTATAATAATAGTAATGATAATATTTCATTAAAATACATTTCCAAAATCTTTTTGTTTGGTACAAATATGTTTGTTTACAATATGCATGTAAATAATAAGTCATGGATTATTTTTAAACTTATATTGTATTTGACAAATCATCATGAAATCACAGAATTGCAAAAATGTATCCAAATAAATATCTCAAACATATTTTCTGTGTTCCCCTTTACTCTTTAAACACAATCCCAGTCCCCAAATTAGTTAGGGCAGCACACATCTTTATTATTTTGTCACATCTTGATAACACTGATTCAATGCTTTCATCTTTAATGCTTTTGACACATCTGATTGGTAAAGTCCCTTTCAATGCAGTAAATCTATTTTTCATCAATCCGATCACACGTTCTATATGAATACGAACAGAGGAAATTTTTCGTGAAATTTCAACATCTCTTCCTGGTAACTGTTTTTTTCCTTTAGTAAAAGATGGTGTAAGGAATTGTGCACTACAAATTGTGGCAAAATCATCTCTAAGTGTAAATCCTCTATCACCAAGTATCTGGTCTCCTGGCATGTGATATTTTGGACCAATAAAGCCTGACTCACTAACTATTTTAATGTCTGAAGCTCTGCCTCCCCATGCATTAGATATGAAATTTATGCAGCCAAGAGGTGTACAAGAAATAAAAACTTTAATGGTGCAGTGTTTCTTGTATGAACTATAACATCGTGCCCTTGCCAATAAATTTTTGGGCGCTTCAACGAATATCTCAAAACAATCTATTATTGAAGTCAGTCGAGGAAATTTGCATTTGAAAACTGGCGGTATATTGTTGAATATTGTCTCTCTGTCCCGTCCACTTGACCATGAATCCAATTTTGGCATGCATAAGATCAATCCATTTCCAGAAGTAGTCAATTGTTGTTGATTTGGGAGTTCCCTTTACAGGTGCAAGTAATTCAAATGACAAATTATGACGCAGTTTCACGAGTGTCAAAAATAGTTGTTCTTTTAGTGGCAGGCTGGCTTTATTTGACCCTTTACTTGTAATGCAGGTGCTTAAAAACGTAAACAAATTTAAAAATACATCCCAGCTAATGCCAGTCATCATCTGGCATGCATCATTTTTTCCTTCTACAGAAGCTGATGAAAGTGAGGTAGCACTAAGAATTTCTTCCAATACTGCTATTCTCTGTAGGGCATCGTCTCTTTCTTTTCGAAGATTTTCAACTTCAGTATAAAGCATCTCTCTCTCAGACTTTTCCAATGGTTGTTGCATTGGCATCAAGTGTGGGGCTGTTGAAGTTGACACAAATTCAGTTGACTTTGTCTCCATGTCCCGAGATAAGTCCTCTAAAGTTTCATAATTACCTGACAAGGTAGAAGATGGCAACTCCATTTGTGAGTTGTCATCTAACAACTTTAATTTCGTTCTTGCCTGACGTGGTTCAGCCAATTTCACTGTTAAAAGAGACAAACATTATATATATATATATATATATATATATATATATATATATATATATATATATATATATATATATATATAACTCATGGGAATGTAAAAATATCCTTGCGCTAGCGCAAATAGTTTTGTAATGATGTGTGCACAAGAGGATAACACCAGTAAGGAGGAAAGTGAGAGTTTGAGCATAACGAATAACTCTGGAAAACGATTTGTTGATGCAGGCCACATAAGTGACAATTGTATTTTTCTATGATATAACATGCATAAAGCTGTTTACCAAAATTACTTTAACATAGTATGATAAACTACTTATTTTAAATTCAGCCCTGAATGTAAATTTGTAAGCATCAAACCAAAAACAATCCATTTGGGAGCCGAGACCGCCATAACACTGGACCCATGCAAGTCACCCACTTTGCATGGGCCCTGTGCAGCCCCAAAATGGACAGTGGCCCGCATCAACCCTGCCGCCTTCATTCCGCTCACCGACCTATGTGGCTACCAAGTGAGCAGAATATAACAGTGCCAATTGAGAAGATGGCAAATAGTGAACAAAATTCAGTTTTAATTTATTTCGGTGATTCTTGGCTGTTGTAAATATTTGGCCAAAGTTCCTCCTGTGTACTCTTCCTGTCATATCCATATGCAGTGAACCCACTTGCATTATGATGAGATTAGACAGTGTGTTCAGGTCCGTGTACCCACTACACCTGAAACAGAAATCAAATTTATGCGTGAGTATCTATGTGACATAAAACTAACCTGACATGCAATAACTATATCTATATACAATGTAGTTATGAATTGTTCTTGGTAACCAGATGGGAAATGAAAAGTGCTAAATTAGCCTGCGAGACTGGGATTGAGGTTTCCAAAGTATATTCTGCAGTGAAAGCTCTATATATGTTCCAGCTGCGTCTGTATCATGGGAACTTTATGAAATTACACAAATCTCAATATTTATCAAACTAATTGTTCATCATGATTAATTTAAAGTTATACAATCTAAAAACTTGTACCAGTGTTTTGTGAATAGGTGTGCACGTTTTATACATGAATCTATGTAATTCTGTTTAAAATATAAAATCCTAATTCATCTGTCCAAGAACATAAACTAATAGACACACAATAAATGATTACATTATATTGATTACATTATATATATATATATATATATATATATATATATATATATATATATATACACACACACACACACCTGCACTACTTGATCTGTTTGCAGCCCTTTTAAAACGGTCAACTTTTACATGTGACTTTTCATTCCCATCGTCATGTCTGCTTGTGGTGGTACTTGGGAAAATGGAGGGCACATAATCTGGATGTGTCGAGTCGTTGACTTTTACCCCTGAAAAATTAGAACAAGAAACTTAATTCAGACGTAGAATGTTCTTCTGCATTATCATGACATTTATGGCAGAACTACAGTTTAGTGTTGTGAACGTGTACTTAGCGAAACGATAGTTACTCTGGGGGTGGGGTAGAACCCGTTATAGTATACAAAGAAAGTTAATTCCATTTCTCATCATTTACAGTAAATTAGTTAACGGTTTAAATGAAAGGATATAAATTAGCATAATACTTACCAGTAATGAAATGTACTGAACAAACGTAACAGTGTCCAGATTTTGGTGACCAGCGTTTATTTTTGTTGATACTGCCGTCAGAATTTAGCTTTGCTCTGCTAATTGAATGTAGCCATCTTTCTCTTTGTGAGCTTTCACTTGGTATTATAAAAAACTGTAAATTTGGATTTTTCTTCTTGTTGGAAGTACAACCTGGTACACAACAGCTCTTAGGCATTTTGCATACAATTACTTTCTTTCCCCCAAACAAATATGGCGGCCGCGTTGGTAGGAATGTCATGTGACAATTCCTCGGATGTCCGACTGCAAGGATGTGGAGGCATTACAATGACAATCCATTGGCACCAGTGCTACTACGTTCCCTACCAGCACCGAAAATTTCAGGTGTAAAAGTGTGCATATCCAGCTGAAATAAAAGGGAAATAATTTAAAGCATAGACACACATGAACTTAAAATTTATCTGATTCAGTTAAACCAGGAAAGAAAATCAAAAAATAAAAGCAATAAGCTTTTTCCCTTAGAAATTATGAAAACAGAGTTTACTGTAATATGCATAATCATTTAATGATACTCAATATTGCATTATCAAGTTTCTCATTATTTACCAAAAAAAGTACTAAAAATGTGACTTATTTCTTGTAAACAATATGTATTATAATGGAAGATAACTGAGTGAAATACCTACTTGTGTGATAATTTTCTTTCCACGACTTAATTATCCATGTAATACAAGTTAATTCCCATAAGAGTGAATTAAATTATAAGCAATATATATATATAAAAAATATTAGATAGTGAGAGGTTACATAATCAGAGACCTCCCTATACATATATCTTTATATAAATATAGCAGAGAGCCTGAGGCTACTTATTTAATTTTTTTGGTCAGAGACAAGGGGTCAGCCACATGTGCAGATGAATGCAGCAATGTGGAACACCTTCTTCTGGGAACATGCCCAAATATCCCCGAGCTGTTATGGGGTTATGCGATGGGATCAAGAGTCAGAGGAACAATGGGTGTTTGGTAAGAAGGGAACGGGTAAATATGTGACAGATATAATTACAAGTCAGAAATGTTTAACCTCTATGAGGAAATTTATACAGATAATCCTGGATGCAAACCAGCCAATATCAGTAGAGGGTTAGAAGTAGGGCTGACACAACTGGAAATACTGGGCTAAGGAAATTAATCGTCTGCCAGTATTCCTGCCCCATCCTGAAAGGGGATGCAAAAGGTTTCAAGCAGAAATTTTACTGACATTATACAAGAAAATATTTTGGATATGATGGCTCAGAGACATAATTTAACAGAAATCAATATGTCAAGGGAAAACACACCTGATAACATTGATGTACAAGACTGGTCATACAATAATCCTTTGTATTCAGGTGTTGGGAAAATTTCATTGCAGCCAGCAACACAAGTCTGCTACATACAGGCTGAAAATGAAAAATCAGAAGACTTATACTATTGTCCTAATGACATAAAATAAACAGCATTCTCATTTCTAACAACAAATTAGATAAACTTAATATAAAATACAAGAACTGTGATTGCACTGCAAATAAAACTCTAGAAACTAATATTGGTGATGGAGAAACCTGGGTGGGTCTGAGAATGTTTCCTTTTCCTGGAAGATAATTAATAAGTGCATCATACTAAGGATCCAGATATGGCGGCTATGTGACTGCAGTGAACCTGTAAAATGAGGGACTTACTCAGACTATCTTTGAAAACTTTATTGATACCCGACATTCTCAGAAAACCATAGTAAATATATATTTAAAATTTATCAAATTTGGTTCATATGATGCCAGGGTTTACCAAAGCCACTAAACAACAAAAAAATGCATGACACATCAAATGTAGTGTAAAAATGCATTTAAATGACTTCATGGTGATACTGAAAGAGGGAATGGTTGCGCATTGTACAGTGAAGATGCTAATGTACAGAATTATGGGTGAGATCAATTTGTGTAGTAATGATTCACATTCATGTATGGGTAATTTAGTTTGAAAAAGTCCATACTTGCCATTAAATTCTAAAATGGAAGTAACAAAACAGTCAGATGGTACATTGCAGGATTGTATTAATTATCTTTTGGGACCATGGAATCAGGAGAAAACAAAATTTGACACAGTTGACAGGTTGGGTTATAAGACATTTATTGCCAAGACACGTAACCTGGACAAGAAAATTTCCTGGTAGAGTGCAGTGTAAATTAATACTACTATGGAATGGTGAATAAAATTGATGGTAGTAATCTTCCAGGGAGAACTGAGTGGGTTCAGAACCAACTGGCGCTGACATTGTTTGTTTATGGTAGTACCACTAGATTGGAAAGACAAAGTTTAATAGAAAGATGTTCTTGTACAATTCTCATATTGTTGTAAAGTATGAGTTTTCAGATGATGTGTATTATATACAGTATATTTATAGTATAGATATGGTTGTTTTGTGTCATCAGAATTGTTTTCATCGTATTTTATTGATAAAACGTTGGACTAGTGTGTTCAGGGTAATGCTACGCTATTCTCTGTATTTTATCATATTGATGTGTTTTATTATGAATGTTTACACTATCTTGTATATGAACATCGTTACATGACTATTAACGGTGAGGTTGATTTTTCTTTAATTTGTCACTATTAACTGTTAAGTAGTTATTTCTTAGATAATGACAATAGTTATACTGCCTTTTCCATTTAATGTGTATTTTTGTCTGTTACTGTCTCCCAGAACGTGCTTTGTTTTGTCTAGATTTTGCATTTATACAGATTTTGAGTCAAAGAGAAATTCTAACTTGTATAAAATAATTCTAAGAAATAATAATATAACCTACTTAAAGAAATATCTGGTACATTTCTTTAATAAGATTTATAATTCCAGGTTGGTAGAATTTTAGTCTTGCTTAGTAAGCCAAATGTTAGATTTCCTTATTTTTATTATTCATTTATGAATTAAGAAAATAGAATTTTCAAGTACACATGAAATTGTGGCATGTTGTGACAGCCTTATTTTGTAAAATTTTTAATATGGTAATGAAATTAAATCAATATTATTGTATGTAAATGAAATTATAAACATGCAAATAAGAAAAAAAAGAAGACAGAACAGAAAAAGTAAAATATAAGTTATTCTTGATTTATTTACTACATCCTGCATGTCTTTCTTTGCAATCTCTTTTGTCTTTCTTGACTGTATTATACAAACATATCATCAACAACACCACTTGCATAATTTGTCTACCTTTTTTTCACCTAAAGCTAGTACCAGGTGAACCTAGAATGTGCTATGGCTGGAAGAACCTTGGCAAACAGTCATAATAATACTACCTTTGTTTGACTTTTTTTCTTCCCCCCAGTACATAGCCTTCTCTATGAAGGGCTGATAATGTAGGGGAGGTAACTGTTTTTTGGACCTCTATAATAGAATGTACACTAGTTAGTTTTTTCATCTTTAGTGCATTTGAGGAAAGTTGTACAATACAATTCACATTAGTATGGTTTTCCTTAGCATGTATTTCAGACAAATGGGACATCCTCTGCCTTTTCCATTAAGTTGACACACAAACCATGGAAACTTTATCACAACTGTTACTTCCAGGTCAGTACCCACAAAAAGAAATTCATTAGAAATATTCCAACAAATGATTTGAATTATCTTTTTTATAATTGATCTCAATAAATAGATAAGTTACATGACTCACATGCAAATGTCCACTCTTGTTTAGATCAAAATCAGATGTTTAGTTGATGGTACGTGATCTATAATGCATTGGTCAAGAACATAATTGGTTGTATACACATTAAATATCCTCAGATGTTATTTTATTTATGAATTATTATCAAAATGAATTAGCCTACTTGTGGCAAAGATCAAGAAGCAATGCCAGAAGCAGAACTAATGTGTATGAGGGAAATTTCATGGGAAGTCTACAAACTGGTGAAAGCAACTGCGAGTATCTTTGCACGATATCAATTTCCCAAGTGACTACATTCTTGGGTAAATTGGGTCTCTTGTTAAACACTCATCTACTGAACCATGTAATACGTGGGTGTTTTGAATAATTTTAACCATCTGACAAAACTAGAAATATGTTAATAGCAGATATGGTTATATTGATAGCAATAATCCATATCCATTATGAAAGAGTAGAGGTAAGTATTTCAAAACAAAATACACAAATGAACAAAATGGATAGATCTGATTTTGACCATAAAAGCATGGCAATCACTGGATATCATGTCTGATATTTTAAATGTGTTGTCTTTCATGTGCAGCATAACATATCAGAAATTGACCCTGTTCAGTTTGTTTTCCATAGCCTACTTGATAATTCAGTGCACAAAGAATTTTTTTTTTTAGAAACAGGCCCAGGGCTACTGACTTAAACTCACAATCCCTGACTGAAATTCCACAAGCCCAGACTTGTACCTGTCAACTCTCATGCCCAGGAGAAAAAAACTCTTTTCCTTTAATTGCTGCTATTGAAACTAAAATTAGAGGGGTTATGGGAATTGGGCTATCAGATCTTTTGAGCACTGTAACTGAAACACTTCCAGGCAGAGCCTTTCCAGTGGATGCATTATGGTGAGACAATGTTGAAGAAGCAGAATCTCTGATGCTCTGGTCAGTGTGTATGATACAAAAGACAATAATGTCCCCTGTGATAAATACTGTATTGTATGTTCAATCATACTGAACAGCAACATTTATTTAGTTTTACTTCACAAAAAATGGACATTTTTATTTTATACTGGATCCTGGTCAATGTCTTAGATTCCAACTCCATGTGTCAAGGTATTAAACTGAGTGGATAGGTTATCTCCATATGTCCATTATTTGAGAAAGAGAATCTGAGACTTTTATATAACAAGAAGTTTAACACTAAAATGGTATATGAGACTTTTATAAAACAAAGTGTTACACTAAAATGGTATATGGGACTTTTATATTACAAGACTTTTAACACTAAATGGTAAATGGGACTTTTATATTACATGACTTTTAACACTAATTGGTACATGGGACTTTTTATATAACAAGACATTTTACACTAAAATGGTATATGGGACTTTTATATAACAATACATTTTACACTAAAATGGTATATGTGACTTTTATATTATAAGACTTACCATTAAAATGATATTTAGGACTTTTTTATTACAAGACTTACAATTAAAATGATATTTTAGACTTTTATATTACAAGACTTACCATTAAAATGATATTTAGGAATTTTATATTACAAGACTTACCATTAAAATGATATTTAGGACTTTTATATTACAAAAATGTTAACACTAAAATGGTATTTGGATTTTTACATTACAAGAATTTAACACCAATTCATTTGAATTAGCTTTCTATAACTGATCTTAATAGGTACATGTACATGGTAACATGTCCCACATACAAATGTCCATTCTTCTTTAGATTGTACGGGGATCAGAATGACATTTAAATGTCCCACATGTAAATGTCTGTTTTTGTTCAGAGTGTTTGGGGATCTTAATATGTACATGGTAACATGGCCCACATGAAAATGTCCATTCTCTTTTAGAGAGATTGGCAACGTGAACAACTACATCGTTACATGTCATATATGGGGGGCCCCGAGTGGCCGAGTGGTCTAAAGCACTCACCATTCCGGATCACTGCCATCTCACCTGTCTGCGTGGGTTCCAGTCCAAGGCTCTGCTAGCATTGGTACGTGGGAAAGTCTGCCAGTAGTTTCTTGTGGGTCGGTGGTTCTTCCTCCACCAATTATACTGGCTGCCATGTATAGCCTATCTTGTGCTGAAAAATGGTGTTAAACCCTAGAACAACAACAACAACATGTCATATATGGAAATGTCCATTCTTGCAAAATGATTCAAGGGGAAATAGCATTATTGCATTATTTAAGATGTTTTTAGAGAAATATTTAAGGGAAGTTGCTAAACCATATTTCATGTAATTTTTCATACATGAAAAATATTAATTCCAGTGTGCGAAAAATTATATGAAAAAAAATAATTATCATTTTGTGGTACTGACTGTAAAAAAATAAAAGGATCATTCCCAAACAAGTTCTAATGAAGACATCCTACTTGACAACCTACAGTACAAACGTACAAAATAAACATATATTTTCTGTCTCATTCTGCTCAACTAAAATCAACTAAAAAATACAATTACAATAAAAATTAAAGTACTCAAAAAAGATTTTTCTTGTTATTAGTGAACGAGAGAGAGGATATTGTTTCATTGTGCAAGCTCGTCTGCATTTAGAGCATACTTCTTTGTAGCTGTTATGTCATGTAATGTTGGCAAAATAAGTAAGATGTTTCAAACATGTATTAATTATGGGTATTATTTATTGGTAAACTGTACACAACGATACGAGTTCACACTGTCAAGAAATTAGTGCAACTTGTATTCTTACAGCAACAATAATCTCAATATCAAATTGCAATAAAATAAAGAAACTGGAAAAACGTTTTAATCAATACATGCGAGCTTGTGTGTGTCAGAGAGAAAAAGTGATAGAGAAAAGAAACAAAATTTGTCAGTGCACAAAACCATATTTTTGGGGGCAGTTTTATTTGTAGCTGTTGCAAAGAGAAAAATAACTATTTTCAGTTACTTGACGATTGTGTGTGTGTGTGTGATTAGGATTTTTAATGTAGCTTTAACAATTTTTCAGTCGTATTGCTATGATGACTGCATTGTGGCAGTTTATAGTGATGTCTAGCACTTGGGCATCATGCCACAGACTTGTAGCATGATGTCCCACCCAGTCGTATCATCCTGCCACTAAGCCAACCAGTCCTAACACTAAACTCTTAATGTGCGCACCTAGCGAGCTGTTAGTACCATTTTTCTAAGTGTTTGGTATGACTTGGCTGGGGTTTGAACCCACGACCACCCACTTCCGAGGCAGATGCTCTAACCACATGCCACTGGTGAGGTGTACCTGATGATTGTGATAATCCTCATGTATTATGACATTACTATATTCCATTATCAGGAAACACCTCTTAATCAACAATTCTTCCTGGTTTTAATTATGATATACATTGTCACGATAACCACATGGCTATGCATTATTTACATGCTGATTAAATATGTTTAAAATAAGTGATTTTGTGAAAGGAATTAAAAATGCTCACGGTGTTGATAAAAACCCAAATAAAAGGAACTATAAGACATACTGTACACCATTTCCTTTTAAAACGTATTGTCACACAAGTACTCGTATTAGTTAATCAAAACGGCTCAAAGAATTACATTTTCTTTTCCATATGAAATGAGCAAATAAGAGAAAATTGAGAACAGAAAGTATGTTCACTTTACCTTTGACAAGTATGTGGAGGCAGTACCCCAGCAGTATAATTACATTACAAAGGCACCTGTACTACTACATCCCCAACCATCACCAAACTTTCAAGTGGAACAGTGCGCACATCCATCTGAAATAAGGGGCAACTAATATATATAAATCATATCAACACAGGTAATTTCTATTCGATGGTTTGAAGCCTACATTTCACCTTGAACTAAAACAACACTGAAACTAACTTGGATAAGGTGAGGGAGTATCTCAAAAAGGATGATCATTCTATTTTCAATATTCCTCTATATAATCACAGGACAAAGTCACTTTTGCTTTCCTAACAAATGAAGGTGAAGTTTACATTTTTGGGGTGACTTAGTCACCCACTTTGCCCGGTAGCATGACCCCTGATATATATATGTGTGTGTGTGTGTGTGTGTGTGTGTTTCAAATGTTCAGTATTATTTCATGCCTTTAAAAATATGCTGGATATACCAAATATACAGTATCTTATAAGGTACATATAATTTTAGACTCAGTTTCACTGCCAATATATTTTTTTCACTGGA
This sequence comes from Sinohyriopsis cumingii, assembly GCA_028554795.2. NCBI lineage: Eukaryota > Metazoa > Mollusca > Bivalvia > Unionida > Unionidae > Sinohyriopsis > Sinohyriopsis cumingii. Next base: position 109,670,147 of record CM068835.1, read on the forward strand.
ATTTTCATGTTAAAAATACAAATTAAATTTTAAATTGACATATTACTAAATATTCATGTTATAAATTAATACTACTGTGGAATGATGAATAAAGGTGATGGTAGTGATCTGGTAGAATCGGGTGGGTTTGGATTCCACTGCAGACGACCTTGGTTAGTCACAGAAGTATTTCATTCTGCATGGAAAACAGATTCGCTGCCATCTTTGTAATGAACTAGGACATAAGCAAAAGTTGTGCACATACCAATAGGTAGAAGGCTGTGATGTACAGGCCTATGCAACACATATCCAGCAACAAAATGCATTAGAATATGTGTACACTTTTCAATGTAATAATTATAATTCTATAAACAGGTTTCAGGCACTATCTGATTTGTGTACAAAGTGCAACTTGTTAACATGTAAACAACTGTGTGATACTGTTCAAGTTACTTCTCCCTCTGAGGCCCCCCAAGTGTCTAATATGTCAATGTCTTCTTGTATGTATGTAAATCAGTCTCATATTGAACATTCTCAAATATCCACTACATGTGGTCATGGTACAACAGATGGATCTTGTATGTTATCTTCTTCATATGTTTCTGTAAATAATCAAGGCAATGTAAAGAAATCTGTCAAGTCTAAAAACAATATATGGCATACTACCTTGTCTGAAGATCAATCCTCTGATCAAAATTGTCATGTATTTGGCCTCCTCAAAAGAGGTCTGCAAGTAATCAACCTAAATATTCAACACATCCTCCCTAAACTGAATGAGATAAAGTTAATATTACAGCAAACTAGATCAGTCAATATTCTAGGCCTATGTGAAACCTTTCTTTCCGACGATACTGATGATTTGGCTCTCCAAATACAGGGGTTCAACTTTGAAAGAAAAGATAGGGAATCCATGGGGGGTGGGGGTATTCTTCTCTATGTAGACAGTTCCATTAGTTATAACAGACGTGTTGATCTAGAGACTATTGGGGTAGAGAGCGTCTGGATCGAAGTAACCCTTGCCCAATCAAAGCCAATACTCTTATGTTCGGTTTACAGGCCACCTAGTTCCACAGCTGATTGGATTGATAGGTTTGAGGTTCAAATTCAAAAAGCATTACTTAAGGAAGATTTAGAAATTATCATATTAGGTGATTTTAACATTGACTATATGAAAACTCCACCATTAACATGGATAAGTAGCTTTGAAACTTACAACTTTACTCAATTAATTAACACCCCAACTAGAGTAACGGATAAAAGTGCTACTATCATTGATCATGTCTATACTAATAAACCTGAAAACGTAAGTGAAATTAAGGTACCAGTGTATGCACTGAGTGACCACTACCCAGTCTGTATAACTAGACATGTTCCGAAATCATCTAAAAATGGCCAACACATTGAAATTCAATACAGGGACTTCAAACAGTTTGATGAGGAAATGTTCTTAAATGATTTAGTTTGCAAACCTTTCCAATCAGTCTGCACTATAGCTGATGTCAACACTGCCTTGGACAAATGGTATCAGATGTTCAATGCAGCCTTAGACAAGCATGCCCCAATTAAAACAAAAAGGGTTAAACACCAAATTACACCCAAGTGGATTACCCCTGAGATCAATGAGGCTAGGCACCTAAGAGATAATTTCCACAAGAAAAAAGACATGAAAAGCTATAGAAAGTGGAGAAATAAAACCAAGTACCTGATAGATAAGGCAAAAGAGAACTACTATAAACAGGCTATCAATGAAAGTAAGAGTACCAAAACATTGTGGAAGCATCTAAAAGAGCTGAACCCACGCAAGAACAGTTGCCTTCCCCCTAGACTTAAGCAAAATGATGATATAGCAACATCTGTACAAGACATTGTGGAAATGTTCAACAATTTCTTCATAAGCATCTCCAGTAAGAGTATTCAGAACCAGACTAACATCCCAATTGAACTTGATGCTCTTCTATTATTTATAAAAGCTAAAATTCCTGATGAAAATTATTTTTCAATAGCTAATGTTAGTGAAGGTGATGTTTTTGATATGCTAATTAAGGTTAATATTAATAAATCCTCTGGATTGGATGGTATTGGTCCACGAATTCTTAAAATTGCTGCACCAGTAATAACAAAGTCACTAACGCATATCATAAATTTAAGTATAATGAGTGGTAATTTTCCAGAAACATTGAAATGTGCAAAGGTTACACCTATCTTTAAGAAAGGAGAAAAGGAGGATCCAGGAAATTACAGACCAATATCAATTCTACCTGTATTGTCAAAACTATTTGAAAAGCATGTAGCCATTCAGGTCTATAAATTTTTCGAAACATACTCTCTATTTCATAAAGCTCAATCAGGATTTAGAAAGTACCACTCATGCCAAACAGAACTTACCAAATTAACTGATCTTTGGCTGAAGGAAATGGATACTGGACATATGACTGGGATTGTTTTCCTTGACTTCAAGAAAGCCTTTGATCTTGTTGATCATGAAATTCTGCTGCAAAAGTTGAACTGTTACAGATTTGACAATCCTTCTTTAAACTGGTTTAGATCATACCTAAACCAAAGGTCTCAACAAGTAAGCATTGGCAATATTAGCTCTCAAACTTGCACTATTCATTCAGGAGTCCCTCAAGGCTCAGTTTTGGGCCCTCTCCTCTTCCTTATCTATATCAATGATCTACCATTAAATAATGAATCCACAAACACAGATTTGTTTGCAGATGATGCAACTTTGTATACATCTAGTTCTGATACTGAAGTTATCCAAATGAAATTAAACTCAGACCTTATCAGAGTCCAAAACTGGGCACAACAAAATAGGATGGTAATTAATGAAGGTAAAACAAAATGTATGATTTTGGGGACATCACAAAAGCTACACAAGTCAGGGAACCCAAAACTGTCTCCAGAGTATCTTCAAGACTTATTCAGGCCTTTTTCAGCACAATACCAGTTGAGATCAATATCACATGGAAACATTCTAATACCAAAACCAAGAACAGAGCAATTTGAAAAGAGTTTTCAATACTCTGGCACAGTTCTGTGGAATAAGCTTCCACTACATGTAAAATCTGCTGAAAATATTAGAATATTTAAGAAAAGATATCATGAGCATGTATGTGTTTCTAACAGATAATGGAATTTAGTATTTTAATACTAAACATGTTAAAATAAACAGTAATTATTGCCATCTTCATATAATGTGCATTGTTATACTCTCCTTAAGAGGGCCTCAAGGGAGAATAGTCCTTGACTAATGAGTCACCCTCTATAAATAAAGCATTATTATTATTATATTATTATTATTATTATTATTATTATTATTCCATACAACATCAAAAATGATAGCTGCATCAAAAGCTCAGTATTAGATTGTTTAGAACTCTGGGTAAACAATTTTCCAAATGTTTTGCAACTGAAGTTTGTCAACAAATGAGACCTCTATCAAAACAATTTTCCACAAAATTCACATCTGAATGTTATTTTATACATATTTCACTTTCTATTCATTGGTCACCCTTGTGTATCAGCAAGTAAAACCAGCTGTGTGACTATATACTTGTCCACAAATTTTTCAGACTTGTATGGTCTCTCAAGATAGTGTATTCTCAGGTGTGTTGACATAAGATACTATCTCTAAAACAATTTCCACATGTTCCACAGTTGAATGGTTTATTACTAGTGTGTATTCTCAAGTGTGAAGGTAAACTGGATCTTCAATTAAACATTTTTTCTCACACTTCGCATTTGTAAGGTTTATTACCTGTGTATCCTAAAGTGTGTGGACAAATGAAGCTTGTGACTATTTCACATTTGAATGGTTTGGCACCAGTGTGTAATGTCAAGTGTGTGGACAAATTATGTTTGCTGCAAAATATTTTTATGTATTTCACATTTGAATGGTTTATCACCTGTGTGTATTCTCAGGTGTTTTTGACAGACTGGAACTGTGGTTAAACAATTGTCCATAAAGATAACAATATATATATAAGGGAAGCTGAGATATGTTTTAATTCAATTTAGCTCAAAATGCCAAAATATGAGCTTTGTCCTACTGTTAAAGAAACCCACTCACTAACTCCAGATTACATCACATGTCCAACTCAGAAACTTTCTCCTCAAGAACAGTTTAGACTCAAAGCTTAATGGTAAGTTGTGAACAAACATAAACCCAGCAAGAGAAAAACCTAAGGTCTGGACTTTCTTGCAGGCTGAGTGTAGTTGGTTTGTCACTGACACATTGTAATCATTGACACATCGTAATCATTGATGCATTGCAATCATTGACACATTGTAATCATTGACATGTAATTACTGATGCATTGCAATCACTGACACATTGTAATCATCGACACTTGTAATCATTGAGACATTATAATCACTGACACAGTGTAATCATTGACACACTGTAATCATTGACACATTGTAATTGTTGACTCACTGTAATCATTTACACATTATAATCATTGACACACTGTAATCATTGACACATTGTAACAGAGGCGTAGCTGGGGGGGGGCAGGGGGGTACATATGTCCCCGGGTGCCAAGGTACAGGGGCACCAAAATGAGGCTTACAACGTTACATTATAATAAGGAAACAAGGGTAATATTCAAAAATGTGATTAAACGGGGAGGGGGCTGGGGCGCCAATTTTATAGTTCGTCCCCGGGCACAAAATATCATAGCTATGCCTCTGCATTGTAATCACTGACACACTGTAATCATTGACACATTATAATTATTGACTCATTGTAATCAATGACACACTGTGATCATTGACACATTGTAATTGTTGACACATTGTAATCATTGACACACTGTAATCACTGAAACACTGTAATCATATAGAGAAGATATTATTCATTTTGTGCAAAGAAAAGTGATTCAAGGTGAAATCTGGTTTAACAAACCATTAAGTATATTATGTGTGTAACTTAATCACAATTAATGTCACCAGTAATCACCAATCATTGATGTTGTGTACATACATCAAATAGTGAGTTTTAAGGTACGTAAATTGATAATCACAATTAACGTCACCAGTAATCACCAGTCAGTCATATTGTGTACATACATAGAACAGTGAGTTTTAAGGTGTGTAACTTGATAATCACAATTAATGTCACCAGTCAGTGATGTTGTGTACATACATAGAACAGTGAGTTTTCAGGTGTGTAACTTGATAATCACAATTAATGTCACCAGTCAGTAATGTTGTGTACATACACAGAACAGCGAGTTTTAAGGCGTGTAACTTGATAATCTCAATTAATGTCACCAGTAATCACCAGTCAGTCATGTTGTGTACATACACAAAATAGTGAGTTTTAAGGTAACTACAATTTAATTTTCTTAAAAGAGAAGATCAGCAGACAGCATTATTGTGGAACACAATCTTGCAGGAACTTGCCTAAATGTTCCCATGCTGTTCTGGTTTATTCCAATGGGATCCAAAGATGGATGAACAATGGGATGTTGTATGGAGGAATGGGCAATACGTGAACTATGTGACTTATCAGAAATGTTTAATCCCAAAAGCACATTTATACTTAAGAACATATTTGACATGTTATGAAGATTATTAACATCATTCACATATAAAACAAAAAGATGAGAGAAAAGAACTTGTCATTATAAACTAAGAACTTGTCATTATAAACTATACATACAAAGAATTTAAAGCAGAAAAAAATATTACAAAGAACTACAAAAAGGCTTTTTTTTATAGAAAATGTTAAAAGAAAAGTGGCAAGGCAGATCATATTTAGTGACTGCAATGCAGGTAAAAAAAAGTTTGGTATTCTGACCCCAAAAGAATAAAAGGATGAGATCCAAACTTAAAATAACCCTGGAATGGTCCTTTAAAATCATTTCAAAATTTAGTGATGTGCTATTTAGAAGACAAGGAACACTAAGATACAAGCCAAAGAATGTACATCATGACAAAGTCAGCCTAAGACTGTACATCATGACAAAGTCAGCCTAAGACTGTACATCAGGACCAAGTGATCCTAAAACTGTACATCATGACAAGTCAAAGAGTGTATATCATGACAAAATCAGCGTAAGAATGGACATCATGACCAAGTGATCCTACAACTGTACATCATGACAAAGTCAGCCTAAGACTGTACATCATGACAAAGTCAGCCCAAGACTGTACATCATGACAAAGTCAGTCTAAGAGTGTACATCATGACAAAGTCAGCCTAAGAGTGTACATCATGACAAAGTCAGAAATATCTCATGGAGAGGTTTCTTCTGTGCAAGAACTCTGTATGAAAATTAAATACATGATGTACATCTAAAATTTAATCTTTAATTTTACCATATATTTCAATGCATACCTATTTAATGCATATGTTATAACTTCTTGATTTACTTATGTACTGTAAGTTTGCTGTTCATTGAATTTTCCTCATGTCTGTCCAAATGAAGCTAAAGGTTATGTAATCTGACAGAAATAAATTGTAGTTAGGGTATCTGTATTACATATTCAACATATAAATATTTTAACATGATGTGTATAAAATGAGTATAAACTTTTTCCTTTAAAGAATCAAAAGTTTACAGGCTATAGCTTTATTGCATGCATATATATGTATGTATAATCTGTGTGTATGTGTGTTTAAAATATGTATTATTATTGTATTATTATTTCATGCATTTAAAAATATGCTGAATATGCAGTATCTTATGATGCAGTTTTATACCTGATTTCAATGGCTATATATCTTTTGCACTGGAAGTTTCATGACAAGAACACAAATTAAGTTTTGAATTCATTTATTGCTAAATATGCATGTTATAAATAAATACTACTATGAAATGGGGAATAAAGGTAATGGTAGACATCTGGAAGAATGGTTGGGTTTCAATCCCACTGGGGCCGACTTTGGTTAGTCTCGGTGGTCATTCCACACAAGATCAAGAATGATGTCTGCATCAATGGCTAAGTGATAGATATGTCAGAGCTCTGGTTAAACAGTTTCCCACACATTTTGCAGATAAAGGGTTTGTCTCCAGTGGGTATTCTCAAGTGTGTCAACAAAAGAGACCCCTGGAGAAACAATTTTCCACAAATTTCACATCTGAATGATTTCTCACCAGTCCATGTCATCAGGTGTGTCGATAAACTAGATCTCTGGATAATTAATTTTCCAAATAGTTCACATTTGCATGGTTTGTCTGCAGTGTGTTTCTTCAGGAGCCAGTAGAAAGTTTTTATACACAAATACTGCATTCACCGGCCTAGTATACAAAATCATAATAAATAACAAGATAAAAAAGGTCCACATTTTTGGATAGTGATAATAAAAAGAATAAGAATAGTATTCACTTGACCAGATAAAACGGCAGTTCATAGCAATAGAAGTTTATGTACCATAACCCAAAATTTACACCTGCATTTTTCATGTCTGAAGGTCATTTTTGACATGAAGTGATTCTCACAGTGCAAACACAAGCCCTTTTCCTAGGTGATAATTCTGCAAAACACTGCATATTAAACAGGTGGATACAACTGAAATAGTCATCATCCAAGCCATTTTTGAGAAATTCTAATTTTCCCTGAACCCACATGTTTACTGCTATGTGGGACTAGCTCTTCTTCCTAGCCAACTATTGGTATTTCACTATCTACAAACCATAGTGCAAAGTAAATGTGGGAGGTGTACATGCCTCACATCAATTTCATGAACAACACAAGCCCAGAACAAGTAGTTGACAAACATATATGTGTCTTTAATTAGTAAACAATAATAGCTGAAAAAGTCACACCATAGCCTTAAGTTAGGAAATTGGACAGGGGCCAATTTACAAAACTATCCCTTGCCACCTCAAGTGTTTCAATAAATGAGTTAAATGATTAATGCCCCACATATTTCACATTTGTGTGGTTGGTCACCAGTGTGTATACCCATATATGCTGACAAACTAGAGCTGAGGCTGAAGCATTTTGTACATATCTCACTTTTTATTCATTGATCACCCTTATGTATTATCAAGTGTTGTCAAATCAGATTTATGACAAAATACTTGTCCATGTATTCTTCACACTTGCATGGTCTCTCAACATTGTGTATTCTCAGGTGTGTTGACTACTGATATTTACGACTAAAACATTCTCCACCTGTTTACATTTAAACAATTTATCACTGGTGTGTATTCTCAAGTGTGTTGATAAACTGGATCTTCAGTAAAACATTTTTCACACAGTTTGTGATTATATGGTTTATCACCAGTGTGTATTCTCAAGTGTGCATACAAATGATGTTTGTGACTCAAGATTTTCACATATTTCACATTTGAATATTGGTTTGTCACCTGTGTGTATTTTCAGGTATTTTGACAGATGGGACGTGGTTAAACAATATTCAACAAATGTCACATTTGTATAGTTCATCACCGGCATGTAAGATTAAATGTGTTGACAATGCTGATCTTTGAAAATTTATCCACATATTTCACATTTGTATGGTTTATCACTAGTATGTACCCTCGTGTTTCACCAAAGTAGATCTCTGCATGAACAATTTTCCACATATTTCACATTTGATGGGTTTGTCACCTGTATGCATAGCTATGTGCACTGCTAAACCAGCCCTATCGCATGAATAGCTACTGAATTCTTTACATTTGTATGCTTTGCATCTCCACCAACTTGTTTCTTCGACCTATATGACATGTATTTGGTCACTGGAGTCTGATATTTTATCAATAAATTATGATGAAATTTCTGACAACATGAAATCACCTTACTGGTACTATAAATTCGGTGCATAGAAACAAAGGAAGGCACCGGAACACAATAGAAACACAGAAAAGTAGCAACAGGGGATAATTTTTTCATAATTATAGAATATATAAAAATGGAATGTTTTCGGTATAATTTGAGTGTGCAGATTTCAAAAATGAACACATCTTTATGATATCTTTCAAATAAATTCACAGGAAGCATTCAAACACATGTAATGTCCACCATTTTTAATATTGGTCTTTGGCAATTTTTGAAAATTCTTAACCTCATGTTATTTCAAGCTGAAATTTTCATATTTCTTACATAGATTTTATATAGAAATGTTTTGTGAACATTCAGCTTTAAAAATAAATTGACTTTGTTATGTTCCAGATAATTCAGGAGCCCCCCTGTGCTTTTTTATCACCCCACCCCCCAACTTTTTTTCATGAAATACTATATTTTTGAGTCAAACACAAGTTGAAATTAAATGTTGCTTTAAAAATGGAATATTTTCTGCTTAATTTGAGTGTGCAGATTTCAAAAATGAGCCCATCTTTATGATATCTCTTCAAATAAATCACAGGAAGCATTCAAACACATGTACCATCCACCATTTTTAATATTTAAGTCTTTGGTCACTTTTTGAAAATTCTTGACCTCATGTTACTTCATGCTGAAAGTTACATATGGTTATATATAAATGTGTTGTGAACATTCAGCTTCAAGAATAAATTCACTTTTTCTATGTTCGAGGTACTTCTGAAGACTTTATGTGCCTTTTTGTCACAAGCCCCCTAACATTTTTGCATGAAATAACATAATCATGAGTCATACCAAGTTGAAATTGTATGTTACTCTTAAAACCAATAATGCATATTCATTACAGTGTTCATGTACATTTATACATTTATCTGAAATCACAATTCAGTAAATAACAACTGCTATTTTAGAATTTAGTTATCATAAGATATATTTGGTCAGTTTTCATTATTTATCTTAAGATATATTTGGTTAGTTTTCATATCTATAAAATAAAATCAATGACAAGAGGTTTTCCACTAAGTTTTCAATGCAGTAAGTCAGGATTTCTATAGTGTCAGCTTAGGATGGTGCAACATTAAATTTTGGATGTCCTAACTTTGCGATATTTTCATAATAATTCTGACCATTGTTTTGAGCAATATTACATAGTTCATGAAATAAATACAATTGTGGTATCAGAGATAGAGAAGAAACTGGCACTGAGCTGGTTCTCAAGAAATATTTTTAATTATGTATTTATTTAAATGGAGAAATACCACAGATAGATTCTTGGCTTATGACGACAATATTCATATTGATATTCACAAACAATGGCATGCTAATTTTAAATGAATTAAGTTTTCATTAGTTGAACTTTTACCTCTTTTCCGTCCCTACTAAACATGAACATTTTAATTTTAATACCAGTGTCTCTAGATAAGAACCGTACGTAGAACAGATGACCTGACATTGATAATATCTCAGCGATCACAGTCACATAATATTATCAATACGTCTAGTATCACTGAGTCGGTGAGTGATACTCCCGTCGAGTCTCTAACCTCGAAAATATATTACACAACAACAGTTGTACAAATATTTTGTAATAAGTTTGGTATAATGAACGACAGTACGTCTGTATAATCCGATTCCTTGCTATAAACGTCTGCCTTTTCATACAATCAAGTTTTCGTGTGTTTTTGAACCCAAATTATGTCGTATTGTTGTCATTGTTTACATTTTGTACGTACCCATGATCCGGGAAGAGTTACCGTTCATGCTGGCATGGGTGACCTTTGAAAAAGACGTAATTCGTGGATTTTCTGCAAATATTCGCACACATTTTACCATTATTCTCGTAAAATTAACTCCAAAGTATTTAAAAAGTAGGCGTAGGTGAGCGTATATGTTCGTTTATTTAGTTTTTCAGCGTTTTGAAAGATTCGGTTTTCGTTTTTTTCCGCTGAATAAGTTGTAGAAATGTCCCAGTGTCATCTACGCTAAATATAGACAATTGACCTTTCAACCATGAATACATTCGGAGGTAATAATTTTGGCTTTTTACATATTAAAGCGGAGAAAGTACCGGGTGTAATGAGGTTGACATTTTGAGAAAACGTTAATCTTGATCGCCAGTGCCCTCTAGCGGTTTTCCTTTCCTTAGAAAAGCAATATCGTATATACCAAGGCTGGAAATTGGGAAATTTGCGACATTTTTGAAAGAAAATAACAGATCTCACATGATGGTTTTTGGACCAACAGTGGAAAGAAGTTGGATTGTTTTCATGTAATTTTCTTACAGATGTTACATTTCTGTAACAGTTCTCGATTCCATAATGTGGACTTGTCTTTATGCATGTAATTTAAGATTTGTATGTGACTGTTTTATTTTTGAATATCCAATAAAATCTTCTGATCTTATGAGACCATTTGGTAGCCACATATTTAATCTCGAGTTGTAACACTGTTTCAACATTCTTGCCTACCCAGCTTTTTTGTACGTCTTTTGATCTACACTAGAGAAACACAGACATGGAAAATATGAATAAAGGTGTGCAGATTATTATTAATGTTTGCGTTTATAATGCACTTAAGTAAACATCGTTGAATTATTTACATTATTTATTAAGTTTTGATTATGAAATTCATAGTTACCATATATCAATCAACACATTTTCCTAATAAACACAATTAATGACCATTTGGTATTCGTAAGCACAAAATGGCAAGCAGCAGGGAGGGTGACTGGATCACTTTTCAGGAGGCGTCCAATCGCTTCACCGACCCTTTATACATGTAAATTTTACCGCGTTCACATACTCATGCACGGATACCATGTTGAGCTCGTTGATGTGGTCGCGCCATCCCTGCTGCTATCAATTAAAAAAATTATCTGCCCGATTCGATAACGTGTTCGAGGGTCATTCAAGTTTATCGTGATAAACCCATGCGGGGTTTTCCGAGCATGAGTAAATGAATTTCTAAAACGATTATAATCCATGTCACCGTTGCACCAAGTCTGGTGAATATTTCGTAACGTGTGAGTATCAACTCCGTTAAACACAGCAAAAATATCCCTAGATTTATTGCATGGATAGTGCTATATCGAATAATTTCATGGGGCCAATAAGCTGGGGGTATGGTAGACAATAATGGATTTAGGTTTTTCTTTCTTTCTAAAGCCTCCTCTTACTGCCCTTTTCATAAATATTTATAAAAATTCAATTCTTAAAACTAATATTTCCAAACAAACTTAATTAAAACTTTCAAAATTATGCAATTAGGAATAATCTATATAAAATTAGTGTCAATATTTAACGTGGCTGCAAGTAAAATGGGTTTACCAGTTGACAGGTAATGTGTTGCACATTCATTAGGAATGCTTCAGCTCAACATGCAAAACCGCTCCGGTGGCCTAGTGGTTAGAGCGTCCGCCTCGGATGCGGGAGGTCGTGGGTTCGATTCCGGCCGAGTCATACCAAAGACTTACAAAAACGGTACTAACAGCTGCCTCGCTTGGCGCTCAGCATTAAGAGGTTAGTGTTAGGACTGGTCGGCCCGGTGTCAGGATAATGTGACTGGGTGGGACATCATGCTACATGTCTGCGGCATGATGCCCCAGTGCTAGACATCACTATAAACTGCCACAATGCAGACATCGTAGCGATATGACTGAAAACTTGTTAAAGCTACGTTAAAAATCCAAATCACATCACATCACATCACATCACTCAACATGCAAGGAACCCATCTTAAGAAAACATATATAAACGTTTAACATTATAATTTTAAATCATAAAAATGATAAACAACCAGAACCAGGTAACCAAAAGAACAAAACACCTGGAAAAGACACTTCTTTGTTGTGAAAGTAAATATTACATTTTACAAGCTTAAGAAAAGAGCTGTAGATACTGTATTCACAAATAATCTTATGTTGTTTAACCGCTCCGGTGGCCTAATGAGTAGTTAAGTGGGGCACTATACGTACAATGGAAATTAGTATTACGGAGACCCCTGGGTGAATATACGTACAATGGAAATTTAACATGGCGAAAAATCGTGGGTTAATATACGTACAAGGGGAATTAACATGGGAAAAAATTGTGGGCCGATATACGTACAAGGGGAATTTAACATGGGAATAGAGTTTGGGGGTTGTTTAGGGACAAAGGGGAATTGAATATGGGATTTTTTTTTTAAAAATTTTTTTTTAAAAAAGGGGTAGGCAATGGAAAGGCTATCTCTTTTCGAGAAATATGGCTGGCCCTGAAAAGGGCCTTTGGGTTTATGTTACAAAGTGTTACACTAAAATGGTATATGGGACTTTTATATTACAAGACTTTTAACACTAAATGGTAAATGGGACTTTAATATTACATGACTTTTAACACTAATTGGTACATGGGACTTTTTATATAACAAGACATTTTACACTAAAATGGTATATGGGACTTTTATATAACAATACATTTTACACTAAAATGGTATATGTGACTTTTATATTATAAGACTTACCATTAAAATGATATTTAGGACTTTTTTATTACAAGACTTACAATTAAAATGATATTTTAGACTTTTATATTACAAGACTTACCATTAAAATGATATTTAAGAATTTTATATTACAAGACTTACCATTAAAATGATATTTAGGACTTTTATATTACAAAAATGTTAACACTAAAATGGTATTTGGATTTTTACATTACAAGAATTTAACACCAATTCATTTGAATTAGCTTTCTATAACTGATCTTAATAGGTACATGTACATGGTAACATGTCCCACATACAAATGTCCATTCTTCTTTAGATTGTATGGGGATCAGAATGACATTTAAATGTCCCACATGTAAATGTCTGTTTTTGTTCAGAGTGTTTGGGGATCTTAATATGTACATGGTAACATGGCCCACATGAAAATGTCCATTCTCTTTTAGAGAGATTGGCAACGTGAACAACTACATCGTTACATGTCATATATGGGGGGCCCCGAGTGGCCGAGTGGTCTAAAGCACTCACCATTCCGGATCACTGCCATCTCACCTGTCTGCGTGGGTTCCAGTCCAAGGCTCTGCTAGCATTGGTACGTGGGAAAGTCTGCCAGTAGTTTCTTGTGGGTCGGTGGTTCTTCCTCCACCAATTATACTGGCTGCCATGTATAGCCTATCTTGTGCTGAAAAATGGTGTTAAACCCTAGAACAACAACAACAACATGTCATATATGGAAATGTCCATTCTTGCAAAATGATTCAAGGGGAAATAGCATTATTGCATTATTTAAGATGTTTTTAGAGAAATATTTAAGGGAAGTTGCTAAACCATATTTCATGTAATTTTTCATACATGAAAAATATTAATTCCAGTGTGCGAAAAATTATATGAAAAAAAATAATTATCATTTTGTGGTACTGACTGTAAAAAAATAAAAGGATCATTCCCAAACAAGTTCTAATGAAGACATCCTACTTGACAACCTACAGTACAAACGTACAAAATAAACATATATTTTCTGTCTCATTCTGCTCAACTAAAATCAACTAAAAAATACAATTACAATAAAAATTAAAGTACTCAAAAAAGATTTTTCTTGTTATTAGTGAACGAGAGAGAGGATATTGTTTCATTGTGCAAGCTCGTCTGCATTTAGAGCATACTTCTTTGTAGCTGTTATGTCATGTAATGTTGGCAAAATAAGTAAGATGTTTCAAACATGTATTAATTATGGGTATTATTTATTGGTAAACTGTACACAACGATACGAGTTCACACTGTCAAGAAATTAGTGCAACTTGTATTCTTACAGCAACAATAATCTCATTATCAAATTGCAATAAAATAAAGAAACTGGAAAAACGTTTTAATCAATACATGCGAGCTTGTGTGTGTCAGAGAGAAAAAGTGATAGAGAAAAGAAACAAAATTTGTCAGTGCACAAAACCATATTTTTGGGGGCAGTTTTATTTGTAGCTGTTGCAAAGAGAAAAATAACTATTTTCAGTTACTTGACGATTGTGTGTGTGTGTGTGATTAGGATTTTTAATGTAGCTTTAACAATTTTTCAGTCGTATTGCTATGATGACTGCATTGTGGCAGTTTATAGTGATGTCTAGCACTTGGGCATCATGCCACAGACTTGTAGCATGATGTCCCACCCAGTCGTATCATCCTGCCACTAAGCCAACCAGTCCTAACACTAAACTCTTAATGTGCGCACCTAGCGAGCTGTTAGTACCATTTTTCTAAGTGTTTGGTATGACTTGGCTGGGGTTTGAACCCACGACCACCCACTTCCGAGGCAGATGCTCTAACCACATGCCACTGGTGAGGTGTACCTGATGATTGTGATAATCCTCATGTATTATGACATTACTATATTCCATTATCAGGAAACACCTCTTAATCAACAATTCTTCCTGGTTTTAATTATGATATACATTGTCACGATAACCACATGGCTATGCATTATTTACATGCTGATTAAATATGTTTAAAATAAGTGATTTTGTGAAAGGAATTAAAAATGCTCACGGTGTTGATAAAAACCCAAATAAAAGGAACTATAAGACATACTGTACACCATTTCCTTTTAAAACGTATTGTCACACAAGTACTCGTATTAGTTAATCAAAACGGCTCAAAGAATTACATTTTCTTTTCCATATGAAATGAGCAAATAAGAGAAAATTGAGAACAGAAAGTATGTTCACTTTACCTTTGACAAGTATGTGGAGGCAGTACCCCAGCAGTATAATTACATTACAAAGGCACCTGTACTACTACATCCCCAACCATCACCAAACTTTCAAGTGGAACAGTGCGCACATCCATCTGAAATAAGGGGCAACTAATATATATAAATCATATCAACACAGGTAATTTCTATTCGATGGTTTGAAGCCTACATTTCACCTTGAACTAAAACAACACTGGAACTAACTTGGATAAGGTGAGGGAGTATCTCAAAAAGGATGATCATTCTATTTTCAATATTCCTCTATATAATCACAGGACAAAGTCACTTTTGCTTTCCTAACAAATGAAGGTGAAGTTTACATTTTTGGGGTGACTTAGTCACCCACTTTGCCCGGTAGCATGACCCCTGATATATATATGTGTGTGTGTGTGTGTGTGTGTGTGTTTCAAATGTTCAGTATTATTTCATGCCTTTAAAAATATGCTGGATATACCAAATATACAGTATCTTATGAGGTACATATAATTTTAGACTCAATTTCACTGCCAATATATTTTTTTCACTGGAATTTTCATGTTAAAAATACAAATTAAATTTTAAATTGACATATTACTAAATATTCATGTTATAAATTAATACTACTGTGGAATGATGAATAAAGGTGATGGTAGTGATCTGGTAGAATTGGGTGGGTTTGGATTCCACTGCAGACGACCTTGGTTAGTCACAGAAGTATTTCATTCTGCATGGAAAACAGATTCGCTGCCATCTTTGTAATGAACTAGGACATAAGCAAAAGTTGTGCACATACCAATAGGTAGAAGGCTGTGATGTACAGGCCTATGCAACACATATCCAGCAACAAAATGCATTAGAATATGTGTACACTTTTCAATGTAATAATTATAATTCTATAAACAGGTTTCAGGCACTATCTGATTTGTGTACAAAGTGCAACTTGTTAACATGTAAACAACTGTGTGATACTGTTCAAGTTACTTCTCCCTCTGAGGCCCCCCAAGTGTCTAATATGTCAATGTCTTCTTGTATGTATGTAAATCAGTCTCATATTGAACATTCTCAAATATCCACTACATGTGGTCATGGTACAACAGATGGATCTTGTATGTTATCTTCTTCATATGTTTCTGTAAATAATCAAGGCAATGTAAAGAAATCTGTCAAGTCTAAAAACAATATATGGCATACTACCTTGTCTGAAGATCAATCCTCTGATCAAAATTGTCATGTATTTGGCCTCCTCAAAAGAGGTCTGCAAGTAATCAACCTAAATATTCAACACATCCTCCCTAAACTGAATGAGATAAAGTTAATATTACAGCAAACTAGATCAGTCAATATTCTAGGCCTATGTGAAACCTTTCTTTCCGACGATACTGATGATTTGGCTCTCCAAATACAGGGGTTCAACTTTGAAAGAAAAGATAGGGAATCCATGGGGGGTGGGGGTATTCTTCTCTATGTAGACAGTTCCATTAGTTATAACAGACGTGTTGATCTAGAGACTATTGGGGTAGAGAGCGTCTGGATCGAAGTAACCCTTGCCCAATCAAAGCCAATACTCTTATGTTCGGTTTACAGGCCACCTAGTTCCACAGCTGATTGGATTGATAGGTTTGAGGTTCAAATTCAAAAAGCATTACTTAAGGAAGATTTAGAAATTATCATATTAGGTGATTTTAACATTGACTATATGAAAACTCCACCATTAACATGGATAAGTAGCTTTGAAACTTACAACTTTACTCAATTAATTAACACCCCAACTAGAGTAACGGATAAAAGTGCTACTATCATTGATCATGTCTATACTAATAAACCTGAAAACGTAAGTGAAATTAAGGTACCAGTGTATGCACTGAGTGACCACTACCCAGTCTGTATAACTAGACATGTTCCGAAATCATCTAAAAATGGCCAACACATTGAAATTCAATACAGGGACTTCAAACAGTTTGATGAGGAAATGTTCTTAAATGATTTAGTTTGCAAACCTTTCCAATCAGTCTGCACTATAGCTGATGTCAACACTGCCTTGGACAAATGGTATCAGATGTTCAATGCAGCCTTAGACAAGCATGCCCCAATTAAAACAAAAAGGGTTAAACACCAAATTACACCCAAGTGGATTACCCCTGAGATCAATGAGGCTAGGCACCTAAGAGATAATTTCCACAAGAAAAAAGACATGAAAAGCTATAGAAAGTGGAGAAATAAAACCAAGTACCTGATAGATAAGGCAAAAGAGAACTACTATAAACAGGCTATCAATGAAAGTAAGAGTACCAAAACATTGTGGAAGCATCTAAAAGAGCTGAACCCACGCAAGAACAGTTGCCTTCCCCCTAGACTTAAGCAAAATGATGATATAGCAACATCTGTACAAGACATTGTGGAAATGTTCAACAATTTCTTCATAAGCATCTCCAGTAAGAGTATTCAGAACCAGACTAACATCCCAATTGAACTTGATGCTCTTCTATTATTTATAAAAGCTAAAATTCCTGATGAAAATTATTTTTCAATAGCTAATGTTAGTGAAGGTGATGTTTTTGATATGCTAATTAAGGTTAATATTAATAAATCCTCTGGATTGGATGGTATTGGTCCACGAATTCTTAAAATTGCTGCACCAGTAATAACAAAGTCACTAACGCATATCATAAATTTAAGTATAATGAGTGGTAATTTTCCAGAAACATTGAAATGTGCAAAGGTTACACCTATCTTTAAGAAAGGAGAAAAGGAGGATCCAGGAAATTACAGACCAATATCAATTCTACCTGTATTGTCAAAACTATTTGAAAAGCATGTAGCCATTCAGGTCTATAAATTTTTCGAAACATACTCTCTATTTCATAAAGCTCAATCAGGATTTAGAAAGTACCACTCGTGCCAAACAGAACTTACCAAATTAACTGATCTTTGGCTGAAGGAAATGGATACTGGACATATGACTGGGATTGTTTTCCTTGACTTCAAGAAAGCCTTTGATCTTGTTGATCATGAAATTCTGCTGCAAAAGTTGAACTGTTACAGATTTGACAATCCTTCTTTAAACTGGTTTAGATCATACCTAAACCAAAGGTCTCAACAAGTAAGCATTGGCAATATTAGCTCTCAAACTTGCACTATTCATTCAGGAGTCCCTCAAGGCTCAGTTTTGGGCCCTCTCCTCTTCCTTATCTATATCAATGATCTACCATTAAATAATGAATCCACAAACACAGATTTGTTTGCAGATGATGCAACTTTGTATACATCTAGTTCTGATACTGAAGTTATCCAAATGAAATTAAACTCAGACCTTATCAGAGTCCAAAACTGGGCACAACAAAATAGGATGGTAATTAATGAAGGTAAAACAAAATGTATGATTTTGGGGACATCACAAAAGCTACACAAGTCAGGGAACCCAAAACTGTCTCCAGAGTATCTTCAAGACTTATTCAGGCCTTTTTCAGCACAATACCAGTTGAGATCAATATCACATGGAAACATTCTAATACCAAAACCAAGAACAGAGCAATTTGAAAAGAGTTTTCAATACTCTGGCACAGTTCTGTGGAATAAGCTTCCACTACATGTAAAATCTGCTGAAAATATTAGAATATTTAAGAAAAGATATCATGAGCATGTATGTGTTTCTAACAGATAATGGAATTTAGTATTTTAATACTAAACATGTTAAAATAAACAGTAATTATTGCCATCTTCATATAATGTGCATTGTTATACTCTCCTTAAGAGGGCCTCAAGGGAGAATAGTCCTTGACTAATGAGTCACCCTCTATAAATAAAGCATTATTATTATTATATTATTATTATTATTATTATTATTATTATTCCATACAACATCAAAAATGATAGCTGCATCAAAAGCTCAGTATTAGATTGTTTAGAACTCTGGGTAAACAATTTTCCAAATGTTTTGCAACTGAAGTTTGTCAACAAATGAGACCTCTATCAAAACAATTTTCCACAAAATTCACATCTGAATGTTATTTTATACATATTTCACTTTCTATTCATTGGTCACCCTTGTGTATCAGCAAGTAAAACCAGCTGTGTGACTATATACTTGTCCACAAATTTTTCAGACTTGTATGGTCTCTCAA
The DNA here is from genome assembly GCA_028554795.2 of Sinohyriopsis cumingii. NCBI lineage: Eukaryota > Metazoa > Mollusca > Bivalvia > Unionida > Unionidae > Sinohyriopsis > Sinohyriopsis cumingii. The sequence continues at coordinate 109,689,728 of CM068835.1, forward strand.
GATAGTGTATTCTCAGGTGTGTTGACATAAGATACTATCTCTAAAACAATTTCCACATGTTCCACAGTTGAATGGTTTATTACTAGTGTGTATTCTCAAGTGTGAAGGTAAACTGGATCTTCAATTAAACATTTTTTCTCACACTTCGCATTTGTAAGGTTTATTACCTGTGTATCCTAAAGTGTGTGGACAAATGAAGCTTGTGACTATTTCACATTTGAATGGTTTGGCACCAGTGTGTAATGTCAAGTGTGTGGACAAATTATGTTTGCTGCAAAATATTTTTATGTATTTCACATTTGAATGGTTTATCACCTGTGTGTATTCTCAGGTGTTCTTGACAGACTGGAACTGTGGTTAAACAATTGTCCATCAAGATAACAATATATATATAAGGGAAGCTGAGATATGTTTTAATTCAATTTAGCTCAAAATGCCAAAATATGAGCTTTGTCCTACTGTTAAAGAAACCCACTCACTAACTCCAGATTACATCACATGTCCAACTCAGAAACTTTCTCCTCAAGAACAGTTTAGGCTCAAAGCTTAATGGTAAGTTGTGAACAAACATAAACCCAGCAAGAGAAAAACCTAAGGTCTGGACTTTCTTGCAGGCTGAGTGTAGTTGGTTTGTCACTGACACATTGTAATCATTGACACATCGTAATCATTGATGCATTGCAATCATTGACACATTGTAATCATTGACATGTAATTACTGATGCATTGCAATCACTGACACATTGTAATCATCGACACTTGTAATCATTGAGACATTATAATCACTGACACAGTGTAATCATTGACACACTGTAATCATTGACACATTGTAATTGTTGACTCACTGTAATCATTTACACATTATAATCATTGACACACTGTAATCATTGACACATTGTAACAGAGGCGTAGCTGGGGGGGGGCAGGGGGGTACATATGTCCCCGGGTGCCAAGGTACAGGGGCGCCAAAATGAGGCTTACAACGTTACATTATAATAAGGAAACAAGGGTAATATTCAAAAATGTGATTAAACGGGGAGGGGGCTGGGGCGCCAATTTTATAGTTCGTCCCCGGGCACAAAATATCATAGCTATGCCTCTGCATTGTAATCACTGACACACTGTAATCATTGACACATTATAATTATTGACTCATTGTAATCAATGACACACTGTGATCATTGACACATTGTAATTGTTGACACATTGTAATCATTGACACACTGTAATCACTGAAACACTGTAATCATATAGAGAAGATATTATTCATTTTGTGCAAAGAAAAGTGATTCAAGGTGAAATCTGGTTTAACAAACCATTAAGTATATTATGTGTGTAACTTAATCACAATTAATGTCACCAGTAATCACCAATCATTGATGTTGTGTACATACATCAAATAGTGAGTTTTAAGGTACGTAAATTGATAATCACAATTAACGTCACCAGTAATCACCAGTCAGTCATATTGTGTACATACATAGAACAGTGAGTTTTAAGGTGTGTAACTTGATAATCACAATTAATGTCACCAGTCAGTGATGTTGTGTACATACATAGAACAGTGAGTTTTCAGGTGTGTAACTTGATAATCACAATTAATGTCACCAGTCAGTAATGTTGTGTACATACATAGAACAGCGAGTTTTAAGGCATGTAACTTGATAATCTCAATTAATGTCACCAGTAATCACCAGTCAGTCATGTTGTGTACATACACAAAATAGTGAGTTTTAAGGTAACTACAATTTAATTTTCTTAAAAGAGAAGATCAGCAGACAGCATTATTGTGGAACACAATCTTGCAGGAACTTGCCTAAATGTTCCCATGCTGTTCTGGTTTATTCCAATGGGATCCAAAGATGGATGAACAATGTGATGTTGTATTGAGGAATGGGCAATACGTGAACTATGTGACTTATCAGAAATGTTTAATCCCAAAAGCACATTTATACTTAAGAACATATTTGACATGTTATGAAGATTATTAACATCATTCACATATAAAACAAAAAGATGAGAGAAAAGAACTTGTCATTATAAACTAAGAACTTGTCATTATAAACTATACATACAAAGAATTTAAAGCAGAAAAAAAGATTACAAAGAACTACAAAAAGGCTTTTTTTTATAGAAAATGTTAAAAGAAAAGTGGCAAGGCAGATCATATTTAGTGACTGCAATGCAGGTAAAAAAAAGTTTGGTATTCTGACCCCAAAAGAATAAAAGGATGAGATCCAAACTTAAAATAACCCTGGAATGGTCCTTTAAAATCATTTCAAAATTTAGTGATGTGCTATTTAGAAGACAAGGAACACTAAGATACAAGCCAAAGAATGTACATCATGACAAAGTCAGCCTAAGGCTGTACATCATGACAAAGTCAGCCTAAGACTGTACATCAGGACCAAGTGATCCTAAAACTGTACATCATGACAAGTCAAAGAGTGTATATCATGACAAAATCAGCGTAAGAATGGACATCATGACCAAGTGATCCTACAACTGTACATCATGACAAAGTCAGCCCAAGACTGTACATCATGACAAAGTCAGTCTAAGAGTGTACATCATGACAAAGTCAGCCTAAGAGTGTACATCACGACAAAGTCAGAAATATCTCATGGAGAGGTTTCTTCTGTGCAAGAACTCTGTATGAAAATTAAATACATGATGTACATCTAAAATTTAATCTTTAATTTTACCATATATTTCAATGCATACCTATTTAATGCATATGTTATAACTTCTTGATTTACTTATGTACTGTAAGTTTGCTGTTCATTGAATTTTCTTCATGTCTGTCCAAATGAAGCTAAAGGTTATGTAATCTGACAGAAATAAATTGTAGTTAGGGTATCTGTATTACATATTCAACATATAAATATTTTAACATGATGTGTATAAAATGAGTATAAACTTTTTCCTTTAAAGAATCAAAAGTTTACAGGCTATAGCTTTATTGCATGCATATATATGTATGTATAATCTGTGTGTATGTGTGTTTAAAATATGTATTATTATTGTATTATTATTTCATGCATTTAAAAATATGCTGAATATGCAATATCTTATGATGCAGTTTTATACTTGATTTCAATGGCTATATATCTTTTGCACTGGAAGTTTCATGACAAGAACACAAATTAAGTTTTGAATTCATTTATTGCTAAATATGCATGTTATAAATAAATACTACTATGAAATGGGGAATAAAGGTAATGGTAGACATCTGGAAGAATGGTTGGGTTTGAATCCCACTGGGGCCGACTTTGGTTAGTCTCGGTGGTCATTCCACACAAGATCAAGAATGATGTCTGCATCAATGGCTAAGTGATAGATATGTCAGAGCTCTGGTTAAACAGTTTCCCACACATTTTGCAGATAAAGGGTTTGTCTCCAGTGGGTATTCTCAAGTGTGTCAACAAAAGAGACCCCTGGAGAAACAATTTTCCACAAATTTCACATCTGAATGATTTCTCACCAGTCCATGTCATCAGGTGTGTCGATAAACTAGATCTCTGGATAATTAATTTTCCAAATAGTTCACATTTGCATGGTTTGTCTGCAGTGTGTTTCTTCAGGAGCCAGGAGAAAGTTTTTATACACAAATTTAATACTGCATTCACCGGCCTAGTATACAAAATCATAATAAATAACAAGATAAAAAAGGTCCACATTTTTGGATAGTGATAATAAAAAGAATAAGAATAGTATTCACTTGACCAGATAAAACGGCAGTTCATAGCAATAGAAGTTTATGTACCATAACCCAAAATTTACACCTGCATTTTTCATGTCTGAAGGTCATTTTTGACATGAAGTGATTCTCACAGTGCAAACACAAGCCCTTTTCCTAGGTGATAATTCTGCAAAACACTGCATATTAAACAGGTCGATACAACTGAAATAGTCATCATCCAAGCCATTTTTGAGAAATTCTAATTTTCCCTGAACCCACATGTTTACTGCTATGTGGGGCTAGCTCTTCGTCCTAGCCAACTATTGGTATTTCACTATCTACAAACCATAGTGCAAAGTAAATGTGGGAGGTGTACATGCCTCACATCAATTTCATGAACAACACAAGTCCAGAACAAGTAGTTGACAAACATATATGTGTCTTTAATTAGTAAGCAATAATAGCTGAAAAAGTCACACCATAGCCTTAAGTTAGGAAATTGGACAGGGGCCAATTTACAAAACTATCTCTTGCCACCTCAAGTGTTTCAATAAATGAGTTAAATGATTAATGCCCCACATATTTCACATTTGTGTGGTTGGTCACCAGTGTGTATACCCATATTTGCTGATCAACTATAGCTGAGACTGAAGCATTTTGTACATATCTCACTTTTTATTCATTGATCACCCTTATGTATTATCAAGTGTTGTCAAATCAGATTTATGACAAAATACTTGTCCATGTATTCTTCACACTTGTCTGGTCTCTCAACATTGTGTATTCTCAGTGCATGGTCTCTCAACATTGTGTATTCTCAGGTGTGTTGACTACTCATATTTATGACTAAAACATTCTCCACCTGTTTACATTTAAACAATTTATCACTGGTGTGTATTCTCAAGTGTGTTGATAAACTGGATCTTCAGTAAAACATTTTTCACACAGTTTGTGATTATATGGTTTATCACCAGTGTGTATTCTCAAGTGTGCATACAAATGATGTTTGTGACTCAAGATTTTCACATATTTCACATTTGAATATTGGTTTGTCACCTGTGTGTATTTTCAGGTATTTTGACAGATGGGACATGTGGTTAAACAATATTCAACAAATGTCACATTTGTATAGTTCATCACCGGCATGTAAGATTAAATGTGTTGACAATGCTGATCTTTGAAAATTTATCCACATATTTCACATTTGTATGGTTTATCACTAGTATGTACCCTCGTGTTTCACCAAAGTAGATCTCTGCATGAACAATTTTCCACATATTTCACATTTGAAGGGTTTGTCACCTGTTTGCATAGCTATGTGCACTGCTAAACCAGCCCTATCGCATGAATAGCTACTGAATTCTTTACATTTGTATGGTTTGCATCTCCACCAACTTGTTTCTTCGACCTATATGACATGTATTTGGTCACTGGAGTCTGATATTTTATCAATAAATTATGATGAAATTTCTGACAACATGAAATCACCTTATTGGTACTATAAATTCGGTGCATAGAAACGAAGGAAGGCACCGGAACACAATAGAAACACAGAAAAGTAGCAACAGGGGATAATTTTTTCATAATTATAGAATATATAAAAATGGAATGTTTTCTGTATAATTTGAGTGTGCAGATTTCAAAAATGAACACATCTTTATGATATCTTTCAAATACATTCACAGGAAGCATTCAAACACATGTAATGTCCACCATTTTTAATATTGGTCTTTGGCAATTTTTGAAAATTCTTAACCTCATGTTTTTTCAAGCTGAAGTTTTCATATTTCTTACATAGATTTTATATAGAAATATTTTGTGAACATTCAGCTTTAAAAATAAATTGACTTTGTTATGTTCCAGATAATTCAGGAGCCCCCCTGTGCTTTTTTATCACCCCACCCCCCAACTTTTTTTCATGAAATACTATATTTTTGAGTCAAACACAAGTTGAAATTAAATGTTGCTTTAAAAATGGAATATTTTCTGCTTAATTTGAGTGTGCAGATTTCAAAAATGAGCCCATCTTTATGATATCTCTTCAAATAAATCACAGGAAACATTCAAACACATGTACCATCCACAATTTTTAATATTTAAGTCTTTGGTCACTTTTTGAAAATTCTTGACCTCATGTTACCTCATGGTTATATATAAATGTGTTGTGAACATTCAGCTTCAAGAATAAATTCACTTTTTCTATGTTCGAGGTACTTCTGAAGACTTTATGTGCTTTTTATCACAAGCCCCCTAACATTTTTGCATGAAATAGCATAATCATGAGTCATACCAAGTTGAAATTGTATGTTACTCTTAAAACCAATAATGCATATTCATTACAGTGTTCATGTACATTTATACATTTATCTGAAATCACAATTTAGTAAATAACAACTGCTATTTTAGAATTTAGTTATCATAAGATATATTTGGTCAGTTTTCATTATTTATCATAAGATATATTTGGCTAGTTTTCATATCTATAAAATAAAATCAATGACAAGAGGTTTTCCACTAAGTTTTCAATGCAGTAAGTCAGGATTTCTATAGTGTCAGCTTAGGATGGTGCAACATTAAATTTTGGATGTCCTAACTTTGCGATATTTTCATAATAATTCTGACCATTGTTTTGAGCAATATTACATAGTTCATGAAGTAAATACAATTGTGGTATCAGAGATAGAGAAGAAACTGGCACTGAGTTGGTTCTCAAGAAATATTTATAATTATGTATTTATTTAAATGGAGAAATACCACAGATAGATTCTTGGCTTATGACGACAATATTCATATTGATATTCACAAACAATGGCATGATAATTTTAAATGAATTAAGTTTTCATTAGTTGAACTTTTACCTCTTTTCCGTCCCTACTAAACATGAACATTTTAATTTTAATACCAGTGTCTCTAGATAAGAATCGTACGTAGAACAGATGACCTGACATTGATAATATCTCAGTGATCACAAGCACATACTTATTAGCAATACGTCTAGTATCACTGAGTCGGTGAGTGATACTCCCGTCGAGTCTCTAACCTCGAAAGTATATTACACAACAACAGTTGTACAAATATTTTGTAATAAGTTTGGTATAATGAATGACAGTACGTCTGTATAATCCGATTCCTTGCTATAAACGTCTGCCTTTTCATACAATCAAGTTTTTGTGTGATTTTGAACCCAAATTATGTCGTATTGTTGTCATTGTTTACATTTTGTACGTACCCATGATCCGGGAAGAGTTACCGTTCATGCTGGCATGGGTGACCTTTGAAAAAGACGTAATTCGTGGATTTTCCGCAAATATTCGCACACATTTTACCATTATTCTCCTAAAATTAACTCCAAAATATTTAAAAAGTAGGGAAGGTGAGCGTATATGTTCGTTTATTTAGCTTTTCAGCGTTTTGAAAGATTCGGTTTTCGTTTTTTTCCGCTGAATAAGTTGTAGAAATGTCCCAGTGTCATCTACGCTAAATATAGACAATTGACCTTTCAACCATGAATACATTCGGAGGTAATAATTTTGTCTTTTTACATATTAAAGCGGAGAAAGTACCGGGTGTAATGAGGTTGACATTTTGAGAAAACGTTAATCTTGATCGCCAGTGCCCTCTAGCGGTTTTCCTTTCCTTAGAAAAGCAATATCGTATATACCATAGCTGGAAATTGTGAAATTTGCGACATTTTTGAAAGAAAATAACAGATCTCACATGATGGTTTTTGGACCAACAGTAGCAAGAAGTTGGATTGTTTTCATGTAATTTTCTTACAGATGTTACATTTCTGAAACAGTTCTCGATTCCATAATGTGGACTTGTCTTTATGCATGTAATTTAAGATTTGTATGTGACTGAGCAGCAGAGGGGGTGAACAGACCACTTTAGGGAAGGGTCACCCTTGTTATACAAAAAAAAATAGTGACCCTTCATAGAGGTCAAATACCACGTCTACGATTATTGTTTGTCCCCAACATAATTGTAGACAAGGCCCCTCTGCTTCTATGTTATTCTGAATAATCTGGGGAATCTTCATCTGAATCCTGGGAATTTGTTCCATGTTTCAAGTAATATTCAAGTTCTGATGGTGGTTTTTCTATTTTTGGATTTATGTTTTTTCTTTTTCTGTAATATATCATCAAACTTCTGTATCGATCTCCACCGCAATTTTTGCAAATCTGATATAATCCTCTAACGCCGTTGTTACATCCAACACATCTTCGTGGACCAGCATGAGGGTTTTTCTTTATAAGATAATTATGTTTTTTGCAATATTCTCCACGACATTTTTTATCACATTTGTTAGTGGTTCCTTGACGCAGCCACGCACAGTTGTTCATTATATTAATGATATCAGTTTAATTTTATCATCACCCCTTCTGCTGTTATAATAATTAAATCATTATGTTATAATAAAATGGTACATCCGGAATCTCATACTGCAAGGATAGCTCGAGAACGATTAGAAGCAATTAAAAAATTTCTTCCTGTTAGAGATTCATTTAGAAAAAATCTACAAGCGCAGCAAGAAGCACGAGTTGAATACGAAGAGGACACTAAAAACCTGTTTAAGCCCGTCACTGCAGCTACTGAACAAGTTGCAACAGTCATCAAAGAAGATCTTCTTCCGGTATCAAAACAAACTGCGGCGCAGACTGAAAAAATAGCAAGAAGAACTAAACAGACAAAAAAGATTTTACGAGATCTTCCAACTGATATAGCTGCAGCTCAACCTCCACCTGTCGGTGAAGAAATACTTGAAGATATTGGAAAACTTCGTACTGAAGTCGCCGACGTGAGAAAAAAACATGCATCTGAATCCAAACCAGTAGGAGAAAACTTAGAATTGATTGCAAGATTTAACGAAGGAATTGTTGAAGATATTAGAAATACTGAAAAAGAAAAATTACCTGAAATGATATTATTTGGTATATTTAATAAATCTGGTATTTTAAAAACTAGTCATGAAAAAGTAAATGATGATAATTTTATTAAATGGATATATCGCGTATATTACAACAAAAAACAAGCTAGAGGTCCAGAATACGAAAGTCTTCATGAAGAAGTAAAAAGACTTTATAAAGAGAGAATGAAACAACTAAAACAAGAACAACTCTCTCAGTATCAACTTCCTCCACCTCTGCAACAAACAGAACAACAACAATCTTCTTCACCGCAGCAAAAACCTTCACCCATGCAGCGGTTATACGCCCGACGAAGTACTATATTGAGTGAACCAATTGAGGAGTTTAAAAAAGAAAGAAAAACGATGTTGGCAGAAAAGGATGACGATGATCCTCCTGGCGCTGTAGGAAGTGGTTTTTTGACTGCATCAGGAGAAAATAATTTTGTTTGTCCTGATAATATCCTCAATGACGTGTCACGGTTAGAAGTTCTTATAGGGGGAAAACGTGCAGGAAATAACTCAACAGAAATAACCAATGAAGCAGCTGATATTTGCCGGCGACTATTTCAAGGTGGTATCATGGATATCGGCGTTTACCGAGAACTTATTGATGAGCTCGTTGATGATTAGTCACCGCGATTAGATAAATGGTAAATAAAATAAGATGATCATACATAACAATCATCGTAAACCCGTACAGGTCAGAGCGGTAAACTCACGATTACCAATCTATAGGGTTATTTACGGAGATGGACTTGGTGATGTCATTCGGGGATTATTCACAAGGATAGCTCCAAAAGCAGCACCTATTGCAAAACAATTATCGATGAAAGCTATCGATATTGTTCGTGAAAAAGCTCCTGGTGCAATTGTCAATGTTGCTGGTAAGGCGTTCTCGGCGATCAAAGATAGACTAGCACGATTATTGCGACGAAAACGACAACCACCAGTGAAACTGGCAAGTACTGACATTATGCCCGCAGACGTAAGTAAAATAATAAATCAAGCTGCAAATCAAAAACTAGCAGCGTTAGCAGATCAGGGACTCGGTGAATCGGGAAATAATATCTCAAGTTTGATATCCGGAAGTGGAACTTCCCGAAGTGGAATTTTCCGAACGCGGTAATCAACGTGTTAGACGAAATAATTATAATAAAATGTTCAAGCGCGTATCCGACACAGCATTTGACATGGAAGCACCTGTCCTTAAGGATGAATCGGTACGTGATTATCAGTTTTATTCTTATGAAGCACGAGTACCAGATCAACGTGGAAGAATTGAACTACAAGTTCATGACACAAGTAGATACTTTTTACCCGCTGAGGCCTTTATTGAGGTAGAAGGTACAATTATAAAAACGGATGATACTAATTACGCAGGTGCAGTAAAAGTTGGTTTTGTCAACAACGGGATCATGGCATTATTTGATAGTGCCACGTATATGATTGATGGAAAAAATATTGAATCGATTGAGAAAGATGTAGACGTTGCTACAACAATAATTGGTCTAGCAAGATATTCTGATGATTATACAAGATCAGCAGGTCCTACAATGATGTTTGTGAAAGATAACTCCAATCACCCTGAAAGCGATCCGTATAATATAAGACAACCAAGAAATTTTGCCAATAACAATGATGCTGATGTGTGGCCAGTGGTTCATGGTGCTAACCCAAATTTCAACTTGGGATTTGTAACGCTTAAAAATATGTTGTCAGGAGACAATAGAGGTTTTTCATGTACAATTCCACTATCGCACATTTTTGGATTTTGTAGGAATGTTAAAAGGGTTATTTTTGGAGCTAGACACACGGTTGTTCTTGTAAGAAAGATTAATGATGACGACGCTCTGTGGAGACCTGTTGGTGATGCTGGTAAAGTAATATTATCGAAACTTTCACTGTGGATGCCGGTAATGACTCCAACGATCGCAGAAGAACAAAAATTGATTTCTTTCATGGACACAGGTGGTAAATCCTTGTTGTCATGGTTGATAACAAGCACAGATAGTATGCAAACTAACGTTAACGGTCAGTTTACATGGCATATAGCATCGCAACAAGGTGTTTCTGCACCACGGCATATTTTTATTGCGTTTCAGGAAACTAATCGTTGAAACTCACAAACTCACTCTCATATGATATTTAACCAACTAGGTCTCACAAATATTTCCTTACGGATAAACGGACAACAAGAACCAACAGAAAATATACAACTAAATTATGCACAAAATCATGTAGGACGTGCATATCATCGTTTGATGTCATTTATGGGACATGATCAAAATGTAGATACTGGGTTGCAAATATCACAATATGATTTCAGAACCTTGTATCCGATTTATTATTTCTCACTGGAGCATCTTGATCTATCAAAACAATCTGTCGTTGATATACATCTTAAAGCAACATTAGATACAGGTAATGTTAATTATAGAGCAATCGCGGTTATTCTCAGCGATAAAGCCATGTTACTTGAAGGTGGTAGTGGTCGAATGAGAGTCGTTGATGCACCAGTGGAAAATCTTTAATCGTGTTATTTAAAACACGAGTATTATCATAAAATGCCATATCAACACGTTAGTGTCAGTCTGACTCACGGTCAGATTAAAAACCTTCAATCAAATTCAGCAAAAAACTGCGGAATGAAAATATCACTAAAGCGAGATCAGATCACGGGTGGTCAAAATAAACTATCATTATCAGAACGCCAGCTTAAACACTTCAACGACGCTAAACAATCAAAAACAGGCGTCAAACTCAATCTCTCTGCGGGTGCGGTTAAAGACTCAATTAAAACAGGCGGTATATTTCCACTTCTTGCGGCTATTCCAGCGTTAATAGCTGCTGCCGCGCCAGCCGTAGCAAAGGCAGCCGCGTTAGGTGCTGTTGGAACAGCTGCTGGAATGGCTGTAAAGAAAGCAACAGGGCAAGGATACAAAAAAGGGACGCGGCTTAAGATTGCCAGGATCTCGTTGGGGAAGAGGTCTAAGGCTTCCACGTTAGACGTTCCAGCATCAAATTTTGATTTACTTGATGCCGCTAAACGATTAAAAATAAAAGCCTTTAGAGGTGTTTTCATGCGAGATCAATTACCAAAACAACCAAACAAACTCGAAACAGGTATTATTAATCTCGACGAACGTTCCGGACCTGGTACTCATTGGGTATCATACGCGGTTGATCCACGTGGAATCGTTTATTTTGATTCATACGGGTTAGCTCCGCCTGTTGAATTTATCAAGTATGTTGCACCACTTCACGCAAGAACCTCTGGTTCCAAAGTTTGGTATTCAACGCTACCCACACAAACAATGACAGATCCGCCAATATGCGGCCGTGAAGTAATTAATGTACTCGACGCTATATCAAAATCATCCAGGCCGCCGCATAAAGTCGTGCATGATTATACAAGCAACCGATTCGTTTTAAACAACAGGTCTTATTATAATGGTTGATATTTACGGAAGATCTTCCTCACGTGTTAAGAAAAAGCCCGGCGACGTTGATCTATCGAAGTACGCGACTAAGGATGACCTCGCTGATATTATGAACATGGCTGGAGTTGACCCAGATGAGGTTGTTATTTTTCAGGATCGACATGGTAAACTAAAAAGCAGCAATATCAAATGGAATGATATAATTCGACGAGTACTTGGTGCAGTTACGGATAATATACCCGTGTTTACTGATAGCGGCAGAATCAGGGATTCAAGTATATCGTTTACAACCATCAGAAATCAAATTACGGCAGCTGCTGCTAATCGCGTAAAAAATACCGGTGACACAATGACAGGTGAACTTAGCATGAACGGAAATAAAATAGTAGTTTTAGGAGATCCAACATCCGGTGAAGATGCTGCAACGAAAAATTATGTTGACACCGTAGATAATAAATTATCCACGCTGAGAGCCGAGTATGATGTTCACGTAGGCGCTTTTGGAAGATTTCGAAGAAATTTTCAAAAAACCGACGAATCCATAGATAAATTCTTCGGTACTCCGCACGCCGTTGACATGAAACTCGTTGATATCAAAACTAACCTAGACACGATCAAACAAACACAGCAAAACATCGTAGCGGGAATTCCTGAAATCGTTAATAAAACCAGTCTGATTAAAATCCCAGCCGGAATAACTTCCGGGCATATTACCAACATCGTATGCACGGTATCATCGGGATTTGCAACATGGTCGCAGCAAAATAATACTATCAAATATACTGCAACAGTCACTGGCGTGTACAGGCTGTCTGTGTTTAGTGCTGCAAAATTTGAAATATTTACAACGTTTCCATGGCGTCATTCAACCGATAGGTTTTCCGGGGTTGTATCTGTTATATTAAATAGCGGAACCGAAGAAATATTTATTCTGGAAGCAGCTGATAAGAAATTAACCGCAACATCCTTCTGGTGGTGTTTGGAATTTGTAGCTGAAACACCTCAGTTGGTTACGGCATAAAATATAATGAGTGCTATCGACGTTCAAGGATTTAGGTACAATCAAGCGTGTGAATGGCAGGCAGCGTTGAAAGATCGAGTCGAACAATATACAGTAAAAATAAAAAAGTATCAACGACGATTAGTTATCATCGACGTTGTTGTTTATTCGGTATCCGCTGTTGTTGCCGGAAGCGGAATAATATTATCCGCGGTAACAATGATGGCACCAGTAGCTGTGACTATTTGTGTTTGTGCAACTACGACAATTGCAGGTGTGCTTAATATCGTTGCAAAAAAAATATGTACTTGCACGAACGAAAAATTATCCGATTACAAGATAAAATTACACATAGCAACTGTCGCATACACGAGGTTATCCTCGTTGTTATCAGCGAGTCTCAATGATGGAATTATATCCGATTTTGAGTTTTCAATGATGATCAGCGTATACAATTGCGCTGGTATTAAAGGTACGAGTATCAATAATGACGGAATTACTGCAGCAGATCGTGACGAACACAACCCCGCACAAGACCACGATGATCTCGCTAAGCTCGATTAATCCTGAATTTAACATCAATTTTCCAACAGCAATTCGCGCGAATGAAATTGCACTAGCACAATTACGAGTATATTACAGCTGGCCAAACATCAGATCGAGATCATTTAATGGTACACCAGCAAATAATTCGCTTGTATTTGCTGATAAAAACAAACCCGATGGAACACCTGACTGGGTTGTTGTTGGAATACCAACTGGTAGTTATGAGGTCGAACAAATCAATGATGAATTTGCTCGTAGAATAAAATCAATAACAGGAAAAGAAGCAAAAATATCAATTAATGTTCATGAGCCGACCCTGTCCTCGACGATTGAAATAAACTCGCCTGATTACGTCGTTGATATTTATCAATCTTCAATCACATCCGTGCTAGGTTGGCCTGAAATAACACCACAAATACCTGCACAGATACCAGAACCAACTCGGGCTGATTTTACATCGACGAAGAGTTTTCATCATAATATTAAAATGAATTACACAAGTTTTTGGTGGAACATAGAAAAACGGGTATGGGATAAACGTGATCAATTTCGTGTCGAGCGAACTGGTGAATACTATTGGCTTTTACACAACGCTGATGACGGTAATAACCTGTATAATTCATTTTACGATATAAATATCAATAACGTCATTGATATTATAAATTCAGACCATAAAGAACAACTAGATAATTTACGTGTTCTTTTTCATGAATATTTGTCTGATTTGACATCTACGCGTGAAGAAATTATTAAACGAATAGAAATTTTAAATCATATAGCTGATACCATTGAATATTTTCATAACAGAATCATAGACCTGGTTTTTGAATCATCAGGCGATTATAGAAGGTTTTTCGCAACCAAATACAAAATATCCGAAGCTGACATTGTAACGTTTAAGTTCCCTAATTATAATCCAAATGGATTAAGAAAATCTGTCAATGATGTCATTGATGAGTTCTTTCCTAAAATACTTGATGCATGGACAAAAATAGCCCCACCAGCAACTGTTCTCAGATATAATAATGATCCACTCGGCGGCGGTAGACACATATCTCCGGGAATCGTTAATATAACATCGACGATCGCGGTTAACCTAGTTTGTGACGTAATCGAAGGCAGTTATCAAATAGATCTTGGAAAATCAAATCAGGCTCAACAAGGATACATCCTATACATGTTCACACCACAAGTCCCCCCGGCGATTTGATCGTACAAGTACCAACCAATCCTGTTTATCTACGCACACATAATCAGTATTTGTCACGAATAAATTTCAAACTCACAGACCACCTTAATCGCTTAATTGACCTACGTGGAGAAGAGCTTGTAATAAATCTGTATGTGAAATCGTAGAAATATCCAGCACGTGAGGGTTTTTATACACTTGAAAACGCGCGTTTTCACAAAACATAGAACAATTTAGCCATTGATGAACACGGAAACGAGGATTTCTTATTAACACAAGAACAATTAGATGAACTCCGTCGAGAGAGATCATTTGTAGCAGAGATCAGGCACATTCCTGCATTAAAGTCGATCAACTTAAAAATATAATATTCCAGAATGAATAAAATAAGGAGTGGATTAAGAAATATTTTATTTTATTTTATTTCATCAGAAATATTTTATTTTACCAGAAATATTTTTTTTTCTGAATTTCAGTGAAAAATCAACAAATTTCGTGTTTTTGATGGGTATTTTAGTCGATTTGTCAGGGAAAATTTGTCAAATTACAGTTTTTCGTCAGGTCAAACCTCAAGCGGTTCTCTAATTGATTTATCGATAAATCGTCAAAAACCCTCATTTTTTTCGAAAACTACCAGAAAAATTAACAAAAATCGCATGAAAAATCTCATTTTTTGAGCTAATTTTACTGATTTTTGACGATTTATCGATAAATCAATTAGAGAACCGCTTGAGGTTTGACCCGAATGATAATGGAAAATTCATCAATTTTCACTGACAAATGTTGAAATATTTTATTTTTTTTCTGAAAATTTGATCATTTTACATAAATCTGAGTACCAACTAACCCATCAATTTCAGAAATAAATAATAATTCAGAATAAATAATAATAATTCAGAATAAATAATAATAATTCAGAAAAAATAAATAAAATAATTCAGAATAAATAAATTAATTCAGAAAAAATAAATAATAATTCAGAAATAAATAAAATAATTCAGAAATAAATAATAAATCTGACTACCAACTAACCCATCAAAATTACAAAATTGATTGGTTTGCATGATTAAGAGTATTAACTAACCCATCAAAATTACAACATTGATTGGTTTGCATGATTCAGAGTACCAACCAACCCATCAATTTCAGAAATAAATAATAATTCAGAATAAATAAAATAATAATTCAGAAATAAAATAATAAATCTGAGTACCAACTCACCCATCAAAATTGCATAAATCTAAGTACCAACTAACCCATCAAAATTGCATAAATCTAAGTACCAACTAACCCATCAAAGATCTCAGTCATCTTCATCGGAATTACTACTTTGGACGGGGTTACTCGCTAACATAATTTTTCTTAATAGTCTTATGCGAGTACTAATTGTTTTCTTTTCCTCGTACTCGTGGGATAACAGCGATCTAATTTTTTCCACTGCGGCAGAGAGAGGAACGCATTCCTTCACCTGATTATCTTCTACGGTAGCTAGCGACTGAAACATAGCTGCCTGAATCCGCTTTATGAACTTATATTGAGATGATAGAACGTACTTATTTTCATTCTTAAGCTCTTCTAACGTTTCAAAATCAGATATTATTTTTTTCAGGATTTAGTTCATCAGATATATTAATTCTGTTTTCTTCTAGTTTTTTGATAGCAGAAATAATGTCTTCGATATTTTCATGGTTCATTATATAATATATAAATCTTTAAAATAAAAAAAAATTATCCCTAGAACCCCTATCGAGTCTTTAGCGAGTTCGTCGGGATGTTTCAAGGACAGTACAGCCAAGAACTCGTAGATTGCCATCGCATTCTACCAAGTTCACCAGGCACACAGAATGAAGAGCCCCTATCGAGTCTTTAGCGAGCTCAGATTATGCATGGACGACACAAACATATATTATGAAATGGAACCTCTATTCGAGTCTTTTAGCAGGTTTAAGTATGTAATGAATGACGACACAAACATATATTATGAAATGGAACCTCTATTCGAGTCTTTTAGCAGGTTTAAGTATGTAATGAATGAAATATATATATTGAGATGTAATGAATGAAATATATATAATGAGATGTAATGAATGAATGAATGTAATGAATGTAATGAATGAAATGAATGAATGAGGCCATTTTCTCCGCTCAACAGAACCACCTACCCCAATAATCAACCCGTAGGTAATACAAAAGATGTATTAACCACCGGTGATATGTGGTTTGGATGGTTTTGAGAGCGGAGAGAGGCTGGCGGTGCCCCAATTAATTATAAAAATCGCTAATATGCGTAACCACCGACCAATTGTCAGTCATGGGATTCGATCCTGGACCGCGAGCGTCACAGTCCAATACGATACGGATTGAGCTATCGAATTCATCTAACACTATATGTTTCGGAAGTTAATATATAGCTACAGCATTTCTGAATTAAAACAGCGGAATAGTTTCTACATTTAAATAACTGTTTCTACATCAAAATGACGGTTTCTGAATATATCTGTATTATAACAACGGTTTCTGAATATAACAGCGTTTTTCGTAACAGACTGCAAATATAAACCTGCGTGCGGTATGAATCACCTGCATATCGATTTGTGCATAACAACGGTTTGTAAATGCAGCATATATAGCTACTTGCGGATCAATAACAACGGTCAAGTTACCTCAGTTTCTCGCTATGTTGTATGATGGGAAATTTCTATTTTGTAAGTTAGAAACCATAAATATACTTCTACGAGTAATTAATTACGACGTAAATGGTTAATCTGACCATAAAAATCGGAAATTTACGAAGAAAACTATATATTATAAAGTAATCTCCCTTTTACATAATTAAAAATTCAGTAGTATAAGGGGGACATACAGCTACTAATATAATTCAATGTGGTGATGATACTGAAAGGTGATTTTCTGCTTATATTTCTTTGAGAAAGTAGATTTGGTTATATTTTCTGTGACGTATTTCACCGCACGCGAGTTAATATCAAAATATTTCGCAGCCGCGTTCATAGACTGAAATATAATTTCTTTGCCAGTTTCTGTGTTTGTAGCCTTGATCACCCTTCTAGAAACTGTCTTACATCTTCCAGTATTACCACGCGCAGAGTTCACGCTTTGCGTGACAACACAAAGGTTGGATAAGGAGTTGTTCTGAGGATTCCCGTCAATATGATCAATAACAAAACCATCTTCGATCAATCCGTTATGACACTCATACGTAAATCTACGACACAGATAATGTTTCTTTCCAGCAGTAAACATTAGATAACCAGTATTAATGACAAAACCAACCGGTCTTTTAAGCATACAATTTCTGATCATACCATAAATATTTGATTCGTAGTTTGTCACGACAGGATGTGGGATAAATATATTTTGCTCCATATATGATAATATTATTTGTTTAAATCATTGTTTGTCTGAAAACTTAGTTAGATAATCCTCCACGGATTTTATAGCATTTTCACTATTATTATTTTTTTTGTCATAATATCTTTTAAGCTCTCTGAACCGTTTTCCCCCGCACTTTCCACATAATTTTGTTTTTCCTCGCACTCCAGTACCACATCGCAGACATGGTATTGGTCCTAAGCTGCCACGGTTAACGCACTGCATGTGTTGTCCGCAGAACTCCTTTTTACAGGATTTATTACAACGAGTTAATGAACCCACCATGAGCCATCTGCATTGAGACATTGTATACATAATATTTTAATTTAAATACTTGTCTGAAATATAGTATGAACGAATTCGATAAATTATCCCGAATAAAGCCCTGGAGCGTGGATAAATTCAACCTCGACAGAATATCTCCAGACTTACCAGTACGAGATCTGGTTGATCCGAAAAATAAAAGTTTGATTAATAAAATTCACGACGCCAAGAAAGAATTTCACACAGATGGTGCATCTCATGTCTGGTCAACGTTCAAGATTATACGCAATGGCGCCATTAACGCTATGATGAACGACAAACGAGCAGCAATTATCATTAACTATCTTGATAATCGCAAGTATCTTTTCAGAATAAAATTCGTCGTGTTGACAGAAACAAATGATTGGATTATCCGTGACAAATATGATCCTGTCCACGGTAAAAAAAAACTGTCGTACTAAGTAAAGATTCCAAACCAGGTCTATTGACAGGTATTGACAAACCGTATTATGAACGAGCATATCCTGTGACCGCGGTTATTTATGGAATCTATGTGATGAATGAAAAACCTAGCGTTGATAAACTAGCGCCGATGAAATTTTCAACAATAAATTGTGTAGCTGAACGAGTAACAGAACATTTTAACGTTTCGACTCGTGGAAACGGTCTAACGGATAAGAGACGTAAAATAATAAACACGTGGGAAGAAATGGTTAAAGATACTGGTGCGTCTATTAAAGATGTCGCTGAGTTAGGAAAAAAATTAAAATTTCCAATAACCGTAGCGACGATAACTGGAGAAATTTTGTATGAATCAAAATATAGATCAAAAGGAGCTTCGATCGAAATTATTGATCATAACTCACACGCGTGGACTAACGCAGTAACAATATTTCCACGAGATCGAACTGTTAAATGTTATCCCGGAGGCATGTTTGATTTTATTAACGAAGTAAGTAAAAACGATCCTGTGTCAGTATGGTTATTTCATTCTTGCGTGGAAGAAAATAATCAATTTGATCAGTTTGTGAGGCCAAATGGTGTTATTTATCGAAAAAATCATCTTCACGAGAAAATGAAAAATCTTGCACTGCAATATACTGATGACACTGACGAATTATTGAGCAACTGCTTTACTGTTCCGTCAGTTGCGGCTCATTTTGCTAGAAAGAAAAATTCGTGGAAACCAACTCGGTTTGATTTTCTCAATGACATAGTATCCAGTTGTGTCGAATATGGACACGGCGGACTATGGAATACTAAATACAATCATAGAGATGTTATTTCAGTTGATATGGTTGCGTGTTATCCGGGAAGTTTTCTTGGATACGGAGATTGTTCTGTGTATTTTGAGCGATTCGGTCATCCCACGCACGAAATGACGCGAGTATCGATAAATGGACCATTACCGGATTTTGATCTGACTGGATTTGCTCGTATCGAGTCATTCGAAATGTCTAAAGGACTCCATGCAATTTGTTATGTTTGGTTTGGAAAACATTTTTCAGAAAAAATGTGGACACCAATAGTACTATTACGGTATATGCTTGATTGCACGATGTTAATATCGCTGACGATCAGCGAAGCAATTATATCATATCGAAAACAAACCGAAGTTTGGTTACCACATTCGGATGAAACCGATTCGAAGGATCTTGGTAGAAAAATAATTGGAAAATTAACCCAAGGAGCAGCATATGATCACAGACAACATTGTACAAGATTGATCATGGACGATACTGAGTTAGATTTTATAATCGCTGATACAACGAACAAGAACACGTTTGTAAGTCGAGAAACAGCTTTCTTGTCAAATGGAAATAAACTAGGTACCATTGTGAACTACATGGACGGTGAGTCACCTCAGTATACTCATTTAAGATCATCGATGCTCGCGTATGTTTCAATAAATCTATTATCGATGATAAATAAGGTTTCTACGCATGCCGTCAGAGTTGCTACTGATTCGTTTTATATAAGTAAAAAACATTCAATGCTGTTAGAAAAATTAAACATAGGCACTTATGCATCGTGGGGTTCGTGGAGAATAAAAAAGGAATATATGCTCGATTATTCCGAATCCGCTGATGTTGCGGTTAAAGATATTTACTGTAAAAAATATCAAACGTTGACAAATTCGTTGTTACCATCGGTATACGATCCAATAACTAGACACAAAACGGTTTATCTAAACGGACCTGGCGGCAGTGGTAAAACCACTCGAGCTATCGAACTATTTCAGAACTCGGATATGATCGTGCTAACACCCACACATAGACTCGCGCGAGAGATGAAACAACGCGATGTTAATTCCTGTACTTATCACAGCTTTTTTCGATGGAAGGGTGATACATGGACATCTTTAAGGATGGGCGAGAAATACATTCCAAGAATTATAATATGGGATGAAATATGCACTGTACCGCTAGAAACATTAAAAACATTTCTTGATTGGTTGTTAACAAGAAATACTGCTGTGATAATGTGTGGCGATCACGGTCAACCACCACCTGTAGCTGGACCATCTCCACATGATTGGCTGAAAAGTTTCGTTGATCACGCTGAAGAAATAACTGATGATCATAGAGCACTTGATGCAGCGTTGAAGGAATTTAAAAAATTAATCAGACTACAACCGAATAAAATTCAATGTGAAATAATGCGCGAGATAATTTCAGAAACACCCATGAAAGACTTTATGCAAACGTGGCGACCAAACGATTTGATAGTTGAAAGTAGAAAGATAGTTCGTGATACACTTCAGCGGGAGTTGTTTCAGTTACAACGAGAAAAGTTTCCAACGTTGCCAGTTCCACTATATTATCGACCAGCAGATACGCGACGGCAAAATATCGACGTTGATATACCAGGAGAGTCAAAGAGGAAACAGAATCTTGTATTGAATGATATTGTTGCCGTCGACGTTGATGTTGTTGAAGATGCTCTACGTGCTGATAAATCCCCGTGGACGCTCGGATACGCGATGACGATTCATTCATCTCAGGGATTAACTATTACTGATACAGTTGTTTGGATCGTTGATGATCACATCGAATGGTCGAACTTGGTTTATCTTGCAGTGTCTCGAGTTAGAAAAATATCTCAATTGAGACGGATCGTCATGGACTCGTCAGTGATTAGTGATGATGATGTTGACGGTGATATAATAAGAAAAAAATTATCTGGTTATAAACAGTGTGATAAAAAAAAATAAACGCAATTTTGATCTTGATGCTGATTTTATTAATGCGCTAAAACAACAACAGAATAATCATTGTGCAAGTTGTAATTGTATAATGTTATGGCGGTATCTGAAAAATGATCCAAGACAATTTACCATAGATAGAAAAAATAACAATCTTGGTCATACACGAGAAAATATCATGTTGACCTGTCTTGAATGTAATCGACGTCGTGGTGCTGGCACCAGTGCTAGTTAAGTGATTTTGGTGGTAATTGTGTATCCGTGGGGATTACTTGTAATTGTTCAAGCACAAATCCGCGTTGAGGAGCAGCCGAATCTAGTCTGTAGATTGCGGGTCTACCTGGCGATCTTGTCACGGTGGATATCTTATGCGTGGTAACACTCCAAATAGGATCAGTCGCTCTTTTTTTACCGCCTTCAAGTTCGCCGGGCTCATATAAATATCTAACTGTAACATCACCCAATATTTTTTGTTTTTCAATATCTTTTCGTTGTGTTGGTATATTTTTTTTTGTAATTGCATTAATGGGTTTCATGTTGGTTGTTTGTGTAATCTCATTATTTAATGCAGCTATCACGCTTGGTAATCTTGCCACCCATTCACGAGATCTTTTATCCTGAATCAATTCCTTCGCGTATTGATATCCAAATAACCGCTCAGCGAGTGTTCGATTAAATCGCTCAACAATTGCCTGATCACGATGAATTGCAGTATGCCCTCGTCGTATTTTGGTATTATGTTGTTTCATCAACGATGATACTGGACCAAGAAATTCCTTGCCAGGATCAACCTGTAGCAGCTGTGGCCATCGCAGACGACCTTGTGGTCCGGGTCCTCGTTGATAAATTCGTTTAAATGCGTCGGCTACTTCAGCAGCTGTTTTAGTCGTTAACGGTTCTGCTTCTTTATATCTACTTGCAACATCAACAACAGTTAGCGCGTATTTGTACGTTTTTCTACGTACAGTATCATATGGTAAAAATAAAATATCAGCTTGATGAACTTCATTAGGAACACTGACACCGAAATACGCGTACTGAATTTGTTTAGGACGTGGTAGATAAATTTGCCATATTGCCTGCCTGGACAACCACGTTTTAGCGGCAGAATGTTTAACCGCTGCTGCATCAGCGAGTTTACTAATTGCTGATTTACCCTTCCAGTATCCTCTTGGTGAATAATAAATTGATTCCATTATATATTACCAGCCCCTAACGCTAATTTACTTTTCATCGCGGATCTTACTAACCAATTAGCTAATGATTCTCTGATATTTTTATTTTTTATAGAATTTAATGCATGAATTAATTTCACATCTGCAATATGCCTATCTTGTAGATTTTTACTCTTATAAGCTACATCATGAACATGACACGCTCGATCAATGGCGTTTACTGGTTCCTCGCCTGGTTTTGGTTGATCCTGATTATCAAGCCTGATATCGAGTCGAGTACCAGGACCGCAATAATTATATCCTGGTAGATGTTTTTCTCCGCTGTATTTAGCCCATGGAGCACCTGGAAACTTTGACATCAAATTAGCAATATCACCACCGCGACTATTAGATAAAAACGAAAATTTCTTTCTACCGCATACAGAACATTTTCCACCATACGCTATTTTTTTATTTTTTGTTATAACCGTAGCTAAATCAGTGGTTGGAGTTTTAACTTTACAGCGTAAACAATATAAATTCATGTTATAATATATATGGATATAATTGATTTCTCAGCAACTCGGCAGCGAGAGCCAGTTAAGCACCATCCTGCACTACCGAATTCCATCAGAATGATTATCATGGGACCATCTGGATCGGGTAAGACGCAATTATTACTTAATCTGATAATGAGATGGTTGAAATGGGATAAGTTGTATTTGTAACAATATAAATTCATGTTATAATATATATGGATATAATTGATTTCTCAGCAACTCGGCAGCGAGAGCCAGTTAAGCACCATCCTGCACTACCGAATTCCATCAGAATGATTATCATGGGACCATCTGGATCGGGTAAGACGCAATTATTACTTAATCTGATAATGAGATGGTTGAAATGGGATAAGTTGTATTTGGTAGCACCATCCGCTGATGATCAACGACGTTATGAAGTACTTAAAGATTTTAACGAAAACGCGCGATTACTGGACGAAAATAATGATGTTATAGAGTTTATAACAGATATTGATGAAGCACCGTCCGTTGATGTTTTAAACGGATTTATTAATAATTTAGTTGTGTATGATGATGTGATGTTAGATAAACAGTCAAATCCAGCTGGATTTTTTCCCGTGGTAGACATAAAAATACCGATGTTATTTATGTTACTCAACGATACACACAAATACCAAAAGTGATCAGAGATAACTGTAATATTTTAGTTGTGTTTAATGGCGTAGACACACACACGTTGCGAAATATTCATCAAACCTGGTGCAGCGGTGACATGGATATAATTAAATTCAGAAACTTCTTTTCACGAGCGCAAACTACTCCGCACGGGTTTATAACAATAAATTTGCACGATCCTAGAACAAGATATCGTATTGGACTTGATAAAATATTTGGATAACGGGGGGTGATGATAAAATTAAACTGATATCATTAATATAATGAACAATTGTGCGTGGCTGCGTCAAGGAACCACTAACAAATGTGATAAAAAATGTCGTGGAGAATATTGCAAAAAACATAATTATCTTATAAAGAAAAACCCTCATGCTGGTCCACGAAGATGTGTTGGATGTAACAACGGCGTTAGAGGATTATATCAGATTTGCAAAAATTGCGGTGGAGATCGATACAGAAGTTTGATGATATATTACAGAAAAAGAAAAAACATAAATCCAAAAATAGAAAAACCACCATCAGAACTTGAATATTACTTGAAACATGGAACAAATTCTCAGGATTCAGATGAAGATTCCCAGATTATTCAGAATAACATAGCAGCAGAGGGGCCTTGTCTACAATTATGTTGGGGACAAACAATAATCGTAGACGTGGTATTTGACCTCTATGAAGGGTCACTATTTTTTTTTGTATAACAAGGGTGACCCTTCCCTAAAGTGGTCTGTTCACCCCCTCTGCTGCTGACTGTTTTATTTTTGAATATCCAATAAAATCTTCTGATCTTATGAGACCATTTGGTAGCCACATATTTAATCTCGAGTTGTAACACTGTTTCAACATTCTTGCCTACCCAGCTTTTTTGTACGCCTTTTGATCTACACTAGAGAAACACAGACATGGAAATTATGAATAAAAGTGTGCAGATTATTATTAATGTTTGCGTTTATAATGCACTTAAGTAAACATCGTTGAATTATTTACATTATTTATTAAGTTTTGATTATGAAATTCATAGTTACCATATATCAATCAACACATTTTCCTAATAAACACAATTAATGACCATTTGGTATTCGTAAGCACAAAAGGGCAAGCAGCAGGGAGGGTGACTGGATCACTTTTCAGGAGGCGTCCAATCGCTTCACCGACCCTTTATACATGTAAATTTTACCGCGTTCACATACTCATGCACGGATACCATGTTGACCTCGTTGATGTGGTCGCGCCCTCCCTGCTGCTATCAATTAAAAAAATTATCTGCCCGATTCGATAACGTGTTCGAGGGTCATTCAAGTTTATCGTGATAAACCCATGCGGGGTTTTCCGAGCATGACTAAATGAATTTCTAAAACGATTATAATCCATGTCACCGTTGCACCAAGTCTGGTGAATATTTCGTAACGTGTGAGTATCAACTCCGTTAAACACAGCAAAAATATCCCTAGATTTATTGCATGGATAGTGCTATATCGAATAATTTCATGGGGCCAATAAGCTGGGGGTATGGTAGACAATAATGGATTTAGGTTTTTCTTTCTTTCTAAAGCCTCCTCTTACTGCCCTTTTCATAAATATTTATAAAAATTCAATTCTTAAAACTAATATTTCCAAACAAACTTAATTAAAACTTTCAAAATTATGCAATTAGGAATAATCTATATAAAATTAGTGTCAATATTTAACGTGGCTGCAAGTAAAATGGGTTTACCAGTTGACAGGTAATGTGTTGCACATTCATTAGGAATGCTTCAGCTCAACATGCAAAACCGCTCCGGTGGCCTAGTGGTTAGAGCGTCCGCCTCGGATGCGGGAGGTCGTGGGTTCGATTCCGGCCGAGTCATACCAAAGACTTACAAAAACGGTACTAACAGCTGCCTCGCTTGGCGCTCAGCATTAAGAGGTTAGTGTTAGGACTGGTCGGCCCGGTGTCAGGATAATGTGACTGGGTGGGACATCATGCTACATGTCTGCGGCATGATGCCCCAGTGCTAGACATCACTATAAACTGCCACAATGCAGACATCGTAGCGATATGACTGAAAACTTGTTAAAGCTACGTTAAAAATCCAAATCACATCACATCACTCAACATGCAAGGAACCCATCTTAAGAAAACATACATAAACGTTTAACATTATAATTTTAAATCATAAAAATGATAAACAACCAGAACCAGGTAACCAAAAGAACAAAACACCTGGAAAAGACACTTCTTTGTTGTGAAAGTAAATATTACATTTTACAAGCTTAAGAAAAGAGCTGTAGATACTGTATTCACAAATAATCTTATGTTGTTTAACCGCTCCGGTGGCCTAATGAGTAGTTAAGTGGGGCACTATACGTACAATGGAAATTAGTATTACGGAGACCCCTGGGTGAATATACGTACAATGGAAATTTAACATGGCGAAAAATCGTGGGTTAATATACGTACAAGGGGAATTAACATGGGAAAAAATTGTGGGCCGATATACGTACAAGGGGAATTTAACATGGGAATAGAGTTTGGGGGTTGTTTAGGGACAAAGGGGAATTGAATATGGGATTTTTTTTTTTAAAAATTTTTTTTAAAAAAGGGGTAGGCAATGGAAAGGCTATCTCTTTTCGAGAAATATGGCTGGCCCTGAAAAGGGCCTTTGGGTTTATGTTAATGTATTCAATAACATAAATGGTACCGCATTGGTCTTCTTCTTGTCCTTAGGCTACGTCTCACTGTTGGTCCGTAAATCAGCACTCTTTTCAGGCATCCTTGTCTTTCAACGTAGATCCTACGTATCCACAGGCTGGTGTTTGTCCTGTGGACAACGGTCCACTTGGATCGGACATACATGAGCATGTCCGTCCGGAACATCATGGAAGACACAAGCGTAGAAGATTGCACATCGGTCCACATCTTGAAGCGACGAGAACAAGTGAATCAATGAAGTGAACTGCGCTTATTTATAGGTACAGGAAGGATTGAAACGGATTGAATTCATTCACCAATCCGAACACGCGTTACAAAATTCAGTCAGCTCGCATCCAATCCGAAGAGAGCAGTCTGTGACGTCACGTGGTCTATATAGATTCGTTAGCGCTTGTGTGCAGTCAATCTATGCGACAGTGATTCAACATGACGGAAACTCAGAAAACGATCCATTGGGGTGCACCAGCAGGGGAGACTGCCCAAGGGAACCCGGACTTACTTTCAGAAGAGGTACATTGGGATTTTGTGGATTTTCTTACCTCGCAAGAATTTGTTCCGGAACCTTCGTTACCTTCTTCATTACCGCAAGTGGAGAATTTTAGACAGAGACAGAAAGAAGAATTGGAGAAATTTATGCAACGACAAAAGGAAGCGGAACAAGCTTTTCTCCTACAGCAACAGCAACAGCAACAAGAAGAGGTAAGAAAAAAACAACAGCAACAACAGCAAGAAGAAGTAGCAGCAAAGAAACAAGAGGGTGAAAATCAAACGGCTACGGTACTGTTGGACATTTTAGCGGAGTTAAGAAGTCTGAAACAAATGTATCAGACTTCTTTATCACGACCGAAGAGAATACGACCTTCCCGAGCTAAACACGCCAACCCTGTGACTAAGCCTGTCGTACCACCCTTAGTGATTTCAACCCAATCATCAGAAGTAGGCCTTGGCCGTGGCAAAGGCTTAAGGCAGTTAAAGTTGATTGGTTAAACTCTACCCCTACACCAAAATAAAAAGGCCTTTTTCAGGGCCACCCACATTTCTCGAAAAGAAATACAATTTCAATTTGCCAATAACTCAAAAATAAACCCCACCCATTTTACCCTTATAGTACGTGTCTGTGTATGAGTGCGTGAGTGTAGCTTCTTATTTTAAAATCAAAACTCAAAGACACTTACCTTATATCATTCATGTATTCTTTTATCCATTTTTTACAATTCAATTCACAACACAACACTTTAATTAAAAGTTCATTGACTTCTTCTTTCTCCTTGTTTAGTCTCTCTGTTTTTTGAATTTCTTCACCGTTTTTTCCTCATTTTCTTCCCTTCTTTTCTTCTCCTGTTTCTTTGCTTCTTTTAAATAGAATTGTCTTCTTTCTTCCTCTGAAGAATCCCTCTCTTCTTTCGAAGAATCCCTCTCTTCTTCTGAAGAATCCTTCTTTTCTTCTGACTCCTCTTGTTTCCTTTTTGGGCAATCTGGAGACCAATGTCCTTTTTCTTTACAATAATAACAGGTATCTTGACTTTTGCCTTTTTTAGCCCCTGCTTTTTTTTTTCTTTTTTGACGGTCTGGACACTCTGAAGACCAATGCCCTTTCTTCTGACAGATATAGCAAGTATCCTGACTCTTATCTCGAAAGGAAGGAGAGTAGTCCGTCGGCTGGTCTGAAGAGAATTTTCTAATGACCCCTCGCAAAGCTCTGACGAAACGTTCCATCTGGGTAGTCTCTTCCATCGTTCTCCTCGGTTTGAGAGTGAAATGAATAGTGAAAGGACAAGACACACCGTTTTTATATACGCTGGTTTGCCAAGACTATAAATTAGTCTATGGTGTTTAAACTTGAGTCATTTGACGTTTTGCACTCAAGATGAAACGATCCCATTCATTCGAGAAGAAAGAAGAAGAAGAAGAAAGTAAGAGGCAGAAACGTGATCTATCGCCTCGTACCAGGACTGAAATCTTGGCACAAATTCATGCCAGTGATTTTGAAGAGGACATGAGTGAACCAGAATCCGAACCCTCTAAACCAAGTTCACCACCCTTAGTCAACCCTGAAAAGTACTATTCCATCCGAGAGACGGAAAAGCGATCCTCTAGAAAATTTAGAACCACGGCTTACACCTACACGGTGAAGTTTAAAGATTTCAAGTCCGACGTACCCTTGGAGAAAGCAGAAGGGTTTATCACCGAGATGTGGGATTCTTTGCTCACCGCACTCAAGCGACAATGTCAACCCAAAGAAGACGATCGCTTGACACTATCCATAGATCACGACGGTTTGAAATCCCCTGTTTGGATCGAGTTTAGCAGACCCGCAGAACTAACCCCTTCCAAAATCATGGACAAGATTCAACACGTACAACAATCTAATGACCAGTTTGACATCACCGATGGTAAAGCCACACTGAAAATGGCCCACGTCTCTCTTCCTCAAGGGACAGGACGCAAAAAGATGTTATTGGTGAACGAGCTTCGCAGCATTAAGAGTAGTCTTGTCCAAATTCACAATCCTCATGACCAGATGTGTTTAGCCCGTGCCATCGTGGTGGGACGAACCTATGCCAACAAGAACGACACGACAGAATGGAAAAGAACCTGGAACACTATTCAACGATCCGATCGAGCCAAACAACGAAACGAAGCAGAACTCCTGTTGCAACAAGCTGGCCTGTCCAAAGACACATCCTGTGGCATTCCTGAGATGCAAAAATTGCAAGATGAACTAGCTCCACGCTACACCTTGAAAGTGCACCCTCAAGAAATGCGCGGGTCTCTGTTGTTTCGAGGCCAGGATTTTAAGGACGGAAAATACATTCACCTTTATTATCACGATGACCATTTCGATACCATTACCAGTATCACCGGATTCCTGGGATACAGTTATCATTGTGAGAAATGTGATTATGGTTATAACAATCGAGAGCAACACAAGCATTGTGGATTGAAATGCCCAGGATGTTTGGCCTCTCCACTCTGTCTGAGCGAAGAACCAGTGCCTTGTTCAACTTGTCTGCGCACGTTTGTCAGCCCTGCCTGTTACCAGCAACATTTGAAAACACAAGGTTCACAGAAGAAATGTGCTTGTCAACTCCTGAGATTGTGCCCTACGTGTGGACAAGGCATACTTACCAACAATGCCAAGGCACGCGTATGTCGAGGAAAGAAAAAATGTCACATTTGTCACCACGTTGTGGACTTGGAACACGAATGTTACGTGCAAAAATACCAACCCCCACCAGAGAAAG
Organism: Sinohyriopsis cumingii; assembly: GCA_028554795.2. Lineage (NCBI taxonomy): Eukaryota > Metazoa > Mollusca > Bivalvia > Unionida > Unionidae > Sinohyriopsis > Sinohyriopsis cumingii. The sequence goes on from CM068835.1 coordinate 109,719,637, forward strand.
AGGACGGTCACAAGAAGAAAGGCAATTTCATCTTTTTCGATTTCGAATGCATGCAAGAGACCGGCATTCACATTCCTAATTTCTGCGTGGCTCATCGAGCGTGCGAGAAGTGCATTCAAGAACCTATCTTCAGTCATTGCCCTCACTGCAGCAAGATTACCGGAGGGCGTGAAAAAATCTTTCGGGGACCAAACACGTTAGCCGATTTTGCCCGATGGATCTTAAACCCCATCGACAAGACGTGGAGCCAAGAGGACATCGAACGTTACGGAGATTGTCATCGTCATGCCACGGTGATGGCTCACAATTTCTCCGGATACGATGGACAGTTTCTTTTGAGGTACTATACGGAACATGGCACCGAACGTCCTAAAGTGATTTTGAACGGAGCCAAAATCATTTTCATGCAAGTGGGACAAGTGCAGTTTAAAGATTCAATGAGTTACTTGGCCATGCCTTTGAGTCGAATGCCTAAAACGTTTGGAATGACAGAAATGGCTAAAGGGTACTTTCCACACTTTTTCACTACGGAAGCCAATCAACACGCCGTTCTACCCCATTTGCCTGAGGCTCACTATTACGACCCCGACAACATGCGTACCGAACAACGAGAAGCTTTCTACGCTTGGTACCAGGCTCATGCCTCTGACCCCTTCGACTTTCAGGAAGAAATGTTAAAGTATTGTCGTTCCGACGTGGACATTTTACGACGTTGCTGTGGAAAATTTCGAGAACTGTTCATGGAACACGGAGGGGTCGATCCTTTGAAAGAAGCTTGCACCATTGCCAAAGCGTGTTCCTTAGTGTACCGCCAACGATTCATGCCTGAAAACACCGTAGCTGTCATCAGTCCTCAAACGACCCACTATGTCAAGCGTCAATACTCGGTCAAAGCCCTACGTTGGTTACATTACTTGTGCGACAAGGAAGACAAATGGATTCAGCATGCCCGCAACGGAGGAGGCGAAAAGACCATCGGAACGTATTCGGTAGATGGCTGGGACTTAGAAAACCCCAAGATCGTGTACGAGTTTAACGGTTGCTTATTTCACGGATGTCCCATCTGTTACCCTGACCGTGACACTAAAAATCAGTTTTTGCAACGAACCATGGAAGACTTGTACCAGGACACTTGTCAGCGACGCCTAAAGTTAGAACAGCAAGGATACCAAGTGGTGGAAATGTGGGAACACGAGTACGATCACCGTTTGAAAACCGACCCCGAGTTTAAACGCCTCGTGGAAAGTTACCAGTTCATGGACCCGCTGAACCCGAGGGATAGTTTGTACGGAGGAAGGACCAATGCCACCTGTTTGCTGTACCAAGCCGACGAAGAGAAAGGAGAAGAAATCAAATACTTGGACGTGTGTTCGCTGTATCCCTACGTGTGCAAATATTGTCGCTTTCCTGTAGGGCACCCGCAATTGTTCACGGAACACATCGACCTGAAAAACATTCGACAATACGAAGGCTTGATCAAGTGTAAAGTTTTGCCTCCCACGAACCTATACCATCCCGTCTTACCTCACCATTGTCAAGGCAAACTGATGTTTCCCTTGTGCCGTACTTGTGCCGAAACGTGCAACCAGGACCAACCTTGCCATCACAGCCAGGAAGAACGTGCCTTCACGGGAACCTGGGTCAGCGTGGAATTGTTCAAAGCTCTGGACATGGGATACCAACTGTTAGAAGTGTACGAAATTTGCCACTTTCCCAAGACACAACAGTACCACAAGGGTGACCCTACTCAGAAAGGCATTTTCGCCGACTACGTGGATGCCTTTTTGAAACTGAAACAAGAAGCCAGCGGCTATCATTCCTGGTGTCACACTCCCGAAAAAAAAATACAATTCAAAGAGAAATACTACGCACAAGAAGGCATCTCTTTAGACCACATCGAAAAAAACGAAGGCAGGCGATCGTTTGCCAAAGTGATGTTAAATTGCTTGTGGGGTAAAATGGCACAACGACCGTGTTTACCCAAGACGGAATATTTGACAGAACCTTCCCGCTACTTTAAGATGATTCACGACAAAACCAAATACATGAAACACGTGGACGTCGTTCGAGAGGATTTGATCTTGGTCAATTACGAAGAAGATCTGGACTTTGTACAAGACGACCCTTTTGGAAATGTCATCATTGCGGCTTACGTGACAGTTCATGCTCGCTTAAAATTGTACGAAGCTTTAGAACTGTTAGAAGAACGCGTCCTGTACTTTGACACGGACAGTTGCATTTACATCCATCACCCGATTCAACATCACCCTGACATCGAAGGAGACCGTTTAGGAGCATGGACAGACGAGCATCCTGACGACAAGATTCTAAGTTTCGTCAGTGGTGGTCCCAAAAATTACGGCTACGAATACCGGGACAAACAAGGAGAAGTGCACACGACGTGCAAAGTGAAAGGACTGACTCTGAATCATCGTACCAGTCGAGTGGTCAACTTTGGGGTATTGAAAGAAGCCTTGCAATCGGGAGAGGATGGAAACTTTAAAGAGACCACCTATCAACCGAACAAGATTGTACGTTTACCCACTCACGACATCGTCAGTCGACCCTTGGAAAAAGTCTATGAAATTGTATACCAGAAGCGAGTGCGACTTCCCAATCACTTCACCTTACCGTACGGTCACGTCGGTATTGGTCTGTATATGATAAGGAACCCTAGGCAAGATCGATAGTTCATTGTTCATTGAAGTAACTTACCATGTCGTTGACGAAGAAGAAACCAGATTGGTTAGGAGTCAAATGTTGGACATCACCGAGACCAGGGTTTTGAGGCTTGGACACAAGAGGTGGCCTAGTATGCACGAGAGTTATTCAAGGAAAAAAGTTGCTTTTCAACCTGTGTTAGTGACGGTGCCAGAAGAACCCGTCACCCAGGACAGGACTGTCGTGGACAGGCCTTAAAGACCCTTTCGGGAGGACACTTGTGTGACCTTACCCCTACTATAGAACTGGTTAGAACTTTACCCAAAACATGTTGTACAGACACTTGTGTTTATTCCACGTTCATGGTTATCATGTGCCTTTTATCCTTGTACTTAAGCCTTTGGCTTTTATGTATTTTTGTCTTTCGTATTCATGTTTAAAAAAAACATTCAATAAACGTGTTCTGAAAAAGTATATAAACTCTTGTCTTGTTTTATTTTCGTGTCACAAGTGACATTTCTCACACAATGGCTACCTCTGCTGTCTCTGCTCCCTCTTCCTCTACTGTCAAAGTCATCGACGAACACTTAGATCGTGCCAGTTGGGAGGCTTTGTATCTTCGCCATCCCTTTAACATGCTCATTGCTGGACCTAGCGGTTCAGGCAAAACCGAATTCGTCAAACGTTTGATCGAACATAAACATCATTTGATCGATCGACCCCCTCAACGAATCGTGTGGTGTTACAAAGAGTGGCAATCGGCGTACAGCCTCTTGCGAGAAAGTCAAGGCGATTCCATCGTGTTTGTGGAAGGCATTCCTAAAGAAGACGATGGCATCGTCTCTGACTCCCGTCTAACCCATTTGGTCATTTTCGACGACATGTTAGGAGAAGACGAAGAAGAAATTATTCTGTGGTTCACGCGCAAAGGGCATCGCCGTAATGCCAGTGTCGTTTACATCACCCAAAATTTGTTTCAACAAAGTAAAGCCCATCGCACCATCAGTCTCAATGCGCATTACGTGGTCTTGTTTAAAAGCCCTCGAGATAAATCTCAAGTGCAAGTCTTAGCCAAACAGTTAGGAACGCCTTGGTTGACTCAGGCGTACGACGATGCCACTCAAACTCCACATGCCTATTTACTCGTCGATTTGAAACCTACGACTCCCGAGGATTTGCGATTTCGTACCCACTTGTTTCACCACTGGTGCCAAGACGGAGGGCCTGTCCTGTACACGTCTCCGTCCTCGACTTCATTTCACTCCCCATAAAAAAATCTATAAAAACCTCATAACCTTTTTTTTCTGTCTCACTCTCAGTGCGAACATGACGTCCCTTCAGTCGCATCTTCCCGTCAAATTGATTCGTGCCTTGTATGGCATCAGTCGAGAAAAAGATCCACAAACACGAGCTCGTGTCTTAGAAGCTAGTCTCAAAGAAGTCTTACGATGGTTCACGGTGACGGCACGTCAATTACTCCAAGGAATCATTCAGATTCCTCATCAAACCAAACGCTTTTTCGATCGAAACAAAGTCGCTTTGGTCCAACTGGCCGATCCCCGCATCGACACTCAAACCAAAAAACAAATCATTTTGAAACCTGGAGGGAGCGGTACTCTAGGAGGGGTCATCATTCGCTAACTCTTAAGATGGGATCCTAATGCCCCCAAAGTTATCCCCAAGACAAAAGTCCAACGAAGCCCAAAGAAGAAAAAGACCAGGTCCCCAAGGAGAACTTCTCCAGTGGCAGGACCCTCCTCTGACCAGACACCACCACCACACCGGAAAAAGAAAAGAAGCCCCCAGAAAATAAAAGTCCACAGAAAACTAGTCGCAAGAGAGGCACTTCGGCCAGGACGCAACCTTACACTCGCAAACCACGACCTGCCACGGCGGTGACTGCGTCTCCGGCAGCTTCACGTTTGTCCACTTCTCCGTTAATGACACCCAGAACTGAAGAGTACTTGGAGACGTTGATCACACCAAGAACTTCTCCGTTGATGACCCCCAAAAGAACTTCCCCAGTGGCAAGACCTTCCAATTTAGTGGCAGTGGCTGCTGCTCACAAAGTACCTTCTCCCAAAATCAAAGCTCAAGAAAGATCGGGCATGTTACAAAGTTTACTGGATTTGTCCAAGCAAGAACTGGCTCGATTTAGTCCGTTACGTACCCCTGCACGACGTGTCATGCCTGTCCTCAAACTAATACGACGTAAAGACAATCAGTGGCGACGCGTTCCACGTTCTTTTCTCACTCCGATACTACAGGCAATCTCAGCTGAAAGAACAACTACAACAACAATAACAGCGACAGACACCATAGCAGCGGATTTGAAACTATCTACCTCAACTGAAGAATTAGTATCAGAACCAGAAGAGGAAATTGAGGCGGTTGAGGAGGAGGGGGACGCTGACCCTCGTTGAGAAGTACACCGAAATGGGGCTAGATCAAGCATTGTATGACGTCAACATAGCAGGGCAGTTTATTACAGCCATACAATACGTTGCCTACAAATCTCTAGACACCTTTAAACCAAGACCTTCTCAATGGGGATTAGGGGTCAGAGTTCTTCCCCAATTCTACAGACAAGCCTACACTGGATACCCCCTCAGTCAACTGGTAGAAACCGCTGCTTACATTACCGCCCATCATGGCTACGCATTTCCTGATATCAAGAATCATGAGACTAGGAGTGCGGGAAAGAACGTGAAAGCAAAAGAGAGACGTGTAACCTTCTAACAGAAAAACAGACATTTTTTTAGGGCTCCAAAAGATTGCTTTTTATTAAATAGGGAACCATATTTGGCTTGGTATCCCTCCTTGACTAAACTATTCTCGAAACAAACTTGACCCATTGGAACACCACAACAAACTTAACTTTTTAAACCTAACAGTGACCAAACTGGTGTATGTCGCTTAGACATAATAATTTAAAATAAGATCAGTATGGCTATTTTTATGTACACTAAGTACTAATATTAGACAGATATGTTAGGAAGTAGGAAATTTAACAGACTCGTTAGATTTGAACTAATTGCACAGGTGGTTAACACATTATTGGTACCTTTTATTGTCCATTAGCAAAAACGGGACTTGATTTGAAATAAGTACGGGCTAGCGTTTTGGTGAGTACTTAACATCCATGGCTGTCTTGCTGAGCACCTTTTTCCTCCTTTACCACGCTCGGACAGAAAAATGAGTGTGTGGTGAGACAATTCCCACTCATGTTTAAAGTCTTTCAGTCAGGTTGTTAAGGACTAGTTAGTCCTACACCTGAGTGGCTAAATTTAAAAATAGTCTGTGAGTACATAAAAGCCTGGGGGATGAGGCTCTCTTTCCTTCCCCAGGAGTAATTAAAAATCACGCGGTGCGTTATTAAACCAGTGATACATGCTCCATTAGAGCGAAAATCACTTTAATTCAAGTAAGCAGGCAAGCAAGTTCGGGTACCGTCTCTAGCACTCTTGATGACACCAACTGTCTGGGTTATTTTCTTTCTTGCAAGCCCCTATGTTCCACTTCTGTTTGTGATAATAACTTGTGATACTTCACATTTTCTAAAGTAGAAATCTTTACAAGCCGTACAAAATACAAAACTTATATGACTTTGGCTTTTGACACTTGCACAGACTCTTCACTTTATAAGTGTCACGAGAAAATTGTATATCCAATTTTTACCATTTTCAAAAACACGCACACACTTGCAGCTTGACCAGAAATATGTATATCTTGTTTTGTGGATAGGTCACAGACAAGTCCAAGCATATATAGGTGGTTATGAACGTTAGGAATATCCCCTCCTTTTTTCAGAAATATCAAAGCTTGTATGTGCATTTTCCCTTTTCCACTCTATATTAGTGCTTAGATTTGTTCCAAAAAAAGAAAGAAAAAAGAAACGAAATAATTTTGAAGAAAAAGAAACAACTGAATTTTGAATTCAGGTTTCTCTCTGTTTATAATTTTTTTCAAGTTGACGGTGCATGACAGAGTACATTCGCCTACCTTTCCAAAGTAAGAGGCATTTCTTCACATGTCATTGCCTTTGTTAAATTCGGTTTCATTGGTTAGTTATCGTTAATCTTTAATTTTTTTCATGCATTTCTTTTTGATAGAAGATTTAAGGCTTTCTATTGTTGTAACGGTATTTATGTTGTTTGGTCTGTTGATGAAATTATCTATAGCAAAGTGCTTAAGATTTTTCAGTTTTTTTTTTATTATTTCAAGCCCTAGAAAAGGAGACCAAGTTTGTCTTCAAAGACGATTGAAACTCTAAATTCACGGTCGTGAAGGAAAACATCGTTGTGTTTAATCTAATCATGCTTGCCGTATCTCTTTGTGTTTTAGAGGTCATATTTCTTCTTAAGTAAATACACGCATCAATAGACAGACAGATTGGGTCATCATCCTTGAGTTTCACTGTACTTTCGGTTCTTTACTTCATACAAACCCCAAATTTATTAGTTTGAAAAAGAAAAGATAACATGCCCCTCAATACTGTAACACGTCTGTTCTGACTCTACCGATGTGAGTGTTTATGTCGAAATGTTTAAGTGAGATATAAAACAATGGTCAGCTTGAAAACGCGAACCAATACTGTGACGCTCAGTATTTTGATGTGGTAAGAGGAAATGGTACAACACACACAAAGAGGGCTTGTAAGTTCACATTTCAGTCTGTCTGCACTGTAATGGTAACAACGCAAGAACATAGGGATTATTATGCCACACAGCCCTAGAACAAAACAATGCATCACCCGTTGTAAGCCATTTCATTGGCTATAC